>KQ995379.1:0-41416 GCA_001598015.1 Dorcoceras hygrometricum
TTCATCATTCACATTGAATGAGCTTAACAGAGTTCTCGCCTTTACCTTTAAGGAGAAAAGATCCACAAATAATACAACATTTGGCTACATGGTGTTAAAATGAATAACACAATAATAAGAAATAAATATTAATTGATATTTTTTTAGATTAATTTAGCACCAAGATGTTGATGCTTTTAATTTGTGCATTTTTTTAAATATTTGTTTATAGTTATATTTTTTTATCCAATGATGTGTCATTTGTATTATGATATTATATTAAATTCAAAAATTTCCAAATTCCTTGTCATGTCATCAAACTAATTTCGCTTAATCAGCAATTTAATGTCAAAATTGGTCAATTCAGTAAAATCGGATTAAAATAGGTGAAATTTGAAAGTTAATGGATGAATACTGAATTTGACTAGTTATAGGACTAAGAGAGAAAACAGTTAAATATAAAGGACCAAAATGACATTTTTCCCTAAATTTAAAGGAAAATGAATAGGGGCAGTCTAGCACAGTTATTGTTTCAAAAATATTCTATCATTAATAAAACATGATCAATTTATGTGCCAATATATTCAAACATATATCATCAACATAAAAACAAAGTTCAGTGTTTATTAACTAGCCAGTGAATATACATCAACCTCGAAAACTATGAACTAAAATAAGAGTAGTGTACGAGATGAAGATAAAATTTGAAGGCCACATGTAAATTGGGTTTACATATATCTCTCAAGTATTTATTATTTAATATAAAAAGGAGGCTACATTTAGATTACTATAATTAATTTTATAACCATTACATATCTCTACATATTTCAACATATATTGGATATTGACAGAAAATTATTTCAATTTATGAATAGCATTGCCTTCAAAGGAGGTAGCTGCTCTAGCTTTAGGAGGAATCCGCTGGCTGACTTCTCATATTCTCCTTCGGTATCTTTCTAGTTGCCCGTGGGAAAAAGAATAATGCAGTTATCCCTTTATTTTATATTGATTATCAGCTACAAAGAACCAGAGATAGGATGGGAGTGGGGAGACGATAGTCAATGCAAACCCTACCAGACTTCTGAGTTAATTCTCCATGCTAGCTACAGTAGAGGGGTCGGGGTAAAATTAACTTGGGGTCTGATACAGATCTTTCCCATGTCATTAATTAATAATCAACACCGAACATGCTTGATGGTCTGAATGGCTGAATTGGTAATCCCGGCTCCACCATCTATGAACAAATTATGGCCACTCACATACTTAGACTCATCACTGGCAAGAAACAGAGCCCCATGCGCAACATCGTCCACCCTCAGCACGCTTCCTTTAAGATTTCCGGCCTCACTCATGGCCCGCTCCAGCTCTTCATCGTCCATCTTCAAATACCGCTTCGCCAAAGGCGTCACCATTGTAAGGGGACAAGCAATTCACCCTGATCCCAAACTCCCCCAACTCCACAGCCAAGTTCTTCGTCAGCCCCACCACTGCATGCTTCGAGCACGTGTACGCGTGCGTGGAGATCCCGCCCACTCCCGAACTAACACTCGCCATAGAGATGATGCTGCCACGACGGGAGGGGACCATGACGCGAGCCGCGTGCTTCATGCTCAGGAAGACACCGGTGACGTTGATGCTCTGGACAAGTTCGAACTCGGACTTTTCGACGTCCGTGATCCGTGACTTGGGCTTGTCAGCGATTCCGGCGCTGTTGAAGATGATGTCGAGTTTTCCGTAGGTTGAAACGGCGGTGTCGACGGCGTTTCTAACGTGGTCTTCGTTGGTCACGTCGCAATGGATGTAGGTTGAGTTGCAAGGGTCCATGGATTTGATGACAGAGTGACGGAGTTCGTCTTGGATATCGGCTATGATGACTTTGGCGCCGTGTTTGGAGAAAAGCTTGGCCGTGCCTTCGCCGATGCCGCTGGCACCGCCGGTTATCAGGGCCACTTTTCCTTCTAGCCTACGGAAAATGGCATGTATGGCAACAAACGATCAATTGGATTTTATGATTGTGGTGTCAGAAAGAATTTGATCTCCAGAGTAGAAATTGGTCGACATGTTTTTGTTTTAACCCTAACTTTATCATAACTTTGATTTTACTCCAGCACCTTAGAATGTCTTTTTTCGGTTTTTATATGTTTATTTAACACTTATCATAATGTCATATGCATATTATTTGACAAGAATTAACCATATGTTATACAATTAAAATTCATTAGCAAAAATAAAAGGGATTATGAAGTAAAAATAACTACACCCCAATATCTATAATTTGAGTAAAATTTTTGTCGTTTCTTTTAATTTGCCTAGGTGGATTCTAATATGTGGAAATATAAATTGCAAAGCGGCAAATATATAGGACAAAGAATACATATTTTTCTAAAACGAAATTATATAAATCAAATAGGAGAATAACAGCTATAAACAATAATAATAGCGCCCTCATGAACATTTCACAATCTTTGATCTGTCTAATTCAGCGGAGACTCATTGTTCAAATTCTCTTTAAGTTATGCATAATTTTTTTTTAAAAAAAACTTATAAATCTCATCGTTAGCTCTGTAATTAGCTAAGACTATTATATCCCATATGGAGAAACTATTATCTATCTTGAAATAATATCCACCCCACTTCATATTGAAGAAAAATTTGGCTCTATATGCTGTCCAATACTATGAGTATGTTCTTTTGCAGAGAAAGATCCATTAATTGGCAATAACAATTTCTTCAACTTGAATAACAGTTTCACTATCAATTTGATGCTCACAGCGACCCCTACAAATATATTAACCCAAGAAATACAAAAAGAAAGTTTCAAAGGTTTTGATGAGCGCAACCAGATCGATACATGTATGCGAAGGTAGCTAGAAATATTTACCTTCTTGCGATTCCAGAAAGAACCGACGCCGTTGTCATGTCCGTAAGATCGGAAGTAGGGTAAGAGCAAATCGAAATACTCAGGCCTGCTGGCATTGATGCGTTGTAGAGAGATGTAGACACCTTTAATTTATAGCTTAGTTATTTCGAGCAACTATCACATCTAATTTTAATTCTTAATATTAAACAAAAAAATCTCACTCTCTTTCATAAACCGCAGTTCTTTTATATTTCAGTGAACGCGATCAAATTGTAAATGCTGTATAATTTATAATATACACAGCAGTACCAGAGTTATTCAACAATTGAAATATATATATATATATATATAATACGGATATGATATCTGTACAATCAGCTTCTCCATCTCTTTCCCCGTTTACCACCTGTCACCATTTGATTGACCAATATTTTAAGTTCAACATTTTTGTTATGTATTTAATAAATTCGAACCAACCACATGGTGCCATGTGCCAGTTGAGAAAGAAGGTGGGAAAGTTGGTTGTGCAGCATATCGTGTATATATATATATATATATATATATATATAGGCATGATGATAGATTTTTACATTTGATTTGACCATTCAGGTTAGAATGAGAATAAAGACAACAAGGAGATTATTTGTGATGCTACTTTTTAAAATTTTGTCGCAACTTTTGTTGGTTCTTTTAACCTAAATAATTTCTAGGTCGAATTCATATCGACTGTCGGTCGCTGGCTGCAACTTGCAACCAATTAACTACAAATAATGACACCTAGATTAATTATAATTTATACATTAATTAATTTATTTAATTTATATTTGTAAATAAACCAGAATTTTAAATTTTATAAAAAAAAAAAGAACTGGAAAACTTGTAAGCGATGTCTCAAAAAGAGAAAGATCACGAATTACGCATCTCGATTCACGAACTTGATTTATTTTGGAAATAATTTACTTTGAATTCATATTTTGAAATATTTTTGGGATTCCAGTAGTTACTATATGTTTTTTGATAGAACATGATTATGCGTTGATTTGATTCTTCCAATAAATGGATCTTAAATTTAAAATAAACAGGATTAATTTGAACCATACTGGTCCACTTTTTATTTTTATTTTTTCGTAATGATGGAACCGTACTAGCATTTTAGACCTGAACATCATATTACCTGATCTGTATACAAAAATTAAACGCGTGCGATAGACACGCAAAAGATAATTGGTGAGGGGAGTTGAGCTTCATGCATGATCAAGAAGCTTACTTTATCAACTTTGACGCCGAAGGGCTTCATCCCATCTATAATATAAATATTAATTCCGCTATTTCCCCCAATTAGTGTGACTTTCTCGATTACTGTAAATACAAAAAAATTATAAAAACTTAAGTCCTAGTTATTATTAATTTTATTGTGTTTATTCAACTATATATTTGTGTTTCCGATAAATATTCCTTTTTTTAAAAAAAACACATGAAATTGTATATACAATCTCTAAATTTGGGCTTTTGAAAAAACCATTTATTTGAGCTTAATGAATTGATTTTTAAAAGCACTAAAAGGTCCATTCAGACATTATTTAACAGTTTAACTTGTATATATATTTAATTTTTGGTTTCTGAAAAGCCATTTATTTTAGCTTAATTGAGTTATTTTTAGAGCACTGAAAATCCCATCATATACATTTTAGATTGTAAAAGTATTTTTCTTTTTTATTTTTAAAATCGTTTGAAACCAAACGAACTCTTACTCATTTAAACATCGAAAATTAAAATCTCCTAGTGGAGTAGGCCGATTTCACTAAGCTTTCTTTTCTTCATTTCAGTCACTTAATTAATTTATCGGCCTAAAAAAATTTCATAATTGGGCCGTTGAAAATAAAAGCCCAATATAAATTGTCAAGACTGAGATACGATGACATTGATTAATTTGGGCCCAGCGCGTAAATATCATCCATACCGAGGTTTCCCGCGCTCTCCAGGTAGTTATTCGATTTTAGCCGCAAGCCTGCGAGGCTATTTTAGGTCACAGGCATCCCGTGGAGGAGATCGAAACACGAACAGAACCCCGCCAGCGGCTCGTTTTGGTGCAAGGTAAGCTCAGATGTAAGAAATATGATATTTGGCTCATATAGTGACAGAGAATTTGATTAAGAAAATAATGACAGACGGATATAACCTATAATTTTGAACAAAAAGATATATCCACTGTCCTGATTTTTTATTACTGAGATACGCACGTGCAGGCTGCAGCGGCTCTTGAATATATAAGCATACACCGAATAATAATACAAATATACCATCTGTGAGGTGAAGTGCTTGGGAGATTGTAAAGCCTGAGGAAAAAGCAAGAATGAGGAAAAAGCAAGAATACATGGAAATCTTTCAATGATGGGAGATAATTCTCGATCTTCTTCCGTCACGTTATAAACATGTTCATTAACGTATAAAAACATGATTTTATGAAAACTCTAACATCAAATTTCTTTGCATCGAGTTCCAACTTATAACGACGTATGAGTGTGTGATGTGTCACCAAATTGTAGTATTTTGCGAGGTTTCACACACTCAGCGTCGTTAAAGGGAAAATTTTCCTCCTTTTTCGTTGGTAATTTTACGATGTGTTAGAACTAATGCGGCGCAAAATATGATTGTTTAGCGACGCATTGCAGGCTCCACGTCGTTATAAGATGGCGGGAAATTTCCCCCCAACTCTATATCATTTTGCGACGCCTAGCTTAATAATGAATTCCAAATATATATATATATCTAATTTTTTGAATTGTAAATATACATTTTTTAAAAGATGTATGTTTCTTAACAAGATCATTGTTTTAAAAATATTAATTGCATTGTTTTATATTTTTATATGTATCTTATACTTTTGAAAATTGAATTTAGATGATTTATATGTCCTATAGTATATTGATATTTTATTATTATGTAGTTATATACACGTTTGCAGAATTGGTAAATTGAAGGAGGGAAAACATGTGAGGGGAAACATTCTTCGCCAAAATTCTTCGCACTCCTCCCTACGAGAATCGAAGCTTTCTACTATCAATTGACATCCATATATTCTTTTTATCTCTCCAATATCTGTAATTCAGGTATGTGGTTCTTTATCAATTAAGCTCCATCTTTTCGTGAGTTGGAACATGACTCGTCTGATTACTGGAAAAATAGATTTATTCAGCTTATTTGCTTGGTTCGATGATTTTGGTTACTGATATTAAATTTTGGGTGTTGCATTTAGTATATGTTTTGTTATTTGATTTTTCGGAGAAGAGGATTTATCTTTCTTAGGAGCAGGGACAGTGTTGAAACATATGAAATGGTGAAATTAAAATCCGTATATGTACTTGCAAGAGAGATATATGGCATTTTTCACCGTGTGATAGAAAGACTTCTTCGTCCTGTATACCCATTCTCTCGTAAAATGTTTCTGCTATTGCTTTTCCAAGTTCATGAGGTAATGGAACTTGAAAACAGATTAACCTTAAATGACTAAACAAACATAAAGGATGTTCTAGCAGATTGTCTAGACCAGTAGAGATAGGAGAATCTAGTGAGCCTAATCAATAGGAAGGTTTCCAACCGGTAATTTTGATGATATGCTAGAGGAAATCGAGAAAGAATTGTATCCAGGGTGTGTAAATTTCTCGGCTCTTAATTTATTGGTAAAATTAATGCATTTGAAAGTACTGAACAAGTGGAGTAACAAGTCTTTTGATATGTTACTTAAGTTATTGAAACAGACATTTCCTCAAGCAATATTACGTGGCTCACACTATGAGGCAAAGAGAAAGCTCGGTGAACTTGGACTTGGGTACGAGTCAATTCATGTTTGTGAAAATGATTGTGCTAATATTCGGAAATGCTGGACTTGAAAATTGTCTCACTTTGTGGTGAGAGTAGATGGGTTGACAAAAATACGAAAGGAAAAAAGTACCAAAAAAGGTGATACGCTGCTTTCCACTCACTCCTAGATTAAAACATTTATAAAGTTGTAGGCAGAGTGGTATGTGCTAAATAATTGCCAGGAAGTTGAAAAATACCTCAAGTAAGTCATATATAAATCTTTCAATTTTTTTCCTTTACTTGAATGCATAAATTTTTTTAGTGGATAATTAATTTCTGTAGGGAGCATCGAAATGATCTATTAGCTAGGGGCGTGCAAAATTTGGAGCAACAACAAGAAACCCAATTTCCAATGTGGTTCAAGGACAAGGTAGGTTAGAAGACATACAATATGGTAAAATTTACAATTTTCAATAATCGTATGTTGCATTTGGATTTATAATTTAAACTAAAATGAAAATTTCATGTCATACTTCTCTAACCATTATTTAGGTTAACAAAATGCGAACAGTTGGAGTATCTGAGGCCATAGATGAACTGTATGCATTAGCTAATAGATCCAATTTTAGTGGATATTCATACCCTGGAGCTATTATCAATGGTGTTAAGTTTCCTGTGGAACAACGAGATATTCGACGAACGACACAAAATAGTGGTGTTCTTGTTCCGGTGTAGGAGGACAAAACTTTTATGGTGGTTTTCAAGTTGTTATAGAATTGTGTTATTTAAAAGATTGTGCAGTGTTGATATTTAAGTGCAAATGGTTTGACACGGATCCTAGGAGAAAAAAAATTCAAGAAGACAATAGATTTACAAGCATCAATATTGGTGGCAGAATGGTACAAGAACAACCCATTTATACTTGCATCGCAGGCCAAGTCAGTATATTACTTGGATGACTTAAAAAATGGTCCAATGTGGAAATTGGTGCAGACGTATACCCCACGTAATGTGTGGGACTATCCAAATATTAAAGTTGAAAATGATGTTGACACAACTACTAACGATGCTCTCGTGGTGCAAGAAATTAATTCAGATACAGTGCAATTGGTGATAGTTACCACCGTTAGAAAATACCAGCTTCCATCGTGATGATATCGAACCAACTGAAGTTATGAATATCGATCATTTGATGCACGATATAGGCGACTTCATAGATGACAATGATGATTTTGAAGGTACACATTATAAGAATACGAAGAAGGAGATGATGACAAACTCGAAATGACGAAGATAGTAATATTGACACCGAAACTATTGAGTCAAATTTAGAAGAAGTAAGAAATATTAAGTTTTATAATTATTATATTATTTAGATATTACATATATTCAAAATTTATTATGTCATTCATTTTCTCATGCTTGTAAGTTCACTTATATCTTTACGGGATGTCTAGTTGTATTCAAAATTTATTTTGTCATTCATGCATTGGTTTATTAATTATTATTCCTGTTATTTTAACAAGATGTCTAGTTTGGATACTAGTGGTTTAGGTGCTAATGAGGGTGGATCAGGAGGGAATGGAGGAGGCAGACAAACAAATTGGAAACAACAATCTTGTAGTAGAGTTCTCGAGAAGGCATTAAGAAAGTTAAAAAAAGATAAATTGAAGGTTGGGTTCGAAAAATATGCGGGGCGTAGTTTGGGACAATCTGAAAAATGGTTTAATAACCTAATAGTTCAAATAGTTCTAGATATAATATCTCCTAGTGTTACTACTTGGGAGGATGTCGCTTTGGCTGATAAACAACTAATCTTTGATCGTCTTGATGTAAGTTTGGAATATTATTTCATGTTCTTTTAACTTTATATATTATTTTTGTTACATAATAAAAATGTACGTACTAATGAGTTTTGAGTGTTTGGAAGAATAAATTTGAATATGAAAAGACGAGTGTGGTGATGACGGAGGTTGAACGGCTTGCCATGAAAGCTATTCGAGAAGTAAGGTGTAAAATGAGAAAGTATTGAAAGCAGCTTGGAAAAATACAAAATAAGGATGCACCAAAGAGAAAGCCGTACAAGGGAGTAAAACAAGATGATTGGAATGTTCTCTGTGATTATTTTGGCACCAAAAAACAAATGGTTAGTATAAATTATTTGATAAATATTTTTTGTGTTGCTTGCATTAATATTTTATATATGTATAGGAAATATCTGAAAAAAATACTAGCAATCGGTTCACTAGGCCACTTGAGGGAGCTCATGGATCAAAGACTTTGGTTCAACATTATCCTTCTCTCACTCATGCACAAACGCTTACCACTATATCAAAAGTTATAGGTTTTGGTAAATCGGCAAACGTTTGATCCTACATGTGGGCAGGGGCGGCCCATAATGGAGACTGTCCTGGGCTTCAGGCCAGGCTGAAATTCAATCTATGCAGGGGCGAAACCAGGCTGGGGGGCTGGAATTATTTATTTATTTTTTTTACATGAAATTATGTATATATATTATATATATATGGGCTATGGGCTTTGAGTGGCTAGCCTAGGTTTCCAAATGATGTTTCGTCCGTGAGGACAATGAAAGAATGATCGAAAGAATGATTGGGCGGCACAAAAACATGTCAGTATATTTTATTATTATAATATTTGTTGAACAATCTTTTTATGATTTCATTTAATAAAGTGATAATGATCCAATTGTGTTTGCTGCAATTATGCCCTTTACGTACTACACTATTGGTTTAGGCCTTGGAATTGGCAAAGTTGCAGGTGATTAATCTTTCAAGAAAATATAAATAGACCCACTTGGATTTTATAAACTTTATGATATGTTACATAAGCAAGTATCCTTTAATTTTGATTAACTTTGAATTTTTCCTAACAGAAAACGGTAAAATTCGAGGAAGTATGATCGGAGTAAGCATCGGAACAGTCATCGAAACTCAAAAGGTGTGGAGGAGTTTTCAAGCACTTGGAGCCATAGCTTTTGCCTACTCATACTCCCTCATTCTTATTGAAATTCAGGTAAAATATCATTTCATTGAACCGAAAAGTTTATTCAAACTCAGCAGCTCCAAAATTGAGTTTCCTTTCTTTGATTACAGGATACAATAAAATCTCCACCATCAGAGCACAAAACAATGAAGAAAGCGACTTTCCTGAGCGTAGCCGTAACGATGGTTTTCTACATGTTATGTGGTTGCTTCGGCTAAGCGACATTCGGCGACAGCTCCCTCGGAAACCTCCTCATCGGTTTCAGATTCTACAATCCCTATTGGCTGCTCGACATAGCCAACATAGCCATAGTTGTTCACCTAGTCGGAGCCCAAGTTTACTGTCAACCCCTCTTCGCGTTCATCGAGAAAACAGTGTCCGGTTGGTTCCCCAACAACAAATTCATCACCAAAGAAGGAGGATTCCTAGATGGAGCACTAGATGGATCAGTTTGCAGATTCTGAGTGCTGCTTGTTTGATCATTTCCATTTATCTCAACCGGAAAATAAACGGTCAGTAGCCAAAACCCGAACGCACCAAGAATCCCCACAACATCATTAAAGAAAGGCATCAACATCGAAAGCACGGTAGTAATTATCACGAAGATGGTCTCCACACCAGCCTGAACAGGTTGAGTTTAAAAGACTTGAGTCCTGGAACAGGGACATGAATCTCTTTGGTGATGAATTTGTTGTTGGGACCAACCGGCCACTGTTTCTCGATGAACGCGAAGAGGGGTTGACAGTAAACTTGGTATGCTCCGACTAGGTGAACAACTATGGCTATGTTGGCTATGTCGAGCAGCCAGTAGGGATTGTAGAAGCCAATACCGGTGAGGAGGTTTCCGGGGGAGCCGTCGCCGAATGCCGCGTAGCCGAAGCAACCACATAACATGTAGAAAACAGTCGTTACGGCTACGCTCAGGAAAGTCGCTTTCTTGATTGTTTTGTGCTCTGATGGTGGAGATTTTATTGTATCCTGTAATCAAAGAAAGGAAACTCAATTTTGGAGCTGCTGAGTTTGAATCAACTTATCGGTTCAATGAAATGATATTTACCTGAATTTCAATAAGAATGAGGGAGTATGAGTAGGCAAAAGCTATGGCTCGAAGTGCTTGAAAACTCCCCCACACCTTTTGAATTTCGGTGGCTGTTCCGATGCTTACTCCGGTCACACTTCCTCGTTTTCTGTTGGGAAAAATTCAAAGTTAATCAGAAATTAAAGGATACTTGTTAATGTAACATATCATAAAGTTTATAAAATCCAAGTGGGTCTATTTGTATTTTCTTGAAAGATTAATCACCTGCAACTTTGCCAATTCCAAGGCCTAAACCAATAGTGGAGTAAGTAAAGGACATAAGTGCAGCAACAATCGAAAGCCACCAAATCTGATCAAAATCTGGGATCTGTGAGAAAATTATTTCGATCACATCGAATGCAATCATATAAGGATTGCTCGAAACTCTTCAAGGGCTGTCATCTCCTTTGCTGTGGAAGCAGTTAGACTTCTGAATTGCCCTGTTCTATTAGTTTTCATATATTATTAGAACACTGATCGATATAAACAATATATATATATATACTTCAAAAGAAAATGTGTTGATGTTGTTTTGATTCTTACATCATGCTTATAGATGATGCAATGGTGTAACCGATGGCAACTCCAAAAAGATTCAAATACTGAATTGCCCCACAAACTTTAGCCTGGAACCCTCCTGCAATTACAAGAAAAATTCAAAATAAACTTATAGAACTTTAAACTTCATATTAACATGTAAAACCACAAGCTCTGTATCAAGATTCAAGAAAATGTACCCAAATTGGCCCTAACAGCATCCATGTAAGTGTAGTTCCTCTTGCCGTTATCGGGGTCGCCGGAGCGGTAACATGTGCCCAGAAGGGTAGAGGTGTAATAGGTCACAATAGAGAACAAAAACAGCACAGTTGGACCAGCAATCCACCCCAGTTGAGCTGTGTCCCAAAGCTGTAATGATGTGGGCACTTGCAGTCCAGACAGTACCTATAATCATAGGAGGAAAAGAAAAAAAAAACTCAAGAACACATATGCATAAACACACACACACATGGAAGAAAATATAATTGAGATCTTGGACTGATTAAATTACATAATGATTTTCAGAAAATAAATATACCGGTTCTTTACAGGCGGCCATCATCGTCATAACACTTGGAGCCAACCTGAGGAGCTACATTGATGGAGACTTCGAAGGCTTGGTGATGATTCTGCATCGATCCTGTATTCTCAGCAGCCATCTTCTTGTTTTTTCTTTTGTTGGGAATTCGAATACCGAGAAAATATTAACTTTATTTCCAGAAGAATATATATAGTTCCACGGAGGGAGACAGAAAAGTACGAAGATGAATTTCTTCAGAAATTCAGTGCATGGAAGCGGCAACAGTCCCAACAGCTCTCTCGCCTGTTCTTTAATTTATTTCACTCCAGAAGATTGACACACTTCTGAAGATTTTTGAAGATTTATGAGGATAATATCAAGAATGCAGTTAAGTTCTTGAATTTGTTTGACGATGGATAGGGGAGGGGATAGGGGCGGTATATATAAGAGGGGAAAAGGTGGGGGTTGGCTAAGGCCAGGTGAAATTATAATTACATTACACGAGGAGAAAAGGTGGGGTAAGCCAGGTGCAATTTTGTATATACACTTTGCGTGAAATATATGGCAAAATATATGGCAACTACATAAAGAAAATAATGATGGGATTTGAGGGTTTGAGTTTCTCTCCGAACATATGTTACGAATGAGCTATGTTTTAAATGACTTCCTTTAAACTATGTTATTGTATGTATTGCGCCTGCCTGCATTTTGTGCTCTTGTTACTCTCAGTTTTGCTTGCTGAGCCCCTAGGCTCACTAGCTTTTTTGGTGCAGGTGAGTCCGTTCCGGGGCAGACGGGAGGAGGGATCTGAACCAGTTGTGGTGTGTGGGTGTTTATCGAAGGCCGGCGGTTCCGCGTTGTCATTATTGTTATTGTTGTTTTTTATCTTTTGTCGCACATGTATTAAGATCTATTACAACAATAGTGAATTTAGATAGAGTTCCAGTAGTTGTAATTCGCAATTGCATTTTGTACCTTGAATCCGATATTGAAATTGACGTTGTTGATTGGCGCCAACTGTTGTACTTTGATTTTTTTTTTAAAGCAAGGCAATACAGCTTGCTGCTTTCAATTTCAGCCCTTCCATTTCCGTATTTTATTTCTTTTTCTTTGAATCCGTGGCTCCCATGAGGTTTGGGTGTCACAATAGGAATTTTAGTGAGAGACCGACATATTTAATGAATAGAAATGAATAAATTGTTCAGACACTGAGAAAACCTGCTCTGATACCACTTGTTAGGATCGAAAAGAGTGCTTAGGAGTTCAGAGGGGGGGTGAATGAACTCCTTTGTTGATTTTAAATAAAAATTTGTTTTGAAAAGGTTTTACAGCTCAAAGCCAACTTCCAGCCGAGTTACCAGCTGTAAGGCTTTCTCAGTGATATTGTCTCGCGTAATAAAAGTAGTTTTATGCGGAATAAACGCGATTCAAGCAGCTGAATAATTTAATCAAAAACGTGAAAGTAAAAGTAGTAGGAACAAGTAAGTTGTTTCTGGAAGTTCGGAGCAATCTCTCCTACGTCTCCCCTTCTTTCACGACGGGAAGGATTTCATTAGAAGACTTTGATTTGTACTACTCTTGTACAAACCCACTCTCGTGACCCGTAGCCAAGAGAACTCCTAGTAACTAACGATACTCAGAGCCGCAGCCTGGTTCGTATTACAAACACTCCAGAGTTCAGCTGGTTTTGCTATCTAAGCAACTTTACGACACACAGACCTTCAGCCTGGTTCGTATTACAACAGTTAAGGCTCTCAGCTGGTTGTGTTACTCTAGCACTCAAACACTCTCTGTTTATGATTTTACAGGTAGAACTCAAATCTACATAGTGTGTGAAGAAGAGTTGGTGACACGAAGAATATGTATGATATGTGCGTGTGTCACTTAACGAGCTGGTTCAAGAAAAAACTATGCTTCTGTGAAGGATTTGAATAACTTCTATATGCTCGAATGATCTTGTGTGGATCGGTAACACCTTCACAGCTTCTCTTCTCTTCTATATATACTCTTTGGATGTAACGGTAATAAATATTACCAGTAGACACATTGAATACATCCAAGTTGAAATATCTGCGGTGCCATAAATGCCTGTACGATGAAGGTACAACTTCATTAAATGCATTGCCTTTTTGGTAAGTCTGCGTCGTCTTCAGTCTGTTGTCATGTCCCTGCATATCTGGTTTTAGCTTGAAGTGATCACAAACAATCATTGTAATCTTTCTCACTGAGACGTTAAAGAAGTGTGGGTTAGTTAGACACACAGCCTGCGAGCTGATGTGCATTGGTGGCTAGGAGTTTTTGCAGCTTGCGGGCTGTCAAATCGGGTTGCAGCAGAGGCTGATATTATCAGATCTTCTAGTGGATCCTTCCCGTGCGGAAGAAGGGGAGACATAGGAGATTCAGCTCCGAACTTCCATAAAAAAATCTATATGTTATTTACAGCTTTCTACATTTTGCACTGCATCGCATTTCATGAGTTTAAACCACTTTAAAGATTTCAATTTTCAGAGAGTATTTCAGATGTTTTCCATTTGGTGTTTATACCTAATCTGATATACTTCTCGGTGCTAAAACCTTTCAAAAACATGAGCTATTATAGCTCGAGTTTTAACAGAACAGATCGCGCGACCAGCTCAGTCACGATTTGACTTTGGTTTCTTACGTGTTGTTTATCAAAATACTTTTTAATGCACGTAATCCGTGGGTTGATTACTTCGATCCTCGAAAAACCGGTTTTCACCAGTTTTTCGTTTCCATCAATCTTTTCGTGAGATTGTAGGAAAAATGGCTACCATATTCAAAGCACAAATTATAGGGGTAGATTATTTTAATAGTCAAGTCACATAAAAGGAAAAGAGATACACTCAAGCTTTGTACATTCATGAATTACACGAAATTAAAATAGATGAGTATATCATATTGTTTACTAAATACATATGGAAATCAGGATCAGAATAAAATATAGCAATGCAACTTTTGTTCACAAAAATGTTAGATCCCTGGAGGAAAATATTAATAATATAATGCATTCCCGGAAACACAGATACTTTGGCCTCGAAGAGTTTCTTTTCTAAAATAAATTTGGTATAATGGCGTCATCAGATAGCATTACAAGAGAATTAAAAGAGATTAAGGGGAATTAACAAACAGACCATTTAGTTTGTAGAGAGAATGATGTATCAACAATGGTTAGTAGTAAGCCATACAGGTAGAAGATGAGAAGTTACAGAACTCATCCATACATAAGAAGTAGGAGAGAAACTCGTGGAGACCAAGACTTATATGGTCAGGACAGGAGGCCAAAACTTACGAATATGGACAAAGAAACGGACCGTCAAGGAGTAGGGTTTCGTCTCAAGTATCGAGTTATTCTCAAAGCACCAAATGAACGCCAACAAGAAAATTTTTTTAGAAGAGCCCAGATAGGGGCTAATGAGATTGCAACCGTTGGATATGCGGAGCAAGGGGACATGTATCCACCAATTTTCTAGAAAATGAGAAAGAAATGAATCAAGCTTTTTGAACCAACTCCAGATATCGAGGAAATGGTTTATTATCAAGGCATAATTCAAATATACTAATTTGAGGACATTCCATCGAAGAGAGTATATATAAAGAATAGGAAATTTTAAGCCGAGAAGAATGTGATGGAGAATCAGAAACAAAATCGACTGAGGAAGAAGTGTTTCGCCACCAAAACACATGAAGATTTCGCCAATTTATTTCCCGAGACAACTATCACTCACAATGATTCAAAAAATCATGACAGAAAATCCTAGCTTACAGAGGTATCAAAGATTCTCTGCTGTACATATAGAAAAATCTTAGGAAATTTAGGCGTAAAAAATAGAAAGCATCATCTAATCACTATGGTTTCAGAAGGGGAATGATGATCTCAATGGAACTCATAGGAGACCAACTGGGATGCGACAAATTCTTTTTTGAAGAAATAAAAGAGGGATTACAAACACTCAAATCGGATGTAGGAAGAAAGATGTCCTGGATTCACATTGGAGCAGTCCAGGTCATGATTATCTTCAAGGAAGAAATTGATTCACCCATTGATATCTATATATGCGATAAATTGATGGGTAATCTACATGATTCAATATTGGGAACTATCTCAGGAAATCTATGCGTAGGAAATAATGTAGGGGTGATTTATTCTAGAAATTCCTACAACATTATAGATCAAGCGTTTTCTTCAATTTCTTTAAAAAAATTCCCATAATAATATTTTCAAGTTTATGAGTGTTGTATTTTCAGATATCATAAGTAGCTAAACAGGTTTTCTCCTCCTCCGGTAGGAACTTATTGATGTAATAATATTTTCATGACTAAATAAAATTACCAGGCTTCCGTTCCTCTCTGTATTTTTTTAAATTAAATCTTTTACTCCACGCTTTAAGGTAGGAAACGAAACAATGATTTGCTGGATGTCATTTAAGGAATTCAAGGTAGGAACCATTAGTTGCTAATGTATGGTTAAACAGAGAGGAGCGGTTTGAAAAATCTAGTGGACACGACCTAACGATACTTCGTTCAAAAACATAAGAGAGTCAGTTTATTTTTACGGGAGCATGATGGGCCAAAAAAGTAAATAAATTAAGAACATGGGAAAAGTTGGAAAATAGAGAGTCAAACATGCTTAATGTTTCATGGTTCCGATTTCGGAGTGTTCCAATCGGTTCCGGATTAGGTGGACATGAACCAGTTAAAATCGATTCCGGTTCGGTTCTGATTCCAAGGCAAAAACTCGGAACTAGAACAATCCACTACCGAATTCGGTAGTGGATGAATCAGTTCTGAACCGATTCCAACCTGTTCCGGTTCCAAACCTAATTATTTTAAAATAATTTAAATCTATTCAAAATTATTGGTAAGTAACTATATTTTTCTTTTAAGTGTTTCAAGAGAAAATGACATCCTCTGGAATATTAAAGTAATTGAAACATTAAATATCTAAATTACATCTCGATTTATTAAAATATATTTCGAATATTCTTCATCTTCCTCGAAACTTGAAGCTTGAACGGGTAGGATGTCTCTTATAATTGTTGCTAGAATAGGATAAAGTTGTGAATTTTACTTTCCACCATTCTAAAACATCAAAGTTTTTGGATTTTCGAAATATTGACTCAAGTAGAGCTCAATCTCATTTGAATTTATTCTTGTTACTGATTTCCTCTGAACTTTTACCGCTTGAAATTTTTGGTAGAAGTCTAGGGCTCCCATTTTTCCTTATTGTGTCGACCTTTCTTCCGGCTCCGACTGCTTATTCTATGTACTCTGTTCGTTTGCGTATGAATCAAAGAATCATGTGATCTTGTTTTCCACATTCAATATATTCTTCTAGTTCTCTTAATCCACATCACAAAATAACATACCAAAGTATACACAGTCATCATCATTCTTCCACATCTCTACATTAGTTTTTGTAAATTAATGAGAGAAATACTAAGAACCAGTTTGTCGAACGGTGGACAGAAATATGGTTTGAAGTTGGACAATCTTTCTCATGTGTGTTGAAAGGTAAACTGGTTAGATCCATTTACACCAATAACGTTTGTGTAGTGATTTGAAAATTATGAAGACTGTGTTGTGTATTTTTTTGTATATTTCTATTAGTCATATAATTTTAAACTCATTTTAAGTTTGATGTAAATTTGTTTGGGTAAAATATTTTATTTTGTTGCTACAGCAGAATCCACCTACGGGCAAGACATTGGTCTAGCACACAGCTAGCACCTAACGAATTTTAGAATGTTTGTTATTATCGACATACCGTTTTTACATCGTTGAATTTACTATTTTGTGTTCTAGAAAACAAATTAATAGATAAATCTTTATTTATGATAAAAGAATATTTTAGCAAGTTTAAAATTTCATAGAATCTAATGACGATTTCAAATTCAAACTTTGGGTATAATTAAAATTGGTATAAAAATCTCCTTAAAATTTTGATACAATAATAGTACAAATATAATTAACCGGCTAAATTTATCTACGTTATTTAATTACATATTTCATGTGTGCATACTTTATCATTATGTATATCTCAAAAACATATTCAGATAAATCATAATTATCATTACAAAATTGCAACTAGTTAAGTCAATATTTTATTAAATTTAATAAAATAAGTTGAAATTCTATCTAAATCTATGATTTCACAAATAAAACTATCCATAAACCATCAATATCAAACACAAATTTCGCCAATTCTTATAAACTTCTGGATGTAGGGACTGCAGAGCAATTTGCCGTTTATTAAACCAAAAGTTCATTCGTTTTGGTCAGTTCGTCAAAATATTCTATACTTCATAACATATGCCAACTTTAGAACCAAAAGTCAGGAACCCCAGCACAAAACAAGTTCCTCGTCTTTCTAACATTGAAAACAAACCTTAAAGACTATATATATCCTTTCCTGCAGTGGCCCGTGTCATCAGCGGTTGCTTTCCCTAAAACACGATAAAGAAACAAGATCACGATTTTAGACAAGAGAGAATTTTTGGTCAGCAGCAAGCATTCCAGCTAATTATCACATCTCTATCAGTGCAAATTATTATCTTCTTTAGAGATACTTTTATATCAAACAAAAGTCTTAGTCAATTTAAAATGTAAATCGTAGTCTTACAAGATTGTCGAGTCACGACATACAAGATTGTCTAAATTATTATCTTCTTTAGAGATACTCTTTCCAGAACTTAGATTGACACGACATTTGTGTACCAATAAAACATAAACTTACAAGATTGTCGAGTCATCGATTAACAAAATTAAATGCAACTACGATTAGTAATGCATACGTGGTTAATACTTCCAGATTGCTAACAGGGACAATTTCAGTTCAGGGACAATTTTGAGGGCAAAAACAGAGAAGAATGCATCAATTCAGTAACCATGTACTGAAGGACTAGAGAGATTTATCGTTGTCTATGAAACGTAAATGCCCCCCAAATACTTCGAGGCCTGGGTTCAAGTTATTGGACAAGGGTGCAGACAAAGATACTGATAATGATAACTCGTGTAACCGACATGCTAACTTAAAAGACATAAAGGAGGAAAAACATGCAATCGTTAAACACCAGAAAGATTTCGGTGTTCACAAATAACATCTACAATTAAATGGCAATAGAGAAACTTAACAGTACCAGGGAAAAGATTATTTGCCTCTTGTGGCTTACTTTCCACAATTATACATACCCTACCCAACAGAAAATGAACTATATGACATATATCTAGAATGTCAACATAGAGATACTAAAGTCAATCAGATTGTACCACGGCATCTGGAAGAGTAAGAGAAATTAAACAATACAGATTAACAAAGGCCAAAATCATCTCCTACCCGATTCCCAACACACCCTAAATTGCCGAATAATAAATACTTAAAACAGTCCACAGAGCTTTTAAGATGCACTATTCAGTGCAAGGTGCTAATGAAGGCCACATGTTTTGGGGGCTTTGAATTATATTACTTAAAGCAAGTGCACTCTCATTCTATTTTTTCTTCACAATAGCGTTGATATCCTTTTTGATAACCACATGGCCTCTGGCTGTGATTTGCGGATCATATATCTATTGAAGCATCATGATCTCAGAAAAAAGTTCAATTATAACTTTGTATTTTAGGATAAAATAGGAATGTAGTTACTTGGATTTGAAAATATGCTTTCAGTTTCAGCAATCTAAACATAATCTTACGCGGCATTGGAATGGTTGTAAATGTCCAACTATTTTGCAGATACCTTTAGGTGATCACATCATCCTTAAACAATGAGAAAGTAAGTGAAATAAATAATGACATCGAACACTGAGAAAACCAACCACAAATATAAAATATAAAAGAAATCTATATTAACCTCTTCATTAAGGCCAACATTGACTACTAAATTCACATGCAGGCAGCCAGGTCAGAGTGGAACCCAAAGATAAATTGCAATCAGAATTTAACTAAACCTAATGTTGTAAAATCTTGAAGTCAATTTCCAGGAAAGATCATGCCGAACTCATGCAAGAAAAACTCCGAAAATTCAGATGGATGTATTGAGGGAGCATATTTAGAAGATAACTTCATTACTCAAGGATGCAACAGTTTAAAATCATGTGACAAAAGACAGATAATAATAATAATAATAACAAAAGAAGGAAGGGAAAAAAGGAGAGCAAATCTAAATCAAAATATCAATTCAATGAAAGAAATCAATTTCCTGGCGTACCACAGCTGCTTCTACTTTTCACCAGATCTTTTCCTGAAGAGACCACAAAGAAAATAATATGGAAACGATCAGGATTCATGCGTATATTTAAATTTCATGACCAAACTCGTAAAGACAAATTAAGAGCCGAAAACCAGAGCATAATGTAAATAACAAAATCCTAGGAAGCATATAAAAATGGAGAATAACGAATGAAAACAGGTGCAAATCAATATTGATTCAATTTCATATTGTACCTCAACTTCTCCAACACTAGCTCAAGCTTCTCCGACACTAGCTCTAGCTTCTCCGACACTAGCTCAAGCTTCTCCGACTCTAGCTCAAGCTTTGACCTGAAGACACCACAAGAAGAAATAATGTCGAGAAAAATGATCATAACGTATACAACTATGGTTGTCTTTTAACATAACGCATATTAAATAAAAAATGATTCTGAAAAAGGCAATTAATGATCTCAAACCTCTCCTCCAACAGATATAGTCGTTTACGCCTGTTGGAAAACAAGATTACGTGTATGTTGATAAATTAATTCACAAATACGATTGCATTTGCAATTCATACCTCGTGTCCGTACGCCTGCAAATATTAAGGGGGTCATGTTGATAACTGATCATCACAAAAAATTACTCAAAGGATACAGAGCAACAATACGTACACAACGAAATACGCCGTCGTCAGAGCGACGCCCAAGCAATAAGAAGCCCAGAACATCTGACATTCTCGAAGCGGCGAGGAAGAAGATGTATACTAATTAGGGCACAACTACACTGGATAAACGAATCACGCACTTCGTGCGGTAAACGACGTGAGAGAGTAAATAAGGTGAGAGGGCTTAATTGGGTCTAGCAAATGCTGGCCCACAATCTTCGAACAAAAGGGCCTATAGCGGAAGTTTCAAAATGAATAGTGTATTCGATGTAGTCGAATTTTTAAGAATAAAAAGAGAACTCGATTTCGAATTAAAATAGCCATTTTCTATTTTTTTTTTTCAAAAAAGAACCGAACTTTTGAATTAATCTAACCAAAATTTTCGAAGTTATTCGATTAAGACAGATATCCTGGCCATTTGGTTAGGACAGATTTCGTTTTCCACTTATATTTTCGAAAAAGTGATTCAGTTCCAAGCTTTCCAAGTCATTTAAGCGATTTTTAAGAACGGAAGCCTTCAAGACAACGACAACACCTTCGCTCATACACTATTAATAGTGTCTTTAATTTAATTTGGAGGAAAAGTTACCGTATTCTGCATGAACTTTGTATTTTTTCGCATCAGGGACTTGTAAGCAATTCTTATTATATATGCCTTGTTAATTCTATTTTATATATTTTATTATTCATGTATTCGTTTTTATTGGACTATTTTAAATTCTTATAACTGATATCACCGATAGATTTTAACGGTCACATAGGTATATCGTATCATAATATCAAAAATTTCTAGTAAAATTTTTAATTTATATTTATTTTCTTCTTTTTCATCAAGTCATTTTTTTTTTTGGAAAAAAATTACGTTTAAGCATTGTAAGTACCCTTGTGTTTATAATATTACATGCTACTAAACTTTTCTAATTTAATTTATCTATTCATCTTGATTCTTGTTTGTTAAAAGTCGTTTTGAAGGGTAACTAGATGTTTCTTAATGACGATTAACGAGGTCAATGATATTTAAACGATTATTTTACTTTTTGATCGTAGCGGGAAGTTATGAGTGAAATACTTAAACAAACTTTTAGAACGCTGGAAAAAAGGCTTTAGTTTTCCCTGGATTAATGGATGCAGCTTTAATATAAGTTGATCTCATAATCATATCTTATGATATAAGTTAGTAACATAACTAGTTTAATTGTTCCATCTTCCAAAATTAATTTAATAAAAAGTTTCAAAACTCTGAAATCTAATCTTGATGTAAAATTCATATTATTGGCTTTTCTTCACAATTTGTAGCAATGAAACTTGGATCAAGTCTAGTCTTATATTCTTGATTAAGAAATGCCGTGACTTGGATTAGTTCAGCTAAACGGAAACTTCAAAATGACATTAAATACGAAGACTCCATGAACAAGCTATCATCAGTATAGAAACCCTAGAGAATAAATCTCAAAATATGTGAAGGGGTATATTGGTTTGTCAACCCATAATCCTTGTCATTCATGCTTGAAGAGTTACATAGTTTGTTCAACCATAATCCTTGTCCTTCCTGTGGAGGGACACTGGTTCGTCAGCCAGCGTCCTCACCCTCCCTCTGCTGACCGTCTGTAATCTTTGCCATAAATCACTGTAAACTTTGAAGTTTTACTTCCTTTAAATATTTATAAAACTTTCTTTAAACTCTTTCTGAACTTTCTTTTTCTTCGATCTAAATAAGATTGTTTTCATATATGGTTTGCTATTTTAAAACTCTTTTGATGTTCGAAATCTATTGGGAGTACATCGGAGCTGGTACATATGAATAAAATAATAACCCAGGTGGCAGCTGTTGTTCAAGCTGGTCGAGTGCCCAGGTGTGAGCTGGTGCCCTGGCCTAAATGCCTCAATGATATATTCATCGACTGCACAATCTGGGAAGACATTGAAGAAACCAGCTTAGAGAGCATCTTCCCGAGTGTGAGATACAAAAGAAACAGAGAGCTTACACTGTAATTCTCATACATAATTCACTCACATATTTGAGAGAGCTGATTAGATTAGCTGAGTGAATCAAAAACAAAAACGACTTCCTTGTAGCCTTTGGACAGAGACGTTAAACAAGTCTTGTAGCTTTTCCCACTAAGACGTTAAAAAAGTGTTGTTAGACACACAACTTGTGGACTGGTGTGCATAGGTGGCTAGGAGTTCTTGCAGCTTGCAGGCTATCGAATCGGGTTATAGCGGAGGTTGCTGTAATCAAAATCTTCTAGTGGATCATTTCCGTTGCGGAAGAAGGGAAGACGTAAGAGATTCAGCTCCGAACTTTCATAACAAATTGCACCGTATTATTTCTTTACAACTTATTGCGTTCATAGCATACGCATTGCATATTTAAATATAAAAGATTTAATTAAATGATATTTAAATTGATGTTTGCATTTTTGATAATGAAAGGGCCCAAATGTATACAAGTCGTGACAATATTACAAAATTTATCTGGGAACATTGTCTTCCATACGATTACTTCAGCCTGATGGTAAAGGCTAAAGCTACTAAAGAACTAAACATTTCGTGGCTTTGAACAACAAGATAAGAGAATCAAAAGAATTGCCAATATTAGTTGGAGAATATAGACTTGCAGAGTTTTTAATACAAAATATTTTGTATAAAGTTCTACTAATGTTCTCTTCTCTTGTCATTACCGTAATAATAATTATTATTTTATCAATTTGTCGTTGTTAATGGAGCATCTATTTCTAGCAGCAATAAAACATAGGATCATTCAAAGAAAAAGAAAGACGTAGGAAAAGCTACAAAAAGGTGAAAGGAGGCCAGGTAATTTAAATAGTATTTAAGCATGCAAGATTACTTCTAAAATTACTAGCAAATCATGAACGAGCTAGAAAAGATTATAAAGCATCAAACTCATTATAACTACAAGGAATTCTTACACACTTCCCCACAAAATGGAAATGATGATCGACAAATCATAACCCGCAAAAATGGGAAAGAAAAAAGATAAAGAAATTTATTCAACAAATGAATGTCTTCTTAGCCATCTCCCGAGCACTCAGAAGCTGAAAGTTGAAATGGATTGGTTTACTTGAATGATTACATAAGACATTGAAATGTCTACTAGTTGTGCAAATGGGAAGCGTTTACCTTTCGCCGCAAGGGAAGATCAGGTGATTCGAGAGCCTTAGCACGCTGTTCCCTGGCTTGATTCCTTTTGAAAATTTTGGAGTTTGTATTTTGAACCAAAAACCACCGTATCAATGGAATTGCAAAGAAAGACCCAGCATATATCTGTGAATTGAGCAAGAACATGAAAATGGTACAACAACATTCAACTGTAACCTGGGAAAGTATCAAAGAACATGATACGGACTTGAAATGAAACAGTAAGCATGGTTTTCAAGACCAATGAAGATGAAAAGCTACGTGAGTAGGCGAGGACACTGTTGTTTATACCAACGAAATTAAGGACAACTGCATAACGAATTAAAAAAAATTTACTTCACTGCTTCTACTGACTAGAATAATGAAATGAAAATAAAAAAAACTCATGAAGCTTGAAAATGATAGGTGGACATCAAAGAAATGTTTATAAGAATCAATGATGGGATATTATGTTTCCATCTAAACCAACCAATGAGCAAACTAATATTAATCAACATCCTACTTGCAACAAAAAAATCAAGCTGAAGTAACGTACACAAGACCCATATCCCAAGCAATTTGCAAATATCTAAAAATCTTAATATTCGCAAGATGGACCTGTTGCTTACGAAGTCAGCATGAAGAACAAAGTAAAAATGTCTCCACCTATTTCTTAAATTATCAGTAGATGCAAGTTTGTGCAAACATCTCAAAAGAGATCCATGACATATTAGACGTATTAGATTGAGTATCAGACTTCGCCTCTAATTTGGTTCAGAAATCCAGATAAAGCAATCCACTAGGTAGGTAATATGAGCTGTTTCATACCTGAAGCAAGGGAAATATGTCGGAAACAAATGATATGAAACCCTTTGGCTCAACTGTCATATTCCTTCAAGTTACAATTCCGTAAAAAAGGTCAGAAAGTAGAAGAAAAACAACTCAAACTAGAAAGCAATACAAGCTGACTCGTACTTCAACATGGAACCAAGAATTATAACCCCAAATAGATTAAGTCCACCAAGACCAATCACCATGGCCCTCTCTGAAGCACTAGTTTTGCTGCAGACGAATTCTGATGTTAAATCACGGATATCACAAGCCAGATTAAATTGAAGGCTAAAAGGGATACCTAAATTGCCATATCTTTTCTTTAAAAAACTTTTCGACTCCACCGACCCAGTCAGCCCATTTTTTACCAACATATTCCTTCCTCCCACTCCTCTGGGTGGCAGCAGTGCGTTGTAGGGATGGAAAACGGTATAATATATTCCCCTGCATTCAACCCATAGTCAAGAAAGCCAGCCAAAGCATCACAGTTGCACAAGATGGCAAGTCTCTGACTGAGAACTCGTTTTAACTAGACACACCAAGGATTATACACCAACTTTCGTTTGCAAGCAGCTCCAAGTTGCACATCATACTCGAAGCTCGAATTTAACATACACATTTTAACTAGACCGTTAAAATCACTATACAGCACTGGGCATGACATGAAATTGCTTGGGAGAATAGTTTTGCCTAACCACAGCTCAGGATTATACAAGAACTTGCATTTATGTGCATCACATAACACTTAGCTAGCCACAACTGAAGGATTTAGACCACCAACTTGCATTTAGTAGCACCAAGTGAGACTACACATCATGCTTGTCATCTCACATTTAACATATCAGTTGATCAAGAAAAACATTAAATGGCACAGGGCATGGAACCAAACTTGATTAATGATAAGGGTTTGACTTACCACAACTCGAAAGGTACACAATTTGCATTTTCACGGGCATCATATAATCCATAAATCTCTTCTTTTCTCAAAATTAACTAACGGTAAACAGCCTTCCAACCCAGTCAACAAATGCAAACAATTGATGTATCAAACATAGTTCAACTTCATTTTATTTTAAAATTAGCGACTAATTAAGATTCACAAGAAGTCAAAGAGGACAAACCTCTTCATCTACTTCTGGCTGACCATCAAATCGCAGAAGCACAGGTAATATGTACGAGTCATCATCCTGGTGGATTCGAACAATGACAATAGAGTAAGTTAGGCCAGAAGTCCCACCAGAATACAAACAAAAACCTGGTGACTCATGTCCAAATAGAGTAAGAAGATAGAGAGACACACACAAACTTGATATACACCACAGTGGTATGGGTTTGAACAAACACAACCTTCGCAAATCCTGCTAGTACAGGTTTGGCTTTGTAATAATGCTAACAAGATTAAAATGTTACTGGCATTTTTGGTATGTCTCTTGAACCGCCGAGAAAAAATTAGACATTTTATAAATGCATGATGCTTCAAAACATGAAATAGACAACTGATAACTGGCTATTGGCAATGAGTATCAGATAAAAAAATACCTTATTATCCGTAGTGTCCAGATCAAGATATGGAGCTAATTCATCAGCAGTGACAACACCACCATTTGAAGCTATATATTGGCCAATCTGCAGATTACCACAGAAAAAGTTTAAAGGCCTAAATTTTCGTGAACACAAATTCAAAAACGAACTCCAGCAAGAAAATGATTTGAGAGCATGTCCTATTCATACTAAATACCCAACTGAGCGTAAAATCAGATTTGTTCTGTACTGTAACAACTGGAATCAAGATCTCACAGTCCAGGTGCTCATTGTCCAATCATTCTTACCGAAAATGGAAGCACATTTTACTGCATCCTTTATCTCTGACAGATAGGTGGCACGTCAAGTATTGGCATCTTAATGAATAGTATGAGTAACCCAAATATCTTAGCATCATAGAGCACCAATCTCATACTATTATATCTGCTCTACTTCAGTCTCAAACCGAAAAGATGGTGGCTTTTAAATCTTTTACACAAGTATTTATCAGAAAATCTGCCTTTTAAGTCCTGTAGAATAACATTTCAGATGGATTCCTCCTTTTCACTTGCCTATTATGTTGGGTAATCAAACTTCCCCATTGTAAGAATTGACTCTGTTACTCATCTCATACATGTGAGTGGTCCAGGGTTGAACTCCACATGTGAGCTTTGAACATATGCATCAAAGTGAGAAGCATCAATGCAAGTCCTCCTTGGACAGGGTGATGGTCATTAGGGTGAGACCACAAAGATGATTGATTAAGTGTCACCTCTTCAAGAAATATGGGATCTAGTGTTTTGGTCATTCTTTCTGATATAACTCGGGTTTTTTATTTAAATACACTAATGTGAAAGTGATGTCCCTAATTGTGATTAATTCTTAGGTTCTCTATCATATTCAACATAAGGTCCGGTAGTCCTCTGAATTTCGTCTTCATGATCAAATGTCAGAGAATAATTTTTGAAACTATATGTTGTTTGATGGCTCACTAGACAAATGTTCACCTGATGGTCTTCTGTAAAAGTAAATCTGATCCTTTATGTAGCTTAACAATAAGTAACCAAATCGGTAAAAATTTCAAAATAAGTAGCATAAGACCCCACTATCTCAATATCCCATGCAGTTAAGATACAAACAAATAAGAAAACCTACATCAGTCGGGTATGAACAAAGATTCAGAAAATACTAAGAGATGATGGGAAGAAAATAAAGATGTAAGGCGATCATGTAATTAACAATTAGCAATGGACAACATCAAAGCAACGGACCACTGAAACCAGTGCTCAAGTATTACCAACTTCCACCTCTCTTCTTCAATACCTTGATTGGGATCTCCATCCCCAAATACAAAGGAGAAGACCTGAAGAAGTTATAATACCAATTACTCATCTTTTAATTAGTAAAAAATAATGAAAAGCACATAGAACTTTTGCTCACAGATTCAATAAAATTCATCCCGCCATCACCTTCTCTTACTCGTCGCCTCCTGTAATAATACGGATCCCAATACCTGGACCATTGATTGACAGGTGAGAGGCATAGGAAATTCAGTCCCAGGCTTATACAGAAATGAACTCATAGGTAGTGTGATGCGTTGCTTCAACCAAATCAGATCATGTTGACCATTGAATAAGAAAAGCTCAAGTGTTGCACAGCTAAAGAGAATGTAGACAGTTACTGTGCAAATCCATATTATAACATCGCAAGTGACTTTCTTCAATCCTGAGGACTCAATACTCAGAAACTCTTGAGGTCTTATTTTATCATGTTTCTTATTGCTGGTATCATTATATGAATCAAAGGGAGGGAACCTATGCACCAGGTTTCCTTTGTCATTAATATGTCAATGTAATAAAAATAATAGGCACTTTTCTTTTGATAACAGACAACTGGATCATTAGATTCACAAAGAATTTCAAAACGTTTTTTCTTTCTTTTAGTTTTTTTGGATGGACAGCATTGCAACAACTTTTACGTGAATAAATATGTCAACAAGCAGAAAAACCAAACATGAAGCTCGGCTACTTAGAAATTCATATACTCTTGACTTTTCTAATCATTTTACTAGTAATTCCACATAGAACATGAGTTGGAGATTACCAGAACAAATCAGTTGGACTTAGGTAAAAAGTGAAACCCGTGTCATAGGATCTTCCTCTTCTTCCACGATTGTCCTCCTCTCTGTTGAAGACCACAAATTGGAGAGTAGAAAAAATCAAAGATCAAGGCACAAACATTCATCTAATCCATGAAAATTCTTTCCAATCCAGGCAAACAAAGATGAAATCTTTACCGACTGCTTGAAACAATTGCTATTATCGTGGTATACACCAGAACAATGGACGCAATCAGTGCTGTCCCAAAGGAAACCCTCACTAAATACTCTGCCGCCAACTGACGCCAAAAACCTCATTCCAATCAAATGAATAGAACTTCCAAAAGGCTACAATTTGCAAAATGATTCCATACCTTTCCCTTTTCCAGTAAAGGTTCGAACTTGATCTTAAATGACTTAGCTGCTAGGTTAGACCTATAACCATTCGGAAACACATACAAAACATCACCTTCATCCGACACCTGTTAAAGAAAAATCATTAAGAACATATGCAGGATAATTTCCACAACGTAAACATCCAAGTTTGAAATCATGAAACCGATGAGCTTCAAAAAGATAGTGCAAACACATAAAGCCAAAAAATGACCTCCAAGAAACCATTTGTATCGGCAGCAAGAGCCTGAAGAGCCTTCTGAGCTTCACTCAACTTAAGCCCCGCCTTGCTTGCCACATCACCAATTGTAACTCTCCTCCCGCTCGAGTCAATGGCAGCCATAGCTCGCTCCCTAACATCCTTAGGCAATTTATCACTCTCAACTCTGCCACCGGGCCTATTATCAGATGTAGTAACGGTATCACTATTCCCACTGCCGCTGCTAGCCGTAACTAAAGAAACAAAAGCCTTTCGACATCGAACCCTTCTGCCTCTAGGAAAAACCGGCGATTTCAGCGGAGCAAAATAATGAAACTGAGAGGGTTTAAATTGCTTATGGCTAAGGGCCAAGAATTGGGATTTTGGAGGAACAGTAAAGTAGCAACTGGACATGGATGCCATATATTGGTTTGTCTTCGCAGATTTTGATATGCTTGAGTGAGGAGTTTAGGCCATGGATTCAATTGATTTCAGAGTAATTACGCTAAAACAGCCCCCGTCTCTGTAATGGCAACCATTTTGCTTGGTGAGGAAGACGCCATCTCTGAAATCCGGAGAAGAGAAATGGAAGCGGGAGGATGACGCAGCTGATTTGACAATATTACCCTGTACAAATATCATGAGCTCGAGTGTAGACACGACACGGTCCACAGTGAACCACGGTTCATCTTTAAGGGGAAGAAGGAAAATCAAATCTCAGACAATTCGACTAACGGTTTATTTTAAAAAAATGAATCTAAAAAATGATTTCGTGATTCGATCCATTGTAGTTAACATAGTATTTTAATACAATATAGAACGGTCGAACATTGATGTGAATATGTCGAAAACTATGAGACTATTATATTATCAAGTATTTCACCAATTGTTTTATATGAAATAATAGGAAAAGATTGTCAGAAATGTGTCGATATAATATGTATCTTTCATTAAATAAAGAAAGTAAGTAAGTAGTAACAATATATCTATATAAATTTAAATTTCAAAATGTGAAAAAAATTCCGTGTACCGGTTCATGTGTTTTAAATGATAATTGCAAGCAACCCAAATATATCCGGCTGGAAGTATTTATCTTTAATGATATTTAGTTTACTTTTATTTGGATTTAACACAACTTTGTCCTTGTACTTCTTGTCTGAATTAATTTTAGTCCTTGGTACAGCTTAAGATAACCATTTTAGTCAAAAGTCCTTTAATTATTAATGACGTTAAATATAACGGCAACTTCCCCTCTTCCCTCCCACTTATTTCAACCTTCGATTATTTCCTACCGCACCCACCACAATCATTTTCTACTTGCTGGGCGACAACCAACAGGGTTGGAGGTTCCTTGCTCTTGTTCTCTCTGTAATTTTAGATTTTTTTGAGTTCAATATTAACATAAACGTGGGTTTTTTTCTCGTTAAGTATTAAATAGAAATTTTGAATTATTCTTATGCTTTTTGTATTCTATAGAAGAAAATGAATAGGTAGATGTTGCTATATGCTGCATAACAGTAGGAATTGTGTTTATGAATCAAATCCCGAAACAAAATCCAAGTAATCAATGAGTTTCGTTTGTATTATATGGATGTGCCATTTTATTATTTTTGTTTGTAATGTTTCCTTGATGTTTACGCATAGTTGAATTCATTAGTTAACTATGGGTGTGCGGAACATACTTTATAAACTCATGATTCCTCATGGTCTGCCTTTTGAAGCAATTGAAGACATGTCTCTTACGTGTTTGAGTAAATGACTCTTCTTTTGTGCTGATTTACAGTTGTCTCATTAAGTATTTTTGGCTATGAGTGTTCAAAAGCTTCGAGCAAGTCCAATCTGGAACACGGAGCCCAACGCTCTCTGCACTCGTGGAAAACAGAAATTGATCCATGCCACTCCTCGGCTGCTTTCCAGTACGCCGTCTGTTTACATTTTCAGTAGAACTAATTGAGTTTGGTTCTCAAGTGGTAATGTTTAAGCTATTGTCAGGACCTCCAAAACTAGCAGTCAAATGTGGTGTTCGGTTTCGCCCTTGCATTGATATACACAAGGTTGGATACCATATCTTGTCTTCTTCTGTATTCCTTTTTTTCTTGTGGAAATATACATATGCTTCGTCCCTTCATTTCTTTGTGTCTGCGTGCGACTGCAAGCTCGTGTATTATTGAAAGAGAGATAGGTGATATGCCTAGTCGTAAAAGCGATAAGACTTGATGCACGTTGGTGTTTGACTTCATGCTTAACGTTATTATTCATCCATTTCATAGTCTATGATATTAGACAACTTTTGTTTGTTGAGTGGCCTAAAATGCTCAGTTCAACTAAAAACAAGCAAGTAATCGCGATTCTATTTACTTCATTGCGATGTTGCTTGAGGAATAAATTTATTTAGTCCGATTCGATATGTAATAAGCTTCAATCATGTTAGACCTATATTAAAGTAACTTTATTTTTTCAGGGAAAAGTGAAACAGATTGTTGGTTCCACTCTTCAAGATTCTAAAGAAGACGGTCCGAATCTTATAACTAACTTTGTATCTGACAAGTCCGCAACAGAATATGCTAAAATGTACAGGGATGATGGGCTTACTGGTGGCCATGTAATCATGCTTGGAGCTGATCCGTTGAGCATATTGGCAGCCATTGAAGCTTTGCATGCATATCCTGGTACAGTTTTTCTGAAACATCAATTTGTCATGTTATGATGCATCATTTTCTATTTGGCATCACACGTTTGCTGTTACATGTAGCCTTATATAATAGAGCATGCTGATGGAAGGCAAAATAAAGAACAGTTCAACTCATTTTTTCACGTTTATCATTTGTGAAGTTCACATCTCAACTTGTATCTTGGTTCAGTTTTGATCACTGCTGAGTAAATAAATTTACCACTGTCCTGATAAAGTGACACAGAATAAATGCCATCATTTCCTTGTTTCCATTCATACTTGACCCCATCACTAAGCCATGATATTATTTTAAGATGCTGAAATAATTGCTCTTCCGATGTGAAGAGTATTGCACAAGTACGTGGTTTCCATACTATTTTGCTAACCGGTAAATATATAGGTGGTTTGCAAGTTGGAGGTGGCATAAATTCAAGTAATGCTTTGAGTTATATAGATGAAGGAGCAAGCCATGTTATTGTAACATCTGTACGTATCTATTGGCTTTATTCATTTATTTATTGAAACAAGGCTTAAGGATGCAATTTGATCACTGATTAAATAGTTTTGCCTGCCTGAATCATGCTATGGTTTTAGTCCCCGGATGGTCCATTTTACTAAGAACATATGTTCAGTTAACCAAGTGACCTGGGCATTCATGAATTACATGAACCCCACTGCCTGATGTCTAGGTCTTGATAGACATACAGAAAAACAGATTTGCTCTCTTTATTCTTCTTTGCTTTTTTGTGTGTTGGACTAACGAAGAGAGATTGAGTTCTACTTTTTCGTGGCGGTCAATACTTTTATCTACAAACCAAAAAAGAAAATGATTATTGGATTTGCTAGGTTGTCCATACTAGTTAATAATAAGTTGAAATTTTAAAAAAACATATATTAGACTGAGACTTCATGAAAAAAGTTAAAACATGTTTAGTTTTACTGAATTGTTATCTGATCTGTGTGGAAGTCTGGTTTATTTTGAGGAAATATCTTATAAGTTCTACTTATCTGTGCCTCTTGTTTTCCTTGGAAAGGATCCCTTAATGCAAAGCATGATTACCAAATTTCTGGTTGGAAGCTGTTGATTTAATAAATATCAATTTTGTTGCAGTACGTATTTCACAATGGAGAAATAGATTTTGTAAGGCTAAAGGAACTTGCTGATGTTGTGCAAAAACAGAGACTTGTGTTGGATCTTAGTTGCAGAAAGAAGGTGTGTATATAGGTTGGAGTTAACTCAATAGCTTGTAAATAGTGATGTATACAGATTTGTGACTAAAAATGTTTGGTCCAGAACAATAGATATGCAATTGTCACAGATAGATGGCAGAAGTTCAGCGATGTATATCTTGATCAGAAAGTGTTGGATACTCTGGCCAATTACGCTGATGAGTTTCTGGTCCATGGAGTTGATGTTGAAGGCAAAAAGTAAAATTCCATTTAAACTTATATGTTATCCTGTTTGTTTTTCAGATTTAGTATGCACTTTGTATCATGATTTGAACCTTGGCAGTAGTTTGCACTTGTGTCATGGAGTTCCAATCTCCTTAAACTAGAGAAGTGAATAGATTTAGTAAAATATTACTCCTCCGCCACTTCAATTTATCTGCTAAATAAATTTCAGGCTTGGAATTGATGAAGAGCTTGTGGCTTTGCTTGGCAAGTATTCACCAGTGAGTTTTTTTGATTAAGCTGTAGTTAAATCCTTTCTACTCTAGCTACTTTAATTCTCTTCGTCCTTGTTTTGAACTAAGGTTTAGCTTATAAATTGTTTAAAACATCCTATAAGATACTTCCTATGAGATATCTCTGTAAGTGTTAGATAAAAGTTTTGAAAGTGTTAGAGAAATGAGTGTTAGCTTGTGGCTTTACTTGGCAAGTATTCACCAGTGAGTTTTTCGGTTAAGCTGTAGTTAAATCCTTTCTACTCTAGCTACTTTAATTCTCTTGGTCCTTGTTTTGAACTAAGGTTTAGCTTATAAGTTGTTTAAAACATCCTATAAGATACTTCCTATGAGATATCACTGTAAGTGTTGGATAAAAGTTTTGAAAGATTGTATGAATTTTAGTAATAGCTCTTTAGTGCTTATGAGATCTGTTTTAAAGGTTTAGAAGTATCAGTTTATCTTTTAAGATCGTAACCTCATTGTTCACCTTTATATCTTAATTACTTAAAAAGTCATTTTCTTTCACTATTTTCTTCTGTCATCTACTCATTGGATTTGTTTATCATCTTCTGTTTTTTCTTTTCTTTGGCAACTTTATTATACGATTGCTTTGAGAGACTGATTATAAACCAAAATGTGAGAGCTTATAACTTGTCAAAAAATTTGATTATTTTGTATTAATATTGGGCATTTTCCCTATAATATCGTGCATAAATCCCTGATTCTTCAAGCACAATACTTGAAGTGTCATCATTGATCCCTTTTCATACAAAAGCAAGAGATTTCATTAAACATTAGCAATTGACATGCTCACAAGTCTGTATGCTTGATGAAGATAATCTTAAAATGATCATGTGTCGTATTGTGCAGGAGACTTCTGTATTTATTATAACCGATATGGTTAACAATTAATATGTCCGTGGTTGTGTTTTTTTATCTTATTGAACTAATTTAGAAGTATTTATTATAACCTACATGGTTGACAATTAATATGTCTGTGGTTGTATTTTTTTATCTTATTGAATTATTTTAGAGGTATTCTAAATTTTTAAAATATTTGTAAACACTAACAAATAAAAAATGAAAATTCTTGAAAGATATATTTTAATATTTCATTTGAATGCACTTGATGATGTGATATATATTGTAGATTGTAAATCTCTATACTGTTTGATAAATTTAAAGCATTATATGTGCATGGCACGCATACTATGGCAAACAGCCATTTTCTTCGAGATTAGTTTCCAATTTTTAGAACTTGCCGTATGCCTATCAATATTGCATGTGTCCTTGTATGTGTGTCCATGCTACTTAGATTTGCTGACCACATGCCATATAAAAGAACCTTGCACATAAAGACTGAACCTACTTTAAGCGATTATTACTTTTTAAATTTTTTGTGACGCGTGTGTCTGCTAGATTCCGGTGACATATGCTGGTGGAGTTACTTGCATTTCTGATTTAGAGAGGATAAGATTAGCAGGAATGGGACATGTTGATGTTACCGTTGGCAGTGCTTTGGATATTTTTGGGGGTAATTTGGCTTACAAGGATGTAGTTGCTTGGCATTCTCAGCAAGAGGCCTTGACAGTTTGAATCTCCAAGTTTGACAAGTATTTATTCATTACTACTAGGGTTACTTCATGTATGATGTACACAAGTTAATCTCTCTTTGAATGTTCTATCATTTGAGAGGCAAAAATTTTCTTGCTCATCGGATAATTACCAAAAATTGTATCTGTCCTTTGTGTTTAAGAAGTGTCCATTCGTTGAGTCCCAAAAAAAAACCGATTTGATAATCAGAAGATAGCTAGAATCTATCTTTTGGAGTACTGTATCAAGTGTTTCAGTGAGTAAGTTCAGGGCACACGCAAGTACCATCGCTTCATTTATACAGCTTTAGTTTACAGTTCACACCTTTAAGCATATATATTTGATTACAAGTGAGACTACCTCTTGTACATTTGTGATGAAAAAAGGACAAGATCTATATTCTATTGGCCTACGGATTTTATCTATACGCTGTTGCTATTCTCACATAATTCTGTGTTCCTATCACGTTTGACCACATGATTTGATCTGATAGTGATAAGCACACAGAACTACGGGTGTAAGATGCACACGATGTATCTAAATGATCATATTTTCCTCTAGAGTGATGACAGTGAAAAAACAAAAGAGAACTAGTTCACTTCTGAAATAGTTTCCAGGTCCGGCAGTGATGCTTTCGAAGTTAAGCAACCATTCTCGCTTTCGATTGTTACACCTTTCTTTGGTTTTGTTTCTTTTTGCATCTGAGATATCATTTTATCAGCCGAAACTGCCCCTTCTCTTAGCATATTCTGCAGGTCTTGTTTGCTGATCACGAGCTTAATCCTCACAGCCCCGGTTTCTTGCCCTATCTCATCGACCAAATTATCAGAAAACCGAACAGTCTTCTTCTTCTTCTTCTTAACCGATGGGGGTGATACTGGTAGAGGAATAAGATAGTACATGCGACCTCGGATCATTTCTGCATTGGGATGCATGTATTTTAGTACCGGAAGCTGATCGGAAATTGCATGGTGAGTGTATTCTGATAGCAGTTGATGAACTCTGATTGGGGGTTTGTATTCCAGGATTTTCCCATCTACTTTCATCACTTTGACAACCTTTTCTTGGAGAGCTAAGAGATTTCCCATAGTTTTGTTATGACAAAAGCCAAGTTAGCAACTTTGAGGAAATTTTTAAAAATTGTTGGGGAAGTGCATGTGTATTTAAATGAGAAAAAGTATGAGGTTCCCCTTCTACTTTAGGAAATTTACATAAAAACCAGCATGAACTTTTGGTCCCACTTCATGATTCTTTGTGGAGAGATCCTATGCATCACGAAAATCATCAATGGTGCAATTGAACATAAGACATTGCAAATGAAACTAATTAGCTACTAATTAGTTCATCCTAGTGTTGGTACTACGTGGGAAGATCACGATATATTTAAGGTGGAAGAGCAAGAATAAATGACAACTCTTCGGAGAAAACATGAATTTGGTACTAACATGATACATGTGTCTTGTCAGAGTATTCTTCGGTTTTTTGAATTTTTAAATCACTAAAAACTTGAGCAATTCAAAGCATACATTTGTTTGCTTAACCAAATAATGGTCATATATGTTCTTTACGTCATTTATTTTAAATTAAAATTTGATAATATAAATTATCAAAATTACAAAAAGAGTTTTCCCTGAAGAAACTCCTACGAGAGTGATGAAGTTTTAATGAAACCGATTAATACTGTTTCTCTATATCATTTATTTTTAACTAAGAATGTACACATGAAATCTATAATTTATTTTTTTTAACAAGAAGAAAAATATTATGCAGTATCAATTCTTGGAGCATCACCAAACATTTTTTTTTACAGGTAAATTATGAGTTGATATGCAGTAGGACCGACAAAATCTCCATCAATGGTGCTAGTATTATGCTTGCGCGGCTAAATTCTTGTTACGTTGAATTTGGTTTTCATCTTTTAGGTTTATATGTTTCTCCACTATTTGGTCGGTTTGACCCGACGACGAATATTGCTTTCTACCCTCCCACGTTCTCTTTTCACTACAAATTTAAAATGATCATATTTCTGTTATTTTTCAGTAAATTTGAAATACATAAATGAAGCATATGTACGCACCATCGACCACTCTATCGACAAACTAATAACCCGATTTGAATGGTTTAATCGTGACTAATATGTCACTTTTAAGCCTAAGTTGACATCAAATTTTAAATAGTTGTTTTTTACTGTAAAAATATTACACCTTCGTCGTTCATTTACTTTCTTAGGGAAAGTGTCTCGTATTTGTTTTGTACATGCTTGCAAATATTTAAAAGAGTATATCCAATATAGTAACAGTGGATTCCTTGTTATAAAAACGTTAAACTAATAACAAAATCTAATGCACACAAAACGAACATATATATATATTTGATATGCTGGATACCTTGTGTGGCGTCTCGTGCGCGACTTGTTAACGTGACATTTTTTATTTTTTTCTTCTTTTTTTTTCCTTCCAACTCAAACAAGCTTCTCGTCGAAACTTTCTTATCTCTCCCATTTATCTACAGATTGAGTTTAAAAATTTGACACTCTTCCCGTTTTTCTTTCTTTTTATATATATATATATGCATAAGATAATACACAAGTACACTTCATACGACATACATACATATATATATGTATATATATATATCATATCACTTTTATTACTCAAAAACATCTCACGTTTATGTTTTTAGTAAAGAAATCAGTTTTAGAATATTACATCCAAAAGACTTTATATGCGTAATGCGTTGAATCATATATAGATCTCTGATTCATGTTTGTATATTGGTATGGTTTTTTTATTTTCTTTTATATTTTTTGAAAAAAAAAAAACTCTTTTTGGAGTCTAATAAATTTTATAATTTTTTGAATATTTTACTACAAAAGAAACAAAAAAATCATAATAATATATTAAATAGGAATGTAACAAAAATATGCAATACACTACTGTGGAAACATATAACCAAGATGGAGAAGCTATGAAACTGCGAGAATTTTAAAGTGGAATGTGGAATTTAAGAGGAGGTTTAATAAATTTTGATATTAATTTATACTTAATATAACAATATTATGTGATAAAACCAAAGAAAGTTGGGGTACCTATGAGAGTAATAAAATGTCGAACCATGATACTAAATACCCTGAGTTTCAGTTATATAGTAATAGATATATGTAACGACTTCTGGCATATATTATATCTTAAAAGATATCATGCTAATTATTTACAACGCTTTTATCATAAATCACACGTTAATTCTTATTGCTTTTTTCTATTAGGCCTTTAGTGGTCAAGCTGAGTGGCAAGAATTCCTACTGTGCATTTAACCAAAGAGAAGCACGATAATTTTACTTTTGAAAATTATAAATGTGAATAAGAGATAATGCTATAGGATGCCTACTTTGTGGGGTATCATATATATAATTTAAATATTTGTGTGTGTTAGTGGTTACTGATGTTATCAACACGCATCGTTGATATAAGGATTCCAATATTTGTTAAAGATTTAAGAGTGATGTAGGTAATTTTTTTCTAAGGACAATTTAGTTCATTTGTGTGGATTTACCCTTGTACGTGTGTAAATCATATGGATGCACGTAATTGAATTGTAAATCGGCAAACTCTATCCCTAGATGATAACCATATTAATTATACTTTATAGGTTATTAAGAAAATACCAAATTTCTCAAATATCTACCATAAACTCATGAGTTTTACCCTGTAATATTTTTAAATAATCAATCTTAAATTATTCTAACAGTTTTTTTTTTTTAGACGGTCATTTCCTAAGAGGTTGAACGAGTGAAAGCCCAGCCGAGTCAAGGTGGTGGCACTTATAATACATGCGTTGGGGCACGTAGCAGTATATGTGGATACATTTCTTGTTCCGTACACTCACAACAAATACATAAACTAGGAAACAGGTGGGGATAAAAGTATTACATATCTTGTAAATGAATTTACGCTGGTTTGAAGATTGTTTGCAACCTGGCATGAGAAGCAAAGACACTGGAAATATCTAATGAATGATATCGAGGAAGTGGATCACTTGTCATCCCTTTTTCAAGAGGAAATTTTCTTTGAACAGAAGAAATTAATGAAGAATTTCAAATATCGTCGAAGTAATGGTTACCAACTTGAAGTGTTATTATATTATTTTGAGGAACCAACTTGAAGTGTTTATTCTATATATGACGGAAGTCCAAACTTTTACTATTAGTGACATATGTGAAAGGAATCTAAGTAAATATGGTGTCATTTTCTTTCACCTCTGTTAAAATAGAATAAATTGGGTAGTGATAATAGAATGGATAGATTTGGATGACATATGTTCTTTTTAACTTGGGTTATTTTAGAAGTGGAGCCAAATAGTACGTTTGATAAGGTCGTGGGTCATATATTTTGGCACCAAGTATACCCAAAGTAAGTTATAGTAATCCTTGGTCACCATCAACTTTGCCACCCCACGCTCAAAGAAAGTGAAGGCGTGTAATTTCTTTTTACTTTGTGGGGATTCTGAGTTTGCGCTTTTAGACCAACATTTAGGGACCACAACTGCTGACATGGGCGACACGGATATTTGATGTGAAGTAACGAGCCCTTTAAAAGTATTGAAGGTTTGCTTCGCAGAGAAATTTTATATAGCAGTTATTGATGAAACAATGTTACATACGATCGAAACAATTAAATGGATTTCAAATCTCAAGTTCTCAACTAGTTATATTTTATGTTAATTCATACTGTGAATTAATTTTTTTTTTTTTAAAAAAAAATCATTATCTCCGAACACAACCTAATAACCTTCGATATGAGCGAAGTTTTTCAACCGAAGAGAAACGCCTGGATCACCGAGTGGAAAGGTGCTACGTCGGGTGATCTGAAACCACATAAACATGTTAGAGGACACTTGAAGTGTTTTGGGGGAAGCTCCTGTGATGCTAAATCCAGGTCGGATGATCGGGAGATAAGAGAACAAAAGTATATGTAAAGTTAAGAGCTTATTAATTTCTGAGAGAGTACAAGAGGAAGCATACATGGTGTGAGGATTGAGAATTTGGATTAGTGATTAATTGATTTGATTTGGGAATTAATCACGTAGATTTTGAAGTCCCTGCTGATTTTGAGTGTTGCGTTAATTTTTGGGAAATTTAGTCGTAGCGATTTTGGAGCAAAAATGTTAGCAGCAAGTTACTGTAGCTCCTGCTGGTGGATTTTGAATCAGCAGAGATGACGTCAGCGTGACGCAAGGAGAGCTGCTGGTTTTAGTTTCGAAATTTGAAGTTGCTGCTGGCAGACGTTGCGCGTAACGTGAGATTGAGCAAGGAAGCGACACGTGTTAGTCAACATTGTTGGAGTGTTGACTATTGAATTCAGCAGTTGCGCTTGTGCATTTAGTTTTCATACTAATTATGCATTCAATTAATGGGGGCTCATTAGAATTTAAATGTTCGCAAAATATACATGCAACATTGCAAAGATGTGTTACAACTAAATGGCATGTAGGATAATAAACACCAGAAAGTTGATCAGTGGCATCGCTAAACACTTTTAAAATTTCACATATTGTTGTGAAAATATTCCATTGGTTTGCATATAAATAAATATTAGAAGATTGAACAACTTGGCCAAAAAATCCACATAATAAATCTTTATATTCAAAAGTAGACAACAAAGTTTGTAGGTTGAGTTCCAACGTGTCGGAACATCGCGTGTAAATCGTTTCGCCCTCATTCCATTTTAATTTACAAATTTATCCCATTGTTTCATTACTTATGGATGTGTTCACAGATAATGTATTACAGTTCTAATTGATTTAATATAAGTTTCTAAACTTCTAAGCCCATCTTGTACACACAAGTTAAAAATATGACACGTGCATCTAATTTGAAAGAATTTACCACCTATCGATGGTTGACACATTCTAATTAATTCATCAATACTACACGTGTTGGCACTTGCATTATCAAAAGAAATTGAAAAAATTTTGGGAGTTAAACCATATTCTTCTAAATTAAGAAACATCATATGGGAAATATTTTGTACAATGTGTGGATCATTGAAACAATGATATGCAAACAAACGTTTTTGTATATTCCATGCATTATCAATGACAAGTAATTCCTATGTACGAGCAAGATTGCCAATGGTCATTCCAAATATCAGAACACAAAGAAACTTTGTTATCTAAACTACCAAATTCTTTAATCAATTCATTCTTTTGTGTAGCTACTAATTTGTGAATTGTGCATTTAAGTGTATTACGTGGGATGCGTCTAATTGCAGGATTAGCACTAGATTAAAGCCAATTTTGAAAAGATAATTTATCACCAAAACTAAAAGAAAATTGTTCTACAGCTACAAATCTAGCAGTTTCATCTCTAAAATAAGATTCAGAAAATTTAAATAGTTGAGATTCGTTACCAGATTGGGATGAAAATGTAGGTATTTGACTTTGAGATCTAGAAATACCGATTTCCACCGGATGATTCTTCTCGATGTGCCGGATCAAGGCGTCATATCCTCCTCCATGTTGCCATTTGTAGGCTTTTGAGCCGAATCAAGATATCCTCCTCCATGTTGCCATTTGTAGGCTTTTCACAATACTTACAAATAGCTTGAAGATCACCAGAGGAGAGGGACACCTTATCAAAATGTTTGATGAAGATGT
>KQ995379.1:53439-75641 GCA_001598015.1 Dorcoceras hygrometricum
GCTGAAGATTAGAGAGGGGAAGATAAAAGCAAAATTTTAAAGCTGTATTATATAATTATTGATTATATATATATATATATATTTATAATTTTTTTATCATATTATAAAAAGCTAGAGCTGAAAGCTTAAAGCTGATTATGTTACCGAAAGGCTGAAGATTAGAGAGGGGAAGATAAAAGCAAAATTTTAAAGCTGTATTATATAATTATTGATTATATATATATATATATATTTATAATTTTTTTATCATATTATAAAAAGCTAGAGCTGAAAGCTTAAAGCTGATTATGTTACCGAAAGAAAGAGCCTTTTCTTTATTTTTCTTTTCTCCCATGGTTGTAGCTGTATATTCAGTAGCCCCATCTTCATCCAATCTCCGATTTCTTTAATCAGCGAAAACGGAAATCCCAGTTTATTTTAGCTTCGTTTACATACATAATCCCTTTGGAAAACCACACTGCTGATCGTTTTGGTGGAGTTTGATTTGATAAATTAATGTTAGGCAACATTAGTAATCCTTCTCCTTCTTCAGAGCCATTCCCATCCCCAGAAGATGGAAGCATCAGCAAAAGGAAACGAAGACCCGCAGGAACACCAGGTAAATAAATTTCAAGTACCGAGGGTTTTCATCAATATATATAGTGTAATATAATTTAATAATTTCTCGTGTGGGATTTCCATTATTTTAATAGATCCAGATGCAGAAGTGGTGTCGCTATCCCCAAAAACCCTTCTGGAATCCGATCGATACGTGTGCGAGATCTGCAACCAGGGCTTCCAACGTGACCAAAATCTGCAGATGCATCGGAGAAGGCACAAAGTCCCGTGGAAACTGCTGAAACGCGAGACCCCGGTGGCGAGAAAGCGAGTCTTCGTCTGCCCGGAGCCAAGCTGCCTGCACCACGATCCATGCCACGCCCTCGGCGATCTGGTGGGGATAAAGAAACACTTCCGCAGGAAACACAGCAACCACAAGCAATGGGTGTGCGAGAAATGCTCGAAAGGCTACGCCGTGCAGTCCGACTACAAGGCCCATCTAAAGACCTGCGGGACTCGCGGCCACTCTTGCGACTGCGGCCGTGTGTTTTCCAGGTTCTTTCAATATATCTGTTTTTCTTCTCTCATGGATCATTGATCGATAACCTTGTTCGTAAAAGATTCTGTGGCAGAGATGAAATATGGAGCTAGCTAGTACTGTGTCTTTTCAAAAGATTTTTACATTGTATTCAGTGCAGAATGTTTTTGGTACAATTCCTGAGAGTTTTAATTATTTATTTATTTCTACCTTCCTTTTATTTTATATTCTTGTGGGCAACATAATTTAAATATTGACGATTCAAATCTCAGTTAATTTTTTGGAATCCAAAGTTTAGAAACACTATCTATACGTGTGTATGCATGGATTCTTGACATATATATATCTAATTAGTCATGTGCTGTAGTCTAGTTTAATTAGGATAAATGGTGATGTGATTAGGATGATATTTGATATATATTATTAAAAAATTGTATGATTTCATATCTCTGATTAAATACTAAATAATTCAAACCCACTTCCCGACTCAACACCTGTTGATTAATTATTACACCTACATGGTATGCCGATCAGATTATATATAGATGTTCATTTGGCTGTAGTGTGGTTAGTTTAAATTCATTTTATAATTAGTGGAAATTGGCTTTTAGTGATTAAAGTTGCTGATAAAATAAAGCATAATCTATAGAACAACTTGTATTATAATGATGGTTTTGATGCTTTTAGAGAGAATAATTGAGCTTGATCAAATATCAAGATCTACGTATATAGCAAAAATGATATCATATCACCTTGTTTCTTGCGACCATTTCATGAATAAAACCATTACATATAGAATCAATGAGTATTGAAAAAATTTAATTTAGAGATGTTAAAAATAATATATATGATGTAGATGTGTTCATTATAGTTGTTGATGATGCTTGTAGAGTGGAGAGCTTCATCGAACATCAAGATGATTGTAGCATGGGGCGGCTCCGATCGGAATGCCCCCCTACACCCCCGCCGACGGCTTGCTTATCTCGAACAGCGTCGAGCCCCAGCCCCTCCAACTGCGGGGGCGCAAACATGAACAATTTCCGGCCTGGCCAGCCTAATCTTGAACTCCAGCTCCTTACGGAACGCAACTCTAGTTCCGCCATAAACATTCCCGATTACTCAACGAAATTCGACGAGGATCACTCCACACAGTTACAGCTGTCGATCGGGTCGTCGGAGAATATAGAAAAGAACGAATTCGATGACCGTAGAAACGCCGGTAACCGATGCTCGCCGAGGGGGAGCAGCAGTACTAGTGAGAAACCCACTTCAGCGGCGAGGCTGACGGAGCTGGCGCAGGAGCAGCTCGCATTAGCCATGGCGGAGAAAGCTTACGCGGAGGAGGCGAGGCGGCAGGCGAAACGACAGATTGAGGTGGCGGAGCAGCAATTCGCCAACGCGAAAAGGATCCGGCAACAGGCCTTAGGGGAGTTGGAAAAAGCGCAAGCCCTGAAAGAACACGCGATAAAGCAAATGAACTCCATTGTGCTGCAGATAACTTGCAGCTCTTGCAAGCTTAAATTCAAGCAAAGTGCTTCGGCGACGCCATTGCCGCTAGCGGAAGCTTCTTCTTCTAGGGAGAATTTTCTGGGGCTCGGTTACATCTCGGCTGCTCTTCGAGAGTGGGAAATCAAGAAAAGCGACCAAAGTTGATTTGAATCATGCGGAAATTATTAATATTAGTTTTCGTGATATTTAGTGTTAATGCACGGTAAATCTTGTGCATCTTCTCTGCGTTTTAGTAGACATGGGAGAAGAAGATAATGAAGTAGAAAGCTGTTTCGTGATAATGTCAAGGATGTGGTTTTAGTTCTTTTTTAATTATGAGTATATTTAGTCGTTTTTCCCCTTAAATTGTATGAAAATAAAATTTTGAGTGAGTGATCGAGGGATTTGAAAACATTAAATTCAATTCCACCTTTAGTAGTTTATGTAAATCTATCTTTAAATAGGTTTGGTCCATAAATGTTTTAAATCAAAGGATATGCATAGATAGGGCCGAGGAACCCCTATGTAGGTCAGAGACCCATTGACCTATACAGAATTTAAATCGAGGGATGCACGAGTAGACAGGGGACCCGTGAGATAGAACTTATATAACAGACTAATTCAAAGAATACATCCATAATATTTCACTGAACATGCTTCACACGAGAATCGAATCCGTAAAATCGAAGAAAATACTTCCACCTCACTCTAAGTTTTCTCAACTCGTATGTACCTCAAATATGATGTTGAATTTAATTTTTATGTAATTTGTTAGTGTTTAGTGTTTTTATCATTTATTTTATTATTTTTCGTCCGATGCCAATAGATCCACAGACTATTGCTTTGGCATTGATTCTCTCCGACATGACTTATGCGACAAAAATAAAACATATATTACATTGATTAGATTCTACTTAGTCAAGAAAGGGAGAAACAAGAAGCTTGTACCCTTGACATATATGATGATTTGTTTTGCTTTATTTTTCTCTTTTGTTTTTGCTTAGCTGAATTTTAATATGCATAGGCTTTATTCTCGTCATATGAGTCACGGAAATTAAAATAATATTTGACAGGTTAGTGCCATCCAACAAAATAATTTCAAGTAATCGGGTGAAAACATAATTTTGATAGGTTATATTACTAAAACTCAAAAAACATAAAGAACTCAAATTACAATTTTTCTTCGCATAAATTTGAGTGCTCCTCACGACAACGCGTACGTGCGAAGTGAAAAGTGCCTCAAAGCGCCTATTGCGACAGTGCGACGTGCATCGGCACCGACGCGAACGTGGGTGCCGGCGGATCTACTCGCCCTCGAGGAACCTTATTTGGTCTACTACAACTTATATTGATTATTTCCGCATCATACGAAGTTGTATATAAGAAAGGTTTGACTGGACACTTTTCCGATGTGGGACAACTCACATTGTCTCAATAAATTGGCTTTAATGACTGTCTTAATTTCTCCTTCACCTCAAATCGGTTTTGAGCAAATTAATATTTCAATACTATTTACTCGAAATGCAGATTTAAGTTTTCAAGTCGATTTTGATTTTCGTCGGACGATTATATCTCGATTAATTAATTTGGATACTGCCGATTTTCCAACATAAAAAACGCTCCTCTTACACTCGATTGAGGTTTGAAGTTTGATGGTCTTTGGGGTGTCACTTTCGAGCCCCCAATAATTTAAAATTGGTATTTGATTCCGACTCCTAAATCTCATTCCGGATAATACAATGGTAAATGCTTGTCTAACTCTCAACCATTCACCATATTAAAGGTTTTTGTGAGATGGATTACATTAAAATTCTCTATGGTTTTTTTATAGTTACAACTTTTTATGAGATATAGATTTGAACTTTATCCCTCTAATGGCACACATTCCTGTATGATATTCTCCGAATAAACAGGTTTAGGAGTCCACTAAAATTCCATTACGGGTTACTTGTGCTAAAAAAATAGCACTTTATTTCCATATTCGAGACATATATGTAGCATTAATATTGTATTTACATTGATTTTCCTTTTCTCGCAAAACTTTCTAAAAGTTAACCCATTAATGGATTTACCCCTGTATAGGTCAGAGGCCCATTGGCTCATACAGATTGGTAAATCGAGGGATATGCAAAAGTAGGCAGGGGCCCGAGGAAGATGACCCATATAACGGACTAATTCCTAGAGCATACCCTCACAATATTTCAGTGGGGAATATGCTCCACACGAGAATCGAACACGTGAAGTCCGGGAAGTTATCCCATATCACCCCAGGCCTTATCAATCCGTCTGTGCCACTGGGAGATTTTTCTCGCAAAACTTTGTTTCAATTTGCGCAACATTATCATTAATTTGCTATCTACCAAAATGTGTACTGCTCAAATTTTGTATGCAGGGAGAGCCTTTTTCAGTACAATAATGTGAATTAAGGGCTCTTACCTTTTTCTCTTACTTGTCAATTTGTAAGGAGAAAAGTTTGCAAGCTCACAATGTATCCACAAAGATTCGCATTCATTGCTGTTTAGTCTCCAATATTTACTTTTTGGATTGCAACTGTTACCCCATGTTCTTGTTTGGTTCCAAGGAAAAGTAAGCCAAGATCAGCACATCCATCTCCCTCGTCTCATTTCATGAATCAATTGTTATATCTGAACTAATTTTAAACGTGGGGAACATCTATGAAACAACTTGTATCGTAGTGTACAATTCACTCAATTGTCACTCTTATGATGATATCCAAAAGATAAATTTGATGACCCAATTTTGATGTCCCTAGTTCTCACACCTCGAGTAATGAACTGAATAGAGTACGAAAACTCAGCGATCGTTCAACAGATCTGCCCTTAAATATGTTCTCTCGAACTTAGAAGTATATGCTTCAACACCCCCACTGTCGCTAGAGCGAGCGCGTGGCCGGTTGTCTTCTATAAATACAAACAGTCTGGCAATTCGAGGGAGACCAACTTTTGCCTTCTGCATTCGACTTCCCTTAATCCCGGTGTTAGTTTCTGGTGCTCGTTTTTGTTGCTGCTTTACGAAACAAAAAAGCTGCTAAACCAAACAACCGAAACTCTGAAAATTCAAACATTATCTTGTTCGCTGCAATTACTAAGTATGGTGCTACACTTCGTGATTCGAAAGTCGTTGTTTCTTAGGGACGATTGCCGTAACGAGAGCACAATATTCGGACAAATTTCGTCTTGCATGCGTTCAGAGGACCTTACTCGCCTAAACTCGAGCACTACTGGTTGTTGGAACGAAGGACAGAAACATATACATTCCCCCTACACTAGTTTAGTACCATCATGCTAACCCTACTATAAAATGTTATGTCCATTTCGAAATTGAATCCTCCTGCTCATATTCCAGCAACCATAACTAAAATAAAGTCACATCATTTATATATATATATATATATATATATATGGAGAATAAGGTTTGAATGCATTATTTGGTCTACGCTCGACTTTTTGGTTGTGATAGATTTTGTATTTGGACTATTAGAAGATCTTTGTTGGCTGGGGTGGTCAGGAAATTGTGAAGGTGACACCCCTGTCGCAACCCAGGCATTCCCATAACCATCTTTCTAACTTTTTTATTCTTTTGAGTATGTCATAGCCATTAATGCATATGATGAAGACGATGGAGGATATTAGTTTTTTTTTTATTATTGTACCCACATATTATATCTTTATATATTTTTCCAAAATTCAAATGTAAAAAATATCGAATTTATGCAACACCACTTGCCGTTCATGATTCTCATAATATATAACCAGGAGTATATATTGACTTATGGTTTCCAATTAATTCACACATTAAAACATACACATCATTCATAAATCATCGGCCATTTTTAGGTGATAGAGGAAACTTATATAGCACGGATAGACAAATGCATAGAGACAATTTATGTGGGGCATGGTACGTTGTATGTATATGTATATATATATATATATATGTGTGTGTGTGTGTGTGTGTGAGTGTGTGTATAAACATTTGCGTGTGTGAGATTTTAGACACAATATTTTGTTTTATCATATGATATAAACTTTCGTAAATTAAGGTAATTGTAAAGATTGAAGAAAATTTTTAGCAGACAAGAAACTAGTTTTGATACTTAAAATATTATGTAACTTTTAAATTATTATAAAAAATTTTAATTTTATAGTTTATATTCGATTTTTCTTATTACTATCTTCAGAATTTGTAAATATTCACAGTTTACTGAAATTTGAAAATATTTTATTGTAAATGATGAGAGGATAATGGGTAGGGCATAGACACCTGATCGTCCGACAACTATGAGGATGTTGATACAATTTGAAAATCCAAAATGTGTGAGGGGATGAGTATGGGGATGTGATAGTAAATTGGGGTTGAGATCCGACCCGAACTCGACTCATTGTCCTATAGTAAAACACCTTACTATAGCACTACGGGTGACAACCTTAGTAACCGAGTTAGAACTAATTTAATAAATTCACGTGCAAAATATTTTTAATACCCTTTGAGCGATATTAAGAACAGAGAGACCAATTGTTTCTTGCATCTTAACCTCCATATGTCTATGATTTTCTCAACTTTCGTGCATGCTTTCATTTATTATCAAATATATAAATCATGTATCTATATTTAACATCAATTGGTTAAAAATTACAACTCATGCACATGAAATTTACTTGTCCTTTTCATTTACATATAATATTTTGGAAACAACTGAAAATAACAATTTTTTAAACTTTTAAATAATAATTAATGCATGTAATGAAGGCGTTAAGCACATTAATTCATTGGAGATTCAACTACAAATCCTTTGCAATGTACTTTAATCGTTAATTTGAATGAATATATAAATAAACAAATATATGCATAATTAAATCTTATACTAAATATAAATAAATCTCATATATTGTGGGAGTACATGTTTTTTATATATAAAATGGGTTGGATAAATTTCGTACCTAAACTACTAAACATACCAAGATCACATTGTGACACTGGACTGACCCTGAGATCTGTTTTATATTTGGCCCAATGGACTTTACTGAAAGCCCAACCCTCCAAATTTGACCCGCCTATAAACCAGGCGCTTCCGGGGTAAAATTCGATACCACCGTTGCATAAGAATGGAGTTTAGAGAAAGAAATCAACATGCTAGCGGATACATTAATGATTTTTCATGTTTCGATTTTATAGGGATTATGAATGGTTTCTTTTTCATGCAGTTGTTTATACTGGGAATCCATAATTATTTATGAAGTTCACTTCTAGCTTCTAACCAAGTTTGCCTCTCAGCTTGTTCCTTGAAGCAAAGATATTTTCATAGTTTGAGTTCAGATCCAATTTTGCGAGGATGGGTCACTCCTGCTGTGACTATCTGCTTCTCTACTTTGAATCCATGTCCATCAGTATTCTGGTTAAACATGTTGGGAAATGTGAATGAACTCAGACAGATGCGAGCTGTTTGAAAACGGCCAGGTCGCGAGCTGTATCAGATCACATGTTGTTTTAGGTCGCAAGCTGTTTCGAGGCCCCAAGTTGAGTTGACCGTCACGAGCTGAATTGACCATCGCAAGCTGAGTTGACCGTCACGAGCTGAATTGACCCTCGCAAACTGAGTTGACCATTGAAAGCTGAGTTGACCTCGTAAGCTGTGACGACCTACGCTGAGGGGAAGGTCCGCGTGCTGATATGCTCCGTGTTGTTTTTAATAAGCGATCTGGTCCAAAGCCCCGAGCTGATTTGGGCAGGCGAACCGATCTGCGTACTCTAAACCGAGACCGAACCGGTTTTTCTAGGACATTACATCTGTTCATGCCTGGAACGCTGAGAGCTGTTCAGGATGGTTGCATCCGATCGGAACGCTGCAACTATTTGGGATGGCGTGTGATTGCTCCGAAGCAGCTGAATTGTTTGAAACAGTGTAACTGTTCGAAGTAGTGCAACTGTTCGGAATGGCGTTTCTTGAAAGCATGCGTCCGTTGAAAGCAACCGACCAACCCCTATAAATACAGGCAGTTTAGGCGTTCGAAATTCAATTCATTATGAATTCTCTTTTGCCTTCTGCACTGTATTTGCACTCTGTTTCCATATGTTATGTTCCCAGACTCAAAAACAAAGTTCAAATACTTGTTTGTTCATCGAAATACTTGTTTGTTCATCGGAATTACTCAGTATGGTGCTACACTTTGTAATTCGCAGGTAGTTGTATCTTAGAGACGATTGTCAAAACGAGATCACTATATTCGGACAATTTCGTCTTGCAGCAAGAGAACTTTCCTCGCCTCGACCAATAAAATTTCGTGATCTGTAATCAACAAATTAGAGCGTGAGCTGTTGACGTAGAAACACCCAACAAAACATTTAGCTTTGCCATCTGCTTAATTAAACATTTCCAATGAATATTTGCCAGCAGTGTTCCATTTACCTTCTTGAAGCCCAGTTCTCATTGATAAATTATATGGGTTGGTTTCTCTAGCTCCATGGAAAGGGACTTTCTGCTCTCTTTTGGAGCTTCGTGCCATCTAAGTTTAGTTTTTGGAAGCCATGATTCTTGATCAGTCTCCCTTGGGCATGTAGATGTAGGTCCTCTAAAAGTTATATGTTTTATGCCCTTTAGACTGCTCTTGTGGTCTTGGTCCCTCACAGAACTCACACATGTGGATAGTCCGCCGTTCATTAAATCTGTTGACTGATCATTTTGTGTTTGCTGCAGGAACATATCTGCAAGTTTTTTTTATTGCTGATAACTTGGAGTTCAGGCATTGGCTGGATGACACCAGACAAGACAACTGGACCTTGGCAAAATCCAGACCTGCTACACCATCGATGTTCTGTCTTCCAAGGGTTTCCTGTACCTTCGCTAGCACTGCCTGCAAATATATGCTCTGAGCCTCTATACAGAGCTGTAACTGGCGTTGTACCTATGGAAATAGAGGAAACCTTTTTATAACAAAATTATAATGTTTTTCCTATCTTTTGAATGATTCGCAAGCTGCTACCATTTACAGTTGAAAATTTGAAGAAATGTTGAAATATTTTACTGGAATGTTTGAAGTGCAGAATGTATTGAAGTCATTATCTTAAGCATGTCAGTGACGGTATTTTCTTTGTGGAAATGGATGTAATATATCTCTTCAAGAAGTTGGTAGCCTTTCAGGAGGTTTTTTTCTTGGTAAGAAGAATACATATTGTCCATGGTTGAGAGCTTGGGTAGCATATACACTCTTGTTTTTCTCCAGTGGAATAATTTATATCCACACATTACTAGATATGAAACGTTTCTGGTATTTACCTCCAGCTGAACACTTAGCCTTCGTTGCACTTCGACTTGCAATTGCATCACTCCACCTAAATGTGTACTACTGAAAATATGATACCAAGTTACAAAGTGTAACAACACTACTTTGATATTAATAGAATGAAAATTAAACATGAAGCTATGATTTGCAGTTCTACTTTGTTGGTAGTGTCGCCATGTAATGGTCGGTCATCTGCATTCTATTTGTCTCAGATATTTTTTGTCCAGTTGCTGCAATCAGTCACCCCGACAAGAGATGTATATAATAATTCCTCGTGATATATATACCATGTAAACAATATTCCTGGATGTTATATGGCATGCTACCTGCTTTATTACTCCCACCATTGACTTGTCCATGAAGGTTTTTTCCGAGTCTGTATTTCTGAATGAAGAAAAATCATGAATTGCCATGGTTACACAATAGGGAAACATGCGACAAAAATGAGGAATCACTTGAGTCTTTCTATCATGCATCTCTTCTTGAAGAAAGCAGCTGCTTCCTAGATGGGTCAAATGCAAACATAAAATTTTCACAGAATTCAATCTGGTGTTATTTACCACTTTAACTTACTGGACTATTTACCGTTCCGCCTGCTAGAAGATATGAAATATTCTACCTGGAGATGACTCTTCAAGTGGTATAGGTTAGGCCTTGAATTCCTATGACCTTCAAGACTGATTTTGGAGTAGCTTCTGCAAGAGAGGGGAGTTTATCAGTTTGCTGGATGCAGAAGCATATCATTTGGTACTACAGAGATTGCAACATTGTTTATGTTTACTTTCTGCTCCACCCAATTGATTTACTGCCTGTATGAATCGTTCATGGAGGTCAGGAGTCCATTTAAGTCTTGGCTTATAAGCATCATCAGAGAGTACTAGTCCGGAATCTTCAGTGACTTTGGCAACTTGAACTGACAATGGCCTTCCAGGAGGAATGGACATCCTGGATGATGGATGAAAGCTGTTTCCCTGGTGTTGGGGATGATGATACATATCTCTTCCTTCCACAGTGACTTGCAATCAGCTTCACATAAGGCAATAAAGTTTTCTCTACAAGGAAATTTCTACCTGAAAAGGATTGAGTCTGCCTGTTCTAATGCACTTCACCACTTCTATTACATTCCCTATATGTTACCTGCTTCCTTCAATATTTTTAGTTTCTAAGGTTGAGTTTAGCTCTGCCATATAAATTTAGAGATGGAGTATGGAGTAAATTACATGTGAGGCATAGAATCTAGGACCGGACCTGCAGAACTTCATGTCCAATCATAACTGTAACTTGCCAAGATATGTCGGACCTTCCATCTTCACACATCTCTAGATCCTCACTTGCAACATTCCTTTCCATTTTCAGATGTTGGCACTACACATTTACAATTCCTCTTCATTATGACTTCCAATAGGTACAAGAATAGATCCACACAAGTCTTTCTTTACAGAGCAGCATAGTTATTCTCTGGCAGAATTTAAGAACCTCATTCGCAGAATGAAATCTGAAAAATTTTCTCCTCTGATGTGGATTGCAGAATGAAATCTGAAAAAGAGAGAAAAAAAAAAATTTACTCCTGATGTGGATTGAAGAACTCACCATATACACTGTGTCCAATCCTTCAAAGTCCTATTTCTTGGAAAAGTGATTCTGCTGACTGAAGGGTGAGGCATCTATTTAACATGGATACGTACACGTCAAAGGTTAAACAACTGATGAAATTTTGGCTTCTGGTGATTGCTTGAAGGCTAATGTGTAACACTAATGCAATTTTAATCTTCACATTCCATTTTAAATTTTTAATGGGCAGCGTGAAATTGAGTCTGCAATGATTTGGATGCACCATGAACTTGGTTAATGGCTTGGAGTAAGAAACAATTCAGCTATCTTGAGTGCGTTGAATTCAAATTCCACAACTTGTCATCTTAGTACAAGTTCTTGATCCATTAACTGTCCTCCACAATCAAATTGATTACTATTTTGAATACAAGTTTTGTTGGTTGGGGAATTTGTTATCGAGAAGAAGATTTCCTTCAGTTCTGCCGTCTCATTGTGATAAATATTATGGGACTACTTGTGCCTTTTCCAGCTTTGATGTAATGGTCACTGACTTTGGTCTGTGCCTTTTCCAGCTTTGATGTAATGGTCACTGACTTTGGTCTTGCCACTTAATATTATTTTGCCACTCTAAACTATAAGAAGTTTGCTTGCATCAATTTTCAAATTGGGATCATCTTGCATCCATATTAAAGCTTCATTGATATGATTCAAAGCAATCCATATTTCTATCTTTTCAATGTTATCCCTGTTACACTTGACAGCAGCCTGGATGGAGTAGTGGTTCTCTATTAGCTAAATCGAAAGATGAAGACAGGTTTAAACAGCTGGTACTGCTTTTATAGTTACGTATGCATTTACTGACTTCGTTTCAACGAAACGATCATCGGAGTCGTTATTGTACATGTGTACCAACACAACCAGGACTGTAGTCGTGAAGAAATTGCAAGGAAAGTTAAATCCTGAAGAATGGAACTTAAGAATATTAGCTCAAAGTAAAGCTGAGATGGCGCATTCTCAATTTCAGAATTTTGTTCATTCTTCCCTACTAAGGCCACCAAACATGGGTTTCCACTTCGGCTCTACCCACTTTCACCTTCCATTCTTTATTCTTTTGCTTAACAAAGTTTTATATTCGTCCGAATTAGTGCTGTTCTCTGTCAAGATTTATGCTATTTTTCACTTGTTACTTCGTATTCTCTGTATTCCTTTTCATATACTACATACACCATTTAGCCAGATTTCTTTGGTCTTTGAAGAGTATAAGCAAGTTTGCAGGGATTTAACTTTTTTAGCTGACTTTATGGGACACCACTCGTGGTTGATTGCGCATGAATCACAAATGTTAACTATCAAAATACCTCTCTCAAGTGGTACAAGAGGACCTACGGAGGAACATATTTGCTAACCAAAGCTCGGTTGTTAGATCATCTTTAACCCGTAACTCTATTTTGATCCAATTTCTACACTAAAATGGTGCAATTTCTGCATCAAATGCAACATATATCTCAAACCCATTACATCAAATCTTACACCAGAAGGCATATTCGCAGAAATTACCATTAATTTGATAAATAATTTTTTTTATATTATTAATATATATCTATTTCAATAATCGCTAACTTATAGAAATAGTGTCTCGTTTGCAATCACCGTTGGAGAAGGATTTCTATTTTTTTATTAATATTATTCAAATTAACAATTTAATAAATTTATTAAAAAATTAATTAAATAATTTATTAGAATTGATTTTTAAAATTATTTTATATGAAAGATATATTTTTAATCATTATTAATTTAACAAGAAAAAAAAGAAAAAGAAAATAGATTGTTTTGGCGTAGACGAAACTCACTCAAATATAGCGCTTGAATTCTCTCGACTGCACCATTGCATCAAATGGATGCAGCCCGTTGGAGATGAAAATTCAGCACCAAAATGGTGCAAACCATCATTTTAGCGCTGGATTGGAGAAATCCATAGTGTTCTCGGGCACCCAGGTACCCACAGACACTACCCTGAGGTCAGCAGGTGTCCATTCAACACCTCTTTGTTAATTATTTATTGCATAAGGATGTTTTACCTTTTGATGCCTTTGTACTTTGTATCATCATACTCTTGAATATATAGTTTTTATTGTAATTTGTAATCCTTGTTATATAATTGTAGATTTTATTTTTTCTGTATGAAAAATAGGTTGTTTAGCATTTCTGAAAGAAGTAAGCATGTTCAGGAAAGTGAACCGATCCTACTTTTGCAATTTGTTTCAACTCTCGTGCTAAGCATAGTTGACGAGTATCTAAGGTATCTTTTACAATGCCACCATAACCATATACAGACTGTAAGTTGACTAAATCGAATGAATGTGGGGGTCGTTTTCAGGTCCATCCCACGAAAATATTTTCTTGATGGGCTTTGAAGCCTGTCAATCTTGATGATTACCATTTATATTATATTATAATATTATATATTGTCGTTAATCAACGGGTCTCTTTCACTAATCTTCATTATTTGGCATATCCCGGTTGTGTTAGTTTCTGCATTTAGATTATGAATACAATATAATACAAAGTTACTCAAATGCACACAAGGGTCAAACAGATAAAGTTGAGATTGGTGCAGAAGAGTACCCCATCTACGAAAAAATCAATCACCAAGTTGATATTTCCAAACACAAAACTGTAAAGTATTCAAATACATATACTTGTCGACAAAATTCACGTGCTCATCCATCATGATTGATGGTTTCTGTAAATTTAAAACTTTTTGCACAACAAGCACACTAAACTTCTCTCATCATAAGAGAGACATGTGGTCGTTCTCACATTAGATCATGATAGCTTCTTGAATGGGGTAGGAAGCTACTACTGTTCGGGTTACCTTTTGTAAGGCTATAAAACAATTTATCAAATTAGACTGTATTCTTAGTAACTTGTGAACATATCATTGCTCTGCCTGGGGAGGAAGAAGAAGTCAAATGGCAGCTCGTGTGGCTTTGTTCAGCCTTACACTCACCCTGCTCTCTGTCAACTCGTTTGCCTCATTTTCTACTTACACACTGCGTACACTTTTCACTTCTCTCGATCTTCCCCACCCCTGAGCTAGCATCTTGCAAGTAGCTCAGTTAGCGATAGAATTTTCGAGCTATTTCTTTAGTCGTATTCGAGTTAAATAACAATGATAGGATGAATATTAAAACTCAGATCATATAGGTATGTTGTCACAGGGGTTGTATCTATCAGGTTGAAGTTTGATTGGCGCTCAATTTTGATGGAGCTCGAGTCGAATTCAGGATATTCTTGTTGACTGGAATCGCAGAATATTCATGTTTATGTTTTAGAAATTAAATTACAAACATATGGTGAATTTAATTTAATTCCTCAAGATTGAATGATCTATGGTCTAGCTTTTTGCTAATTTAAGTCAAAATCAGATATGCTGGTAGTAGAGCTCGATATCTATATCTATATGTGTAATATACTTATCATCTTCAATTCTCTGTAATTATCAGAGGCTGCTGGAGCTGGCCAGCCCCTTCAGTTCACATACTCTGGAGCAACAGGCCCTGAGAAATGGGGAAGCCTTAATCCAAACTTCTCACTATGACGCAACTGGGAAATCGCAATCACCAGTCAATATTGTGGAAGGCGAAGCAGTGACGAGCAAAAACTTGAAGTCATTGCTCAGAGCATACCATCCAGTGAATGGCACTCTGACTGATGTTAGATTCACTGTTGTGGTTAGTATAAATTAATTTCATTTACTATTCATATTATTGGATAGGGAAATTTAGGATTATGAATGGTGCAGGTACAGTACCCAGAGGATTCGGGGTTCTTGATTGCAGATGGCAAGAAATATGCATTGAAACAGATGCATTGGCATTCTCCTTCGGAGCATAGAATTAATGGAAAGAGGTATTTTGTTGATCTTGCCTGATTTGCACTTGTGCCACATTAACTGTTTCCCCGGAGAAGCCAATGAATTTGAAGCATTTTTATTAAGAAAACGTGACGTTTGGTTACAAAAACTGATGCACGTTTAGGAAAGCAAGTTAACAAAAAAAAAACTAGACTTGTCCAAGTGTTTCTTTCGACAACCTGATGATCTAACCATAATATGAATACAAAATACAGATTCGCGGCCGAGCTTCATTTGGTGCACGTTTCGGAAGATGGAAGAGTTGCAGTGCTCGGATACCTTTTCAAATATGGGCATCCAGATCCCATTATTGGCCAGGTGAAAAAGGGTTATATACTTTGATACATACATATATATATACACCTTATGATATGAATTTCTTCAAGTTTGCATGCTGCAGATACATAACAGATTGAATGAACTGGCATACGAGGAATCGGCCCAGATTAAGCTGGTCCCGTTTCACCCGGCTGTGTTGAAGGAAAATCCTCGCAAGTATTACAAATACATCGGCTCCTTTAGTGCTCCCCCTTGCACGGAAAATGTCATCTATATCATCGTTGGAAAGGTCGAAATCACCATCATATTTCAATATCTTTTTTCTATGTATGAATCATTATACTTTAGATACTTATATTTGAACTTTTATCATCATCAATCTTGATAACTCAGAATTAAGTTACGACTCGATATACGAACTGAATCAAACCCTTTTATGTTGAATTCAACTCGATAAAACAAGTCAAAATATTAGCGTGTTGTTTTGAATAAGATTATCTTTTCGTGCGAATGTAGGTAAGGTCGATTTCGCGGGAGCAGGTGCAAGCACTCAAGGCACCATTGGATATACAATGCAAGAACAACGCGAGGCCTTTTCAACCTCTCAATGGAAGACACGTGGAGCTATATGATGAAGATCGTAGCCTATGATCCACACGAATCACAGCCGTCCAAATTAACTCGTTGAGTTTAAAATCATGATACATATATACCACGTGTGTGCGTGTGTGTGTGTTATGTAGTAAAACGTGCGTATTTAAATGTTATGTATTACAAATAATTCTCTTCAAGTTTCTTGGTTAGAATTAGGTATGACAATTTTGCCCGCGAATTTGGGCGCCAGTGGAAAAATCTAAAACAGGACGGATATGCGGTTTTTTTGAATCCCCTATTGAAAGGGGATGAGCAAGGTAATAATACTACGTCCCAAACTCCCGAAACCCACCATGATAGTATATACAATAAAAAAATATTACTGTTATTATTTAATACATATTTTACTAAAAAAACTTCAAAAAATAAATAATAACCTATTAAGAACATATATATATATGAAAGTAAAGAATGCCATATAAGTAAATGCGAATATCATATATAAAGACTGTTTGTACAAGAGTCTATAAAACCCACACGCCACAAGTTGGCTAGTTGGGCATCTACTCTAACAGTCGGGAAGAGATATTCCGAACAAGGACAAGTACAAGCACATGCGAGATGATATATAAGCATTGAAAATTAAAATTTAAATACATGAAACAAGTGATACGATTTCTTGGTTAATCCACTAAATGACTAAACAATTAAATCCAAAACAAAAATAATATATGATATTTGTAACTAACATACATTATATAAATATACTTTACATAAATAAAAGCTAAAATATATACAAAGCACCAACGTATCATTATATAAACTTAAAAAAATATCAAGTATCGTTGTATCAACTTACTCAACTCATAAATTACTGAACTATATTCATTTTCATGAACATCAATGACTAAATAAAATATATGCATTTCTATTAAAACAAATCATAAGTTGTAGAAACTAACTTATTTTTACAAACAGAATGACATACAAAAGTAAAAAAATTAATATTTTTTTATTATCTGTTTTAACAGATAACAAAAAAAATTCCTGTTTTTTATATTAAAAGAATATTTTTAATATTTTAATATATTTCGGGTCGGTTCAAAAATTCAATCGGGTGAGCAAAAAACATCCGATCCCATTCCCGATACTTGTCGAGACGGGAATTTTTCAGAAAATTCGGGTCGGGATTTTTTCAGGTCGGGATTTTTCGGGTCTGGAGCGGGTCGGGAATTTTGGGATTTTTTCAACCCCTATCTAATATATTAAAAATGTGTATGTAATAATAATATAAAATAATAATAATATATACTAATATATTAGATGTGGGATGAAGACCTAGTTCCCGAACCGATACCACGGGGACGGTGATCCCTATTTTATTCGAGAGCGGGGATTGGCGATGGAAATATGAACCTGCCCACTTCGTTGTCATCACTAATTGGAATATGTGCGCGTTTGGTGAATGAAGCAAAGCAACTAGCTTCTCCTCATACATTGTTTGCATATACGTTTTTGTTTTTTTCTAATAGCTTGCAAGTTACTGTGATTGTACAACTATTTTGCCTTAACATATTTGGAGCAGGTCTCATCTACTCTTTGGCGTTGACGTTCCAACTATTGCTTAATTATCCAATTATGATTGATAATTTGACATCAAATTAGCTGGGGTTCCTTGTTAATTTCATTTGAGTACACAATTTGTATGTTTTCCCATTAAAAGAATCTAACATTCGATGTTGTCTATAAATGAGTATCCTCAGTTAAAAATCAATAAATAAATATACTCTTATTAGTACTTAAGATGAGATGATCCGATGATATTTATATGTGATATGAGTGATACAATTCATTAAACATAATATTATATGTGCATGTTTTATGTTGGCCTATTAGTCTCTTCCTTCGGCATGAGGCCATCAAAAGGGCAGAAAAGTGTATAAACGATTCGATTTTATTGGATACGTATGAAACTTATATCGGATGATATGATCTCATAACATAAGATTTTGATTTCTCGGATCACATTAATTATCATTGTCCTATTATTAGATGAATAAAACTGTAAATCATTATACATGGGATTCATTATTAATACTAGTATTCCTGGGCACGTCATCTCTGCGTATAATAATATTTTTATGAAAAATAAATCTAAGTTTGTATACATTTTATAAGTAAAGATAAAGAAACTTTCTGTGAGGATATGACATGTATAGATGAGATACAAGTTTGCATAATTTATGGTTTTTTTAATTAAAAATTGATATGGAATGTTTCTGTAATTTGAGATGGATATTTTTTATGCATGAAAAATCTCTTCGAGACAAAAGTTTTATGTTACCTTATGAAAAACAGAAATGAATTTAACCAATTAATCTTTGTTTAAAGATTCTTTTTAATCCCCGAAATACTAGAATTTCTACATTTGATTGGATATTTGCTTCTATGCACTTATTTTTAATATATTTTTATGCCAAAATTTAAGTCGGTTTTTAAGAGAGACTTTTCATACATATAAATGGATCTTGAAACAAAGACAAGATATTGAGACGATATTTCAAACAAATTTAAATATCTATTTTTTTTCCTTTTTCTCCATAAAATCAACATAGAATTCAAAAGAATTTACAACTCCGACAACAAAAAGGTAAAGTCGTTTATCTACATTGTAATAAAATAACCGTAAAACCTTACGTATGGGAAACGGTTAACGAACCTCGTGACACACCCCTTCACCGTCACGCGCCACCGGATCAGAAACTAGGCTGTCCAATATCCGGCCGTCTCCCTGAGGAGAATCGTTTCATACCTCCGAGACCAGGAGGCTCGGCCACTATTTCACCATCAAATCTTTCTTCCACTTTCACACTCATACTCTTGTGATGAGGTTCGGACTCCGCCGAGTACGGCGGCTCTTCCTCCACAGCTTCCATCACCTTCCCGCTCCCGGACCGCTCTGGTTTCCTGAGACCCTTTCGAAATCGGAATAGGCTCCTTATTTTCGAATATAACCCGTTTTTCTCTTTTTTACCGGTTTTTCGCCCCTTCTCAACGAATCCAACCTCCGCCGGAAGCGCTTAGATCTCACTCTTCCCATGCAAGAAACCTTCGGAGAACCCGGCTCAGCAAAAGACGGCGACGACTTCCCCGATGACGCGAACCGTTTCGGAAACAGCCTAACATTAACCGGTTTACAAGTCCTCCTTTTCGTATCAACAAAAGCGGCGTTTTGGGTCTTGGGCAATCGGAGAATCGACGCTTTAGCCATGAACTTCGCGGGTAATTTCTGGGAACTTGAGTTAGGACTTGGGTTTATATTCGGATTCGGATTTGAGTTTTTTGCGTAGCCGTTGGTGGATTCTTTCCGCTCGTAGAATGCATTCCGATCGAACCAATCGTATTCCGCGTCCTTCGACAGCCAAAACGATCCCGACGGCGACTCAGGCGTCGCATCGGCTGCATAATCTGAAGCTTCAACGTCGGCGGCGGTGTCTGCCAGTGTTTCGCAGGAGATTTTGCGTTCGTTGCCTCCTCCTGTCCAGGCAGTAACTAAGGTTTCAATATTGGCCTGAGGCATTAATGGATGTATTTGTTGAGATTGAGAGAGGTGGGAACTGAATGGAACGCGGGACCGATATTTCATTTATTTAACTTTTAATATAAGTTAATAATATCATTTAATAATAATGAAGAAGATTTTGATATATAAATAAATTCATAAGAAAGATGCAATCAATGATATATAGATAAAAGTCATAGTTATTTTCTTATAAAAAAAAAGACAAAAATATACCATTTTAAAAACCAAGTGTAAGGCATATTGGAAAACTCTCATAAAAAAAATATTATTATTCACATCTTGTAGTGTTTGATGCAACAACTTTCTCGATCCTATAAGATGTTTGACGATGACACAATATCAATATTATCAAAATCTTTTCTTGCCGATATGCACATATCAAAGCATATCAAAATTATATTATATTATAATATTTTATGGTATACCATACGAATATATTGAATAGTATTTGCCATTTGGATTAAAAGATATATTAGGTAGCATTTGGTGGGAGTTTTAGATTTCGACAACTTCGAGTGCTATTTCTTCAAATGTGGTCAAATTATATGATTATTAATTAACTTTTATGAAGAAAAAATGTATTTTGACTTATTAAGAAATACAAATTTATGTCCCCAGGGACACAAGCGAGTTGATAAGATTTGAGGTGAAGTGGGAATAACTTCATCGACTTCACGGGTTCGATTCTCGTGTGGACAACAACTATTACACACATTTGGGCATATATATCCTCTCCAAAATGATAATTACATTAAAAGAATTAAATCATAAAGAGTCTCGATTCCACCTTCCTCGAATTAATTTATTCATAAAACTAGGGCAGTACATCGTATGGAACAAAGGCATGTGATATAGAACATAGAGTAGGGTGGTTGTCCAAATTGATTTAACCAAATAAATAAATTATTAACACAGGTAATTAATTATTGGCCGCTAATTGTATATCCTAAACACTAATTAATAACGTCGATTTATGAAGCTAGCTGTTTTGGTACGATGACATTTACAAGTTGGTGCCTCAACGGCCTTCACACAGTTCATATATATTTATTGAAATGGAAAATGTACGTTTTAGATTGTGATTGTTCACCCAATAAATTATTAATGGGCTAACCCTTATATAGGTCAGAAACCCCTTATTCCGTATAGATTTTAAATCGAGGGATATGCACGAGTAGTCAGGGGCCCGAGGGAGAGGACTTATATAACGGACTAACTCCCAAAGCATACCTCACAATATTTCAGTGGGAATATGCTCAGCACGAAAATCGAACTCGTGAAATCGGGGGATGTTATTCTCACATCACCCCAAGTCTTACTAACTCGCATGTACCTCATGGGGCGATTGTTCACCCAATAGTCTCAAATGGAAATCGGAATAAGAGATTCATCATGTATATTCATCATACTATAAGTTTATTAGGAAATCCTTGTAATTATCTATTCTTATAATAAAATTTTAACATAATTACATATAAAATCGTCGATGACAAGTTATTAGAGAAATTTTGTCACTGGAGTAATTATTGGATGATGATATATTCTACAAAAAGTTATTCATAATTGAGAACGTGAAAGTTAGATCCTTATTTTGAGAATCGAAAACACTTTCATTGACATAGAAGATTAAATTAATGGGATGTTTATTTCTAATTTTTTAAATTAGTAGCTTAAATGGTAATTTAATCAAGATGCGTAAAATTTCGTCCACAAAAAAATTGAATCTAAACTTTTACCTTTTTACGTTACATTATCTAATCGAAATAGTTATGCTCCTTTTATTTTATTATCTACTTGAAGCAATTAAGTAATTATTCCAAAGTTTTTTATAGTACAAGATATACTAGTGAAAAAATATTAATTATTTGAAGGTGATTTAATGAAAAGAAATCAAACATAGCCAAATTTCGCAGTGTGTAAAGCTTATATAAACGGTTTGATGTTTTCGAGATTTTGTAATTTTAATTAATATTAATACATGCATCTAGTTGGCCAACTTTAATGGCAATTTTCCAAGTGCAGGTTGAAAAAATATAAAGTAAAAGAAATAAAAACCAATCTTATATATTTGAATGATTTTATGGATTATACAGTGACCACAGAATTTGGCCAGTGCTTAAATATAATTTGGTGGGATTTCATTCATGAAGTAAAAACATTGTGGAAAATGGAATTAATTAAAAATGTAAATCAGTAACAGAGTCGAGAAAATTCTCCAAAAGATCCAGTATTTTTCTTCTAAAAAAAATTGCCATTAATTCTCTTCGTATATAAATATATAGAAGAGAACTATTTTATAAAACAAAACCCACTGCAGGTCCAAATATGATTATAATTCCTTCACAAGGGTCGTCCAATAAAATTTAATATAAGTTTAGACACGCTTTATTATTAAATTTCATTGGAACACACTTT
>KQ995380.1:6153-55873 GCA_001598015.1 Dorcoceras hygrometricum
GGCAAACCACCCAAGTACTCATACATGAGGATTTGGGGATGTCCTGCTTACGTGAAGCAGTCAGTGGGAGATAAGCTGGATACGAGATCCATCTTATGCTACTTCATTGGGTATCCAAAGAATTCCATTGGATACTATTTCTACTATCCCAGCGAGACAAAAGTGTTTGTCTCTAGGAATGCCACCTTTATGGAAAGGGAATTTCTACTTGATAGAAAGGGCAGAATAGTAGAACTCGAAGAGGTTCGAGAACCAATTGAAGTACCAAGTGAACCTCCCGCACCTCCAGAGCCGGTACCAGAAATGGTCGCACCTAAGGAGATCCGAAAGGGTTCCTAGGGCTCCTGAGAGATATGGTTTCCTTCTTGAAGATGATCAAGGTGATCAAGTTGTTGGATCTGATCCAAGAACTTTCAAGGAGGCAATTTCCGATGCTGATTCCAATTTATGGCTTGAAGTGATGCAGTCTGAGTTTGAATCAATGCATGCGAACCAAGTTTGGACTCTTGTTAACCCTCCCGAAGGAATTGTTCCTATTGGGTGTAAATGGGTGTACAAAAGGAAACTTGGGCCTGATGGTAAGGTAATGACCTACAAGGCACAACTGGTCGCAAAAGGTTACACTCAAAGGCAAGGTGTTGACTATGATGAAACCTTCTCACCAGTCGCAATGTTCAAGTCAATTAGAATCTTATTAGCCATAGCCGCATGGTACGACTATGAGATATGGAAAATGGATGTGAAAACTGCGTTCCTTAATGGAAACATTAAGGAAGAGATCTTTATGACGTAGCCTGAGGGTTTCATATCTGTAGGAAGTGAGCATAAAGTATGCAAACTTTAGAGATCGATCTACGGTCTCAAACAAGCATCGAGGAGTTGGAACTTGAGATTCGATGAAATAATTAAGGAATTTGGTTTCATCAAGAATCCCGAGGAGCCATGTGTATATAAGAAGGTAGTTAAAAGCGCTGTGACATTCCTCGTACTTTATGTTGATGACATTCTAGTCATTGGGAATGATGTAGGAATGCTGCAGTCAACTAAAGTATGGTTGTCTAGTAGATTTTCGATGAAGGACATGGGTGAAGCATCCTATATTCTTGGAATACAGATGTATCGGGATAGATCGAAACGGATGCTCGGACTCACCCAAGCCACCTACATCGATACCATACTTAAGAGGTTCTCTATGGAAGAGTCCAAGAGAGGACACCTACCTATGAGCCACGGGGTCACTCTATCAAAGTCTATATGTCCGAAGACTGATGAGGAGATAGAGAGTATGACACGTGTGCCATATGCCTCGGCAATAGGTAATATTATGTATGGCATGATCTCAACTTGACCGGATGTCGCATATGCTCTGAGTGTCACGAGCCTCTACCAGGCCAACCCCGGCCAATTGCATTGGAAGGCTGTGAAGGATATTCTTAAGTACTTGCGAAGGACTAAGAATATGTTCATGGTCTATGGGGGTGGTGAACTGAAACTGGAAGGCTATACTGATTCTAGCTTCCAGTGTGACGTGGATGATTCGAAGTCTACCTCTGGATTTGTATTCATGCTCAATGGTGGTGCTGTCTCTTGGAAGAGTTCCAAGCAAGACACCATCGCGGATTCAACCACTGAGGCTGAGTACATCGCAGCATCAGCTGCTGCTAAGGAGGCCGTTTGGATAAGGAATTTCGTCCAAGAGTTGGGCGTAATCCCTGAAGGAGTTGGTCCAGTCCCGGTGTGCTGCGACAACACGGGTGCCGTTGCGCAAGCAAAGGAGCCCAGGTCTCACCAAAGATCCAAACACATACTGAGGAAATACCACATAATCCAGGATATTGTGGCTAGAGGTGACATAGCAGTTGAGAGAGTCGCCTCTGCGGATAACATTGCTGATCCACTTACGAAGCCCTTGCCAGGACCGTTGTTTGAAAAACATCACGAAACAATGGGACTACGTCTGATGAGTAGTTGGCTATAGGGCAAGTGGGAGATTGTTAGAGTAGATGCCCAACTAGCCAACTTGTGGCGTGTGGGTTTTATAGACTCTTGTATACGACAGTCTTTATATATGATATTCGCATTCTTTATTGCATTCTTTATTTTCATTATGTTATATAATGTTAACAATTGTGTTGGATAAAGACCTAGAATGCACCATAGTGTATGTTAGATGTGATAGTGGGTATGACGGCTATCATGAAACACATTTAATAGTCACTGTGTATTCTGAATTAGTTCCTAGTCGATTGGGCCGTCAAAATGAGGATAAGGCCGCCCGAACTTGAGACTAGCATCTGCGATGCGAAGTACCATGTTTCATTGGTAGGGAACATTGTGATGTTCTGAGCATGCAGATGGATAGTGACCTGGTGATCTATCGAACTACCCTCGTTCGGACTTTCCAAGTGACTACCATTTGTCGAGTGGATAAGTCCGAGGTCTTGGTTGTACTGATTAGTCATCACTACTCGAAACGTCATTGAGACTCTACATGATAGGCGTCTCACTTTGACCCGTTTGGCTCACTTGGGGTCATTAGGCGGCGGGATTGGGTGAGATCCCGATGCATGTAGGAGTCGATGCTTCGTTGTCGAGGATTCACCGCTCGCTCTCATGCGTGGATATCCTATGCTACCTGAGGGGATAATAGTATATAAATCTCTGGCCAGAGTACTAGAAGTGTTTTAGGTAAATGGGTTTACCTAGTTACACTCGCGATGTCACTATTCGATCTCCAAGATGTATGCATAGCTATCGGATCTTTAGCGACTCTCGATTTACCAATGGTCGTTGATCTGATCGGGATATATGTGTTGAAAGGACCGTACTGTACGCTAACCACGACCAACTGGTTCTTGCAGGCACTATCAGTGATACCTAGGGGATCATGGCGCGATGTTGCTAGGCGCTTTACCATGATCCGTTGGGCAAGTCCGAAATTGTGATTTCGGAGCCACAATGGTTGTGGGCTCACGTCTAGCTGTATCCCTGAACCATTGAGGGTCACACAAGTACTGGATTCATGATTCCCGCACGGAAACTGAGCTCAATGTGTTGAGCATAGGAGGAGGATTTTAGGGAGTGCGACTTCCTAAAAGTCAACAGGGGTCAAATTGCGATTTTCCGCTGTTGAGGGGCAAAACTGTCTTTTTGGACTAGGTATCTGAAAAAAAATTTTTCACATCATAATGTTCAGTTTTGGAAATTGAGTCGATCGGTCCAATCTGATCGTCGATCGGAATTATGATGAAACCGCAGTGATTTAAATGAACCGAATGTTCATATGGACCTGGGTATGACCCAAGTCCATTGGGCCGGTTCAAGCCCATCTACCACCTTTATTAAGTTCAGATGATTAGGGCTTAATCACAAGAATCATAATACAAACCCTAGCCTCCACACTAGACAAATAGGCCGCCCACCTCTCTTCTCCTCTCGGCCACCACGCGCCGCCCGTCGGCCACCACGCGTCGCCTCTTGCCGGACTTGCTCCGGCCACCACGATGAGGAGTTTCCGTCCGTGCTAAATCCATCAGCTTTCTAGTGCAGGCTGATTGGAGGAAGATTGAATCCGGTCGTGGACCTGATTGACGATCTATCGCCGCCTACAGTTTGAAGTGCCGATTTCCTCGTGAAACTGGTCGGAGCCAGGCGCCTAGACGCCAACAAGGTACTATCTACGAACACCCTATGAATGTTTGTAGATTTACTTAATATATTGAACACTTTTCGGGCAATTTTTGTTTTTCCGCTGCGCCCCGGGAAGTGGGATCCGGATCCGCCACCGTATTTCAACATGCAGGTCACTAAGATAAGCACCTTTGCTCAAAACTACTCATGCCCCAAGGATAGATCTCATGACGTCCCTCTTTAATTGTAGCTGGTCGTGTCTCGTACAACTCAAGCAGCTTGGTTCCTGAGGTGACATCCCCAGACTTTCCATCATGGCGACGACTCTCCGACTGACGAAAAATTTGGCATCGTCAATTGACGTCGTCCATGGGAAACGAGATTACCTAGAAAGAAAACAAGATGACACCTAAAAGGAGTAGAGCCCAGGAGAATGGAAAAAACGGTAATGCCAAAAAATTGTCTCGATAACCTGGAAACCAAAGTCTTACCACTGCTGAAATTGCATAGTTGGTGACTGAGGCAGTAGAACAAGTGCTAGCTCATCGGCTAGGGCTTAATCCTCCTCCAAATCCACAATTGGAGGAGATCAGAAAACTTTGGGAGGAAGTCTCTTGTCTGAGAAAAGAAAGGAGCTCTGGGCCCCTGCTTCATCTAGCTCGTACGATCCCTTTTTCACCAAAGTTTTGGTCGTCGAGCTCCCTCCGCATTTCACGTTCCCTAACATGGGAAAGTATGACGGGACAGGAGACCCTGAGGAGTCTCTCGAGGTTCAAAAATACCATGCTTATTCACCAGTATGCTGACCCTATCAGATGTCGAGCCTTCCTGACCACCTTGGTCATGTCAGCGCAACAGTGGTTCAACCTCCTCCCGACTGGGAGTATCAGGAGCTTCTAGGACTTCAACCGAGCATTCCTCCATCAGTTTGCAAGTAGCAAGAAGCGACCGATGACATCATTGAATATCTTTAGCGTACGGCAGATGGAGAAAGAAAACTTGCGGGAATACGTTAGGCGTTTCAACAGGACTGTCGTCGAGATGCCTTTTGTTGCCCCAGATTTGTTGCTTATGAAGGGCTGACTTCTTCAGATCCTTGATCAAAAAACACCTGAAGACATTTGAGGAGCTCTTAACTAAGACAGGGAAATATGACAATGTGGAAGAAGTGTAACTCACATGGAGGGCTCATCCCTAGGTCCGGAGAACCCGGGCACCATGGCCTCATAGCAGCCCCAGCAGCTCAACTGATGGATAAAATCAGAAGAACAGGTCCTGCTCGACGACCAGATCCAAATCCTCCTGATGGATCTGTGTAAACAGATCCTGATTAAGTTTTGAATTACACAAAACCTGTTACTGTGGTTCTAAAGTTTCTACGTAGTGTGCAGATGATAAGAGGAGAAATATGATAACAGTTGGAACGCTACAAAGAAGTTGAGGATGCTGATGAAGAAAAGAAGTTTATCAGCTTTGCTTACGTGGACAGCAATCCTTACGTGGCATCCTGCGTGGACAGCTTCGCTTACGTGGAGTTCAATCAGTTGCTGAATTTTTGAAAGAGCAGGTTACTGTTGAAGTTGCTGTCAACAGATACCGTGCGAAGAGTCACTGTTGACGAGGTTGTTAAGAAGTAAAGAAGATCTGGTTTCAGCAAAGATGACGTCAGCTTATCTACTGGAGGAAGCTGTGATCAACAATGATGACGTCAGCATTGCTGATTGGAAGAAATCGAGAATCAGCAACTATGACGTCAGCATTTCTATTGTTAAGAAGAGCTGGTATCAGCAATGATGACGTCAGCTTATCTACTGGAGGAAGCTATGAGCAGCAAAGATGACGTCAGCAATATCAGCAGACAACTATCTGGAATCAGCGATGATGACGTCAGCAGTGACGTCATCACAATCAGCAGCAAGCTACAGTACATTCAGCAGGAAGCTACAGTGATCAGTAGTTGAAGCAATCAGCTGTTGCAATAAGAAGTAAATCAGCAACCATGACGTTATCATATCTGTTGATGCAGAATACAAAGAAGAGAGGTTGTTGATGAAGATCGAACAGTAATGATGACATCAGCAGTGATTTCATCACAATCAGCAGTTGAGCAAAAGCAATTTCAGAAGTTGACAAGAGAAGCGCAAGAGATGGAACGACGTCGTTTAACTCTTCACAGTATATCAGCCGTAGCGCTAAACAGTTAATGAATCAGCTGTTGCAATGAAAGTGTACCATCTGTTGCGCGAAGTGTTGTGACAAAGAAAAGACAACAGCTGAGTGAACAACTGTTGAACAATTTGTTGGAGTACATTCAGCTGTTGCAAGCTTTCAACTGTTGGGGCGCAATCAACGCTCAAGATGGAAAGAATCAATGCCTGAGATTGAGTCGTGCAAAATGCCTTAAATCAAGGGCACAAGATTTGTACTATTCTGGGAAATAGTACAATATACAAAGGATGGTTGCACACATTTGGAAAGAAGACAAATTGGCCTTGACAAGCGCAGAAGGGATTTGAATCTACTGTCTAACGGCCATATTTGGAGAGAAGCTTTATATACGAAGATTTTGAAGAAGACAAGTGATCAATCCATAAGGAACAAAGCTTAGTGCAAAAACAGAGGGAAGAACAAAGAAGAACGAAGCAGTTGAACACCATTAGAGAGGAGCTTACAACGATGTCGACTCTGAGTTCTAATCAGCTCTTTTAGGAGAATTTCTCGAGTGTGTGAGACTTATTATTTTGAGAGTTGTGCTTACACTGTAGATCTCACACACACATAGATTCATTCACATTCATGAGAGTTGAGCGAAATTGTATAGTGAATGAATCAAAACCCAAATGCAAATCAGATCCCGTCCAAGCACGACGACGTTAAACTCTGTGTCTGTAGCCTTTCTCATAAAGGCGTAAAACAAGTGATTGAGTGAACAGTCGAGGGCTGGTAGAGTCTAGGAGTTCTCGCAGCTGCTGGTTGCGGGATCGGGTCTGTACACGATGTATAGATCAAATCTTCTAGTGGAACCTTTCGAGGAGGAAGAAGGAGAGACGTAGGACATTGAAGTCCGAACTTTCATAAACAAATCGATTGTGTATTGTATTCTGTTATTCATTCAGCACTTGCATTTAATTTAGCACGCATAACAGAAATCAAACTTGCACATAGCAAACAGATTTCACATGCTGGTTTTACAGAAATCTATTTGCGCAAAGTTGTTTTAAAATATTAGGATTCAGTTCTGGTGTTTTTCGCATGATTTTAATTCATACCAGATCTGTCTCCGGTGCTCTGTTTTTAATGTTCAAGAACCAGAGGTATTGCACCTAATAATAGCAGCGTAAAATTTTTTTAATCTTTACAATAGCAGCGCTGTTTAAGTCTTTAAGTAGTTTTTCGGTCCTAACAAGAGTATATGAAGCGAGGAGCTTATGAGTGTGAATGGTTGTAAATAGAGCCGTCAAAACGAGCCAGGTTCATCGGGCTAGCCCGCTTCGCCATAAAAAAATAGGCGGGGCTCGCCTACTAAAATGATAGCCCGTCTGGAGGCGGGCCAAAATGGGCTGGCCCGTTTGGGTCGCGGGTTGTGGCGGGGCGTGGCGAGGCGAGCGGGCGGGTTGGCCCGCGGGTCGTGGAAAAAATAATTATTAATATTATATAATTAATATTCTTTCAATTTACCATCATATTTGGCTAAATATTGTATCGCACATCCTTATTTATGCATGGTTTATGTATGATGATTAGTTTTAAAAGATTTGAATTATTTAAAATGATTTATATGTCGATTTCGATTGATAAGTTTTTGAAAATCTAATTTATTTTTATTGATAAATCCAATTTTAATTGAATTATTTCGAATGTGTTAAGTTTTTCTTGAATTCTAGTATTACATGTTTGTGTACATAATTTTCTCGAGTTATATTTTGGCGGGTTGGCACGCCAGCCCGCCAACCCGTGGCGGGGCGGGGCGAGCTAGGGCTTTAGGAACCCGCCAGATTGGCGGGCCTGCCTGCCCCGCCCCGTTTGAAGGCGGGCCATGGCGGGGAGGGGCGGGGCGGCCCGTCTGACAGTACTAGTTGTAAAGTGAAGCATACATACGTATTTGTATAGGGGTTACCGGTTGTTGTGGGCGCATCACCCGATGTATGATGTGCTGGAGCGCATCTTGCGCCTCGTATTGGCATAAGTTGACTATTTTTCAGGCGAGATTATTGCCCTGAGACTAATTCAACGCGTACTTGCAGTGTGCCATCCAATGCGTGATTGTTGGGAATAATATAGTGTGCCCAAGTGTTCAGACACTTGCTCGATCCTCAAGTACCGAGGTGATGTGCTGACGGATGAAGATCTTAGGGTACTGAGGTGGTGTGTCGACGGGTGAAGGTCCTAGGGTTTTGAGGTGGTGTGCTGACGGGTGAAGGTCATCGGGTCACGATATAGTATATGGTGTACCAATATGATATAATAACTTTTACCAATTAAATTTTTGCAAAATGTTTTATTTATTTTGGCTCTGCCGAAATAAATAGCACTGGAGTCGTTTCAAAAAGTAATCCTAGTCAATTTGAAGTTAAAGAGATTATCTTCCTTCGACTAAAAACACATCGCTGTATGCTTAGAATCATGCTCACGTTTTCGTAACAAGAAAAAAAGTTTAAAAAGAATCATGCCTATGTTTTTCTAAAAAGGAAAAAAAAAAACAGAAAAGAATCATGCCTATGCCATAACATAAAGAGAAATTATTATGAAAATAATAAGTGAAACTACTTGTACTAGCCCATTTGAAATCTCATCATTTTTCATATTCATGTTGTCTATTTCCGTTGATTCCCCTTAAGAATAAAACATCCTTGCATCGATCTTTTCTTTTCGGCTTGAGAACTTCTGTAAAACATCTCTTGATATCAGAGTATTCCCTCAGAAAATTTCGGAGACCAACAATTTCATTAATATATTCTTCAAAAATTAGTTATTTCGGATTCAGAAATCATAAATAAAAAAATTGTTCATTTCATAAATTCCGTCACAAGGCCAATCCAACATAAAAAAGTGTGGAAAAAATCATTTCATATTATATTATCGCATATTAAATGGAAGAAAAAAAAGTATTCATCCAAATATATATATATATATATATATATATATAAATATATAATTATTTTCAAGCTTTTTGTTTTTGTAAGAATCTTATCCTTTCATCTAGCTAATATTAAGAAAGATCAAATGACATTTTTTGGTCCATAAAATATAGTTTGTTTTTGAGTTCTAGTCTGTTATGTTTTCGAATTTTGTTGTTGGTACATTGTAATTTAATATTCAACTATTTTGCTCAAATTGTTATAGTAATGTTCGACAATTCAACAACTTTTTTTATCTCACGTTAGGTTTTTTTTATGTCATATAAATATTTTTTGGTATCCTATATGGTGTCATGTAAACAATTAGATTAAAATAGTTAATATCAATTATTAGTGTGCCTAGAACATATTTTGAACACTGTCCATAATAAAAAAATCATACAATTAATCGACACAAAAATCTACTTTCTCTGTCTAGGAATTATATGCCAAATAAGTTACACCAAAATGCACTTTTTCTTTTTCCAATTCTATATTTTTTTACAGAAAAGGGTTAACATTGGATTTTCGGTGATAAATGTCATCATTTTTCTAGAAATAAAATCATATTTGGGGAGAAAGTTGTAATGCTGAGACAAACCCACACAATAATTTTTAAGAGTCTTTCGTTACAACCATTAACGTGTAGAATGTCATCTATTAATCTAAAAATAAAATAAATAAAATTTTGCAATTAAATATGTGACCTATACTATTTTACATTGAAATCTTGGAATTATATATATATATATATATATATATATATATTACGAGAGGGTTCAGAAATGCAATCGCTCTTGATTTTGATTATGAAAAATTTGATATGGTATTTCTAACATATCTTTTTAACTGCGGAGGTTGTACATACAATGTTGAAGTATAAAGTTGTAGGAGCAAGATTATCACCACAAGTTTGTTTCTGGTGCAGTTGAGTGTTCGTCATCAAAATAAGAAGCAGCAATAATGGCGGAACAACAAATTAATTTGCTAGAAGTCATAGCTCTAGCCGGTAAGTGGATTTCAGAATATGCTAACAAGTGGTTGTAAGTCCAACCTGATGAATCCGTTACAACATCGAGCCTAAGCATGACAAGTTCCGATATGTAGTTTCATATTAATAAACAGGGACCAAGACGATTAGAAATCCCAAGAGTCATCTAACTGCCCGACTTGATGTATTCAAATGTTATCTAGTCCAACCGGCCACCGCAAGTTCTGACCGATGAATTGGAATCATCCGGTATGGAATGAGCAGTTTCGGTAAAATAGCCATATCCACCAAATCTTCAATATTCCTTACAAGGCCAAGATGAAATATACAAATAATATTCATAGGTTGATGTTCCAATGCGAGCTTAAGTAGGTGAAAAATCCATTGAACATTTCCAGGTGCGCATATGATGAACACAACCATCTTGTGCAAACGGCTACAACTTTTATGATTAACACTTTACCTAGAAATCAACAACTCAAGATCTATGATCAAGAAAAAGTTCACCAGCTAGACTATTCCAGCTTCACTTACCTTCTTGTACCATCTCTCTATCTTACAGTTTCCTCTTATCGAACACCATGTTTGAGCCAGACCGGTCAATACTTTCAAAAAGGCAAGTCGTACTTTGCTGTCTTCTTATTCTTCATTGGACGGTTCGGATGGACTTCGCCGTTCTTTCCCAACTAAATAGAGAAAAGATAGCTAATAGAAAAACTGGCAGAAGTAGATGGTGGTTAGAATATCAGAAAGTTTTCAGAAGATTTTTCAACAGCTATATCATTGTATTAAGCGTGCATATCATTGTTTTAAAATCGGAATGAAACGGATGGTTCGTCCAGAAACTGCTCGTTGGTTCAATTCGATTAAGATAATAAAACCGTTCTGTCGGTTTAACCGGTCAAAAGCGGTAAAAAACCGGTCAAAACCCGTTAAACCAGTCCGATTAAGATAATAAAGCCGTTCTGTCGGTTTAACCGGTTAAAAACGGTCAAAAACCGGTCAAAACCCGTTGAACTTGTCAAACTGGTTCAACATGTTTTGAATATTTTTTTGTAGATTGTTGAAAAAAAATTGATTATTATTATTTAAATAAAACTAATATTTGGTTATATTTTTACATAGTTACTAAGAATTTGAAACAATAAATATATATTTATTTATTTATATATATATTTTAGAATTCAGAATTTTAAAACATATTATTCATTATATTATATTAGTATTTATTAATGTACAATATTTGACTCGACCGTCCCGTGGAACTTGTTGGAACTGGATGATTACCGGTACGGTTATAAAAACATTGGTTCATATCACTATTAGAAGTCGTAAATACAGTATCTTGAAGATCAAATCACAGTTTTTGATGGAGATCAAAAGCTTGGGCAGCTCACATGAAGAATCAAATTGAATTAGAGTAACCCAAGAAAAATAATGTACGTGCAAGGAATAAAATAAAAGATTAGCTTGGAAAGAAAAATCCTCAAAATTAAATTGAGTTTGCAGAACACTTTTCCTTGTTCATGTTTTGAAGAATACATCATTTGAAAAGAAATTATTCACTCAAATAGATGTGTTTCTATAAAATAGTAGAAGTGAAATTGTTTAGAAAAAGACATTAAAGATTGTTTTGTAACCATGTCATAAGAGACGCTAAATAAAATAGATGGCCGGAGAGATCTTAGATTTAAATATTTGGCTGCAATGAAATTTCAGTTTTAAAAGATAGGGAAAAATTGAGTCTATTGGTAAGTGTCATTAGAAAACAAAAGGAGTAGTTGATGATATATAAGAATAACAAAAATAAAGAAAGATAGCAAAACAGTAAGTAAAGAAGTACCATGAAAGCACTATATTAAATATTTACATAATGATGTTAAAGATTGTATTATAACCTAAGCATAAGAGACACTAAACATTATGTGTTGAGGGTACTCATCGGTATCAAGTTTGGAGCTTTATATCTGTTTAAAGTTAAAGTCTTTTAGTTGACATATTCCGGAAACGGAAGAAGTGGGTGACATTTCATTTTGTAATATTCGAACATCCAATAAACAACTTTGTGCATTATATATGTCTATAAATACCAAAATGTTACACATAAAGTATTTGATAAAATGGTTTACTCAGTATTTACATAATTATATTGTGTGTCTTCCGCTTGATTTGAAAGTCAAACGTGATATAATCTCTATGAATTAGGTTCAATAGAGAACATTCAAGAATAAGAATTATTGCCTCAAAGAAGAAAATTTTAATTTTAATTCCATACATCCTATTACAGGCAGAAAATATATCCAGTCGTTATTTCTTGTGTTTAGCATTGAATTAATAATTTGAAGCTTTGAATGTGACTGAAGACCAGCATGATTTTAAAATTTGAATCCATGAAAACGTGATTGAAGACCAACATCTAACAAGTTGAACAAGAGAGCTAATGTAGAAGATCAACTTATTCGATTAAACTAACACTCCCCGACATTATGAGGCAGAGTAAATAAAAAATCAGAAAGCACTAGAAGAATTTAACTTCCGAATCTTAATGTATAGATTTTATTTATTTTTTTATTTGCATCGATTATTATACTGCACGTAAATGTTTACCATTTATAATGCATATTGGATGCATTTTATTATATCTTTGATAAATTCTTAAGTTCAAATATTTAACTCGGATGCCGAATTGTTTATCGCATTGTTTAACCTCTGTCGCAAAGAATTAATGTAATTGCCTTTTTTTTTTTCTGCTAATTCACCATGTGACAATAAACTGAATTTCATGATATACGAGAATATTATTTTAAAAGTTTTACCTCCCAAGGACTTAATAATCAAAGCAGCATGAGAATAACAAATTAAATAACGATATAATAACTTGTTTAAGTTTGATAGAAGAAATGAAAAGTACAAAAACACATAAAAAGATAAATGATTTCGGGCTCAAAACTAACCTAAACCCAGTTCTTAGCAAGCACAAACCATGGTATTTAACGCACATACACGAAGCACAAGTGATGAGTTTGATAAAATCTTTGTTCAAAAACCATAAAGATTGATTTCTGATAAGTTTGAGGTATTCATGAACCACTGGTATTTAACATATTTTTTATGGAAAATATTTTCTTGGTCCATTAACTCAATCATTTTTGGGTTTTGGTCGACTACCAATTCAATCTTAGTTTCAGTCAATTTCTTTTCTTCGTTTTTGTTTTTTCTAGGAATTAATTTTCAATTATGGGTCTTGGTCCATTATATATTTTCTTTTCTCTATTTTGATTTATTACTTATTAAAATTCTAAATTTCTGACTTATGAAAATTCCAAAAAGAGAAAATAATGGACCGAGACAACTAAGGAGAAGATAATAAACCAAAACCAATAATCGAAAAGTTAATGGACCGAAATAGCAAAATATTAACTGAAACTAAATATAAAAGGAGAATAATTTTTTGAGCAAAATATTTGTCAAGTTTTTTTTTTCTAAAACGTGAATTAGCTTGTTATTCTTAATGCAATATTTTTTAGAACTAAGACACTTCGAAAACTCATACGGTACCGTTAAAAAATCAATTATTTTCAGTAATAATAAAATATAAAATATATGACACGACAACCACAGCAGAAATGACACTGCAGAGAGTTCAATAAAATAAGCGCACAAAACCTGATGAGGGCGTTCATCATATCACAAGACAAGCATATTAAACATAGAAAAAGTCGCAGCTTTATTTATTCATTTCACTTATTTAAAAGTTATACCCCATAATAATTTATATTATAATCAACGATCAATCTTTTCTTCCTTTATTTTTTTGCTCTGATTCTCCTTTGCTCTTCATAGTTGATTCTCTTTTCTCATCCATCAACTGGAGTTTAGATCTGTATCTGTCCATACTTTTTTTTCCTTGATCATTTTGATCAGATCCTTTTTAATTCTGAAGTTTAATTATAGAAAAATTTTACCTGGATCTTGATTTATTTTGCTATTTTCAACAAGAACTATGTGTTATGGCAAGAAGCAAACTAGGGTTTGGAATTGGTTTGGTTTTTAGTGGATCATAATATATTCGAAAAAGAAGACGAAGATTAGTCCTCTGATTTATCGATCTTTCGTTTGTTTTACTTGAAACCATGGCTAATCCATGGTGGACAGGCGGCCAGATAGGGTTGCAAGGAGTTGAGCAAGCATCTCTGCTGGCGAATAAGCGCGAAATGAACCTTTCGATCAACGAGAAGAGCGGTGGGGGAAGCAGCAGCCGCGGCGGAGATGAAGATGACGACAAGGAAAACAGCGACGAGCCGAGGGAAGGAGCCGTCGAGGTGGGCAACCGCCGCCCCCGCGGCAGGCCGCCTGGATCCAAGAATAAGCCTAAGCCTCCGATTTTCGTCACACGCGACAGCCCTAACGCGCTTCGCAGCCACATCATGGAGGTTTCCGGTGGCACCGACGTGGCGGAGAGCATAGCCCAGTTCGCTCGCCGCCGGCAGCGTGGCGTTTGCGTGCTCAGCGGCAGCGGTTGCGTTGCCAACGTGACTATACGTCAGCCCTCCGCCACCTCGGCGGCTGTCACCCTCCAAGGCCGATTCGAAATCCTCTCTTTGACCGGTGCTTTCCTTCCCGGTCCAGCTCCGCCTGGAGCCACAGGGCTGACGGTGTATCTCTCCGGGGGGGCAGGGCCAGGTTGTGGGCGGCAGCGTTGTTGGCCCTCTTGTGGCGGCTGGTCCTGTTATGGTGGTCGCAGCTACATTTACAAACGCAACTTATGAAAGATTACCTCTTGAAGAAGATGATGAAGCTGGTGGCTCAGCTCAGGCGCCGCCACCTTCAAGCGGCGGCGGCGTTTCTCCTCCGGGGATCGGGGCGCACCAGCAGCATGGGATGGCTGACCCCTCATCTTTGCCAATTTACAATTTGACCCCAAATTTAATGCCAAATAATGGACAACTGAGTCATGATTCATATGCTTGGAATCACCCACGGCCACCATATTAAGAGAGGTAATTTTTCTGAAAATAAGAAAAATATCTGCTTTGTATTATTAAAAAACTTAGAAGAAATTAAGGTTTGAAATAAAAGCTATATGATAAACTTAGCATAAAGGGATATGTAGTTGTGTGTGTTAATAGAAATTGTAATCTTCTTATTTTCCATGCATTTAATATTTAAAAAAAGTTTGTGGCCTGAATTTTATTTCCAATCTACTTTTCCCTCTGTTTTAAGCATTAGAAACAAACAAATGTATATGCACTATATGTCATAAAAAAGATCAAATGGAATTTATACATGTGACATTGTAGGGCATCCTATTTCGTTTAATTAACATAGAGTTCTCCTATATTCTGTTATTGGGATTAGAGTGAATGGATATGTAATAAAACAATTTCATGATTAGATGGTTGAAAATGGAAATCAAAATCAAAATATTAATGCTGAATTATCGATGATTTCGTGATAACGAATAATCGATAATATATCTAGCAAAATTTTTCGTTCTACTCTCCTTCAGATCTCTTTTATATATGTCGACACCTCACTCAAACCTTTTATTTAATAGTACAAACACAAAAATTGAAAAATTTAATGATTAAAAGACTCTTATTTGGAAGAATTATGCGTTAGTCGGTCACTGACTACCTAATTTTGACTATGATCAACCATATAAAATAGAGCACAATGGAGAAAAAATTAGTAGTAGCTGGAAAACTAGGTTTAAAATATTTATGATTGATGACGTTCTTATTTTGTTCATTCTAAACTCAGATTAAGAATCATTTGGTTTATGGAAGTTCTTAGTATTACATAATAGTTAAATATAATGAAGAATTTGAAATAATAATGATAATACAGTGTAAGAGGAAAGACTAGAAAAAATTTGCATACAACGCGTCGAATGCGGAAGTTCTATTTTCAAATTAACATTTTTTAATATACATTAATGGTGTGTGATCTCGAAAATAAAATTTAAGCCCACTTCAGCCCCAAGCATGATATCTTATGTTACATTCAAGCTCAATTCTGCCAAGCGCCACTACACAATAAACTCCAGTAACAACTAAATCTGTTACATCTTAAACCACAAGGTTAACACAAGTTGCTGTAAGAGTCATATATATCTCATTACAACCATATTTGAACATCTAATTTTATATGATGAGTTACTGCACATGTCATAGATTCAAACAAATTAATATGTTGAAGTAAACTTATAAATCCTGGCGAAGACAACAAGAGATTTAATAATCAACTCAGAGATGGATCAACCAGATCAAGACAAAGTATACTACGTTGAGTATTGAAACCAGATCAGAACTAAATTGGTATACAAGAGCTACGCTGGTTAAGGACAAACCAGCTCAGGGTATTCAGTTACGCTGGTTAAGGGCAAGCCAACTCAGACAGTTAACCAAGGTTAAAGACAAATCAGTTTAGAAGTATAGAACATGTATCTAATCAGTTTATCGGTTGATAGAAGAACAGATTTAGATCAGATCAGTTTTTGAAGAGCAAATTATTGAAACAAAACAGAGCAGATAGAACAGTTTGTTTTCGAAATGATGAGAAAACAGCTTAGAGCAGAATTGGTTCAGCGATAGTGAAGGACAAGCCAGATTCTTTTATAAGAGAATGATGTAATCAGGAATGCTTGTGTTTCTATAGAAGAAGAAAGTTGTGAACGAAGATTAATATCTGGAACGGTTTAGATAAGCAGATCATAGTAGAGAGCAAAACAACTTAGAACCAGATTAGAAGAGCAGTACAACGCATAGACCAGATCGGGAAACCAGCTGAGTAAAGACAACTTAGAAAAATGGATTTCATATTACTTTGAGGTTTCAGACAGATTGATGTGAAGTGTTTGACTTCTCTGTATTGATTTGTAGCCGTTGGAACTACTTTGAGCTAATCCCAGATATACAGAGATATGTTTTCAGCGAGATACGGCGCAGAGTATGCTAAAACGGGAAAATTATTTAATGGAGGTGTACGAGAATAGTACAAGCATTTAAGACGCCGTAGTTATTTTACTTTGGATACATACGACGTTTCTACTGGTAACATTTATTATCGTTGTATTCAAAGTGTATAAATTGGAGAGCAGATCAGAATGAAAGAACTCTCGGATCTCCGCTAACTAATGCTCACACAACTTTCGAACTGCTGAATCAACGAACTTACAAGATTTCAAAGAGCAAAAACATAGTTCATACTCTAAATCAGCTCAGAGCCAGTGACACACATTCACAGAATGTTTTCATTGAATTCCTTGTGTCACATACACTTTCGTATCACACTCTGTAGTGTTGAGTTTACACTGTACAATCATAAATAGAAAGTGAGAGTGCTAGAATAGCAAACCAGCTTAGAGCTGTGAACATTGTACTGTAGAACAAATTGAGGTCTGTGTTTTTTATCGTAAGACTAGGAGTTCTTGCAGCTGCTGGCTGTCGGATCATGTTGTTACAAGAGTTGTATCTATCAAATCTTCTAGTGGAAATCCTTCCTGTTGAGGAAGAAGGGGAGACGTAGGAGATTAAACTCCGAACATCTCTTGATCCCTTTTATTTACTGTTTTATGCATTTAACTGCTCACTGTTGGATCATGTCTTTCCGCATCAATATTTTATTACACGAGACAACTGATTGTCACCGAGATCCTCCAAGCTGGTAAATCGGCTTAGAGGTTAGCTGCGAGCTGTAAAATTTTTAAAACAGATTTTCGAAAAAATTAGCATAGGAGTTCATTCACCACCCCCTCTGAACTCCCGAGCTGCTTTTTCGATCATAACAAGTGGTATCAGTGTCAGGCCACGTGCGCTAATACAACAATTAATCACAATTATGAGGAAGCATCATAAAAATATGGGCTAAAAAGTTTTCGAATAATGGGCCTGATCCAATATCTCATTTCAAAATACAATCATACTCAAAATAGAGTTTAACTCAAAACTCCAACAACAACACACACGATCCCCAACATACAAAGGCGCAGGACATCCTCTGGCTCAATATAATTATAACTATACTGGGACTCAATCAGAAAGGGGATCGACCAGCTGAAGTTCCACTCTGTCCAGATTGATTACTTGAAGAACCTGCCAAGGCCAACACAAACCAAGGCAGCCCAAAACAGGGAAAATAAACGAGGTTAAAACTCAGTACGAAGAGCACAATAAAAGCATAAATCATATCAGACAATGCAATATATCTATCGTGCAATGCATGAAAGGGCCACCAAGAATCATCGGTAGGCAAACAGAATAGCACAACGACTCAGCTGTACAATCTCATCAATCATCATCATCTTGTGATCTTCAAGTACGACGACTCAGCCAACCATCACAAGCCAGTGTGGTATTCAGGCGCAACAACTCAGCTGGCCACCACATTAAAACAACGTTGGACCTTTCAGGCACGACAACTCAGTCGGCCGATCGCAACGTGCAACGGGATTTAGCTTCCAATAGAATCAGGCTCAATATGCATGCATGAATGCACAACAGACTCATGCTTAATCAATGCATACATCACACACACAAACAGCAATGAGCACAGAAGCAGATAATTCAGCAGTCAATACAGCACACAGCAGTTAACACACAATAGAAATATTCCCAAAGCTGATATCGAAAACTGCTTAATACATAGCTCAATTCGCACCTCAAATCTCAACAGATCTTACACAACAGATGGGCGCAGCAACCAACTCAAGTTCACTGCCCAAGCAGCTCCACGGCAACACAGCAGAAGCTACTACAAGCTCAAATCTGTCAAAGTATCTAGCAATTCAGCTCAAATCTGAACTCAACAACTTAAATTCTAAAGTCCCGTAGCTTAACTCGGCTACCTAGATCCTACAGAGCACTACTCAGCTCTCATACGAAGCTTAAAAAGGAAAGAAATCGCTTACCCACAGCTGTCGAAGAACAGAAGAACTACTGGTCCACAATCGCGAAGACTCTCAAGCACTGTAACTGCTTCGTGCTCCTCAAATCCGACGACTCCAGTCTCCAAACTGGTACAAATCGAAATCCCTGGAGAAGATGAGCTCAGCGCTACCAATCTTTCTCCAAACGGCGGCGAAAAACGATGGCAATCGACGAAAATAGGGTTCATATGAACAGTAGCAATCGAGGGTTCACGGGAAAGAAGATAGGAAATCTAAGGTTCAAAATGCTCTAAGTGTCGATCAGCACTTGCATTTAAATCCCCAGTCAAAGCTACAACAGAAGTCATCATCGACTAATTCAGATGTCCACCAACTCAGATCTTGGTACAAAACAGCTTTCATTCTAAGGCAGAAGTCTCTCGCAACTGGCCTCAGCTGTCTCGAATCAGACTTTGCTACTCTCTACTAACGCAACACCAAAACGACGTCGCGCTAACTTATCAAAACGACGTAGCAGAGCTCTACTGCTGAAACAGATCTCTCGCTAGCAACATCTGAACGCGCTAACTACCAGCGGTCAACTCAGCTGTTGACTAACACGCGACAACTTCTCGCACCCACGCACTAACGCTAACAGCTGCCTCCCGCTACACTCTCACTGCTGAGTTGACTAGCGTTGACATCTGGTCACGCTACTACTGAAAACACAATACGACGTTGCATTACCTCCAACAATGCCACATTTGATCGGCGCTCAAAACGACAGCGCTTTGCTCCCTGCTTGCCACAACTCACGCAAACACACAACGGCACATCCGAGCATCCAGATTTTTCTAAAAACTGAAATTCTAAAAATCACTAAATCCTCAAATCTGAAAACCCGATACTCAGAAACTCAATTAGATAATTCCAAACCAAATCTAATTATCCATAAATCGTAATTAGAAAATTCTAGTCATCATATTCTCCCCATCTTAAGAGATTTCGTCCTCGAAATCAAAGGCAAACACAGGGCAGAAATCAACAAAACACTAGAACTCACCAGCACAACTCCACTGTCAAAGCTCAAACAGATGAGGCCACTCCTGTCTCATCTTCTCTTCAACCTCCCAGGTTGCTTCCTCATGAGCATGCTTGCTCTATTGGACCATCACCAACGGAATAGACTTATTCCTCAGCTGCTTCTCCTTCCTATCCAGAACCTGCACTGGATATTCAACATAGCTCAAGGTAGAAGAAACCACGAAATACTGATCACTCGGCTGAAAACGCCACACAAAATTCCCCAAATCCTCATGGACTTTGGATATTCTCATCGACGTCAACATCGTCGGTTGGGATTTTCTACTCAAAGCATCGGCCACCAAATTCATTCGTCCAGGCTGATACTGAATCTCACACTCAAAATCCTTCAGCAACTCCATCCAGCGGCGCTGCCTCATATTCAAATCCGACTGCGTGAAGATATACTTCAAACTCTTGTGGTCGGTGTACACCACAAATTGATCTCCGTACAAATAGTGACGCCAAATTTTCAAGGCAAACACTATCGCAGCCAACTCAAGATCATGAACGGGATATCTCGTCTCATGGGGCTTCAACTGTCGAGACGCATAAGCTATCACATACCCGTTCTGCATCAACACGCATCCTAAACCACTCAGAGAAGCATCAGAGCAAACCACAAAACCTCCAGAACCAGAAGGCAAAGCTAACACAGGAGTAGTAGTCAACTTCTCCTTAAGCAACTAGAAACTCGACTCACACTCATCAGTCCAAACAAACTTCCTATCTTTCTGGGTCAATTGAGTCATCGGCCTAGCTATCGAAGAGAACTTCTCAATGAAACGCCTATAATAGACAGCCAAACCCAAGAAACTATGGATCTCAGAAACATTCCTAGGTCGCTCCCAGTTAAGAACTGCTTCGTCCTTACTCGGATCCACAGAAATTCCTTACGCTGAAATCACATGACCCAAGAAAACAACTCTATCCAGTCAGAATTCACACTTGCTGAACTTCGCGTACAGTCGTGAGTCTCTCAGTTTCTGCAAAATCAATCTCAAATGCTCTTTGTGCTCTCTGAAGTTCTTCGAATACATCAGGATGTCATCTATGAAGACAATCACAAAATGATCGATATACTCACTGAAGACGCGATTCATCAAATCCATGAAAACATCAGGAGCATTCTTCAATCCAAAAGGCATCACCAAAAACTCATAATGCCCATATCTCGTCCTGAAAGCCATCTTTGCCACATAAGCGTCTCTGATCCTCAACTGATGATAACCAGACCGCAGATCAATCTTAGAGTATACAGCAGATCCCTGTAACTGGTCAAACAAGTCATCAATCCTAGGCAACAGATACTTGTTCTTAATCGTCGCTTTGTTCAGCTGCCGAAAATCCACACACATCCTCATAGATCCATCCTTCTTCTTCACAAAAAGAATCGGAGCTCCCCAGGGCGACATACTCGGTCTAATAAAGCCCTTCTCTAACAGATCACACAACTGCTCTTTGAGTTCCTTCAACTCAGCTGGCGCCAACCGATACGGAGCTCTAGAAATCGGGGCTGTCCCTGGCACCAACTCTAAACTGAAGTCAATCACTCGTCTCGGAGGAAATCCAGGAATCTCATCCGGAAACACGTCAGGAAACTCTCAAGCAATCGAAACATCGCTCAACTCTACTCGTGATACTTGGGAAACATCCAAGGCATAGATCATAAATCCTGAATTCTCTAGCTACAACAAACTAAACATCTCCATGGCAGACACAAAAGGAATCTTAGGTCGCGAATCAGCACCATAGAAATCCCATTTCTCTCCAAATTCAGGCCTAAATCTCACTACACCATGGAAACAATCCACTGTCGCTCTATAACTGGACAACACGTCCATTCCCAAAATACAATCAAAATCTCTAATTCCCAAAACAATTACCAACCAACACATGCTCATCAAATCTAAGAACACAATCTAACACCACCTCACGGGACAATAAACTCACGCCAGCAGGGGTAGATACAGAGACATCACACAATGGGGAAGAACTCAACCCACACTCATACACAAACAACTCAGAAATAAAGGAGTGTGATGCTCCAGTATCAAACAAAACTCGTGCAGGAAAATCAAAGATAGCACAAGTCCTGCAATAATCCTCTCAGGCATCTCCAGTGGCTTGCTCACTCGTCAAGGCGTTCACCTGAGCCTGCTGCGGTCCCGGAAACTGGGGTCTCGAAGGTCCACCAAACCTAGACGGTTCACGAGGTTGGAAACCTGATCGCTGAGTCTGAGCAATAGGTAACTATCTCTGCTGTGAAGAACCACCACCAGAACCTTGCTGTGACTGATTCACTGACTGTACTCCGCCGGACACACTCGAGCAAAATGTCCAGGCTGCCCACAGTTATGGCAAAGACCCTAAACCCCACGACACTGCGAAGTCATATGACGACCTCCACACTGTCCACAAGTCACTCCTCCTCAGGAACCACTGCCACCAGAACTCATTGAACCAGAAGAACTCGAGTTAGAACGCTTCTTAAACGGTTTCCCTCGGGGCTTGAACCTCTGACGATTCGACTGTTGCGGCACTTGAGGAGATTGGAAAGAAGGCATCGCTTCAGGTACAGGTTGAAAACTACGTCCAGCTATCGGCTGAACTTGATTCTGCACCTCCATCAGACTCTCTTCAATGTCCACTGCTCTATCCACCGCCTCAGCATACGTCGCAGGGGAACCAGATAACACCATCCGGAACAACTCGGGCCTCAACCCTCTCAGAAACTTGTTCCTCTTTGTCCTCTCCTGGTTCGCAACATGGGGAACATACGACAACAGCGAAGAAAACTGCCTGGCATACTCGGCCACCCTCAAGTTCCCTTGCTTCAGATTGTCGAACTCCCTCTCACGGTTGTTGTAGAAAGACTCAGGGGTATACTCCTGTCGAAAAGCTGCACAGAAGCTCTCCCAAGAAATCGAAAATCCAGTCTCTCTCATGACACGAGAAGTACCCTTCCACCAGCGTTGCGCATGCTCTCTCAACTGCAACACTGCTAACTTCAGCCTCCGCTCTTGCGAGTACTCCACAGTGTCAAACAACTCTTCCATGTGCTCAAGCCAACCTTCCGCCAGCAGACCAGCCTCGACACCAGTAAACGTCGGGGGATTCATCCTCTGGAACCTAGCCAACACTAGCTCCATCTCTCCAATCTGTCGGGTAACATCATCCACCTCTACCTCAGCCTGTTGACCACGGTGACGCAAAGTGATATTCTGCTGAATGCCCTCATCACTATCCGAGGCCCTAGACTCCTCAGCAGAACGTCTAGCAGTCCTACCTCTACCTCTACTCGGAGACATCTACCAAAACTCAGAGGTAAGAAATCAAGCAGATAATCAAATCACACAATCACAGAGCCTGTCAAAATCAAAACTCAAACTCTGTGCCTAGACTCAAGTGTGATAAAAAGGAAACGAGCATATCCCAGTTTAAGCTCTGATATAAAAAAATGTCAGGCCACGTACGCTAATACAACAATTAATCACAATTATGCGGAAGCATCATAAAAATATGGGCTAAAATTTTTTCGAATAATGGGCCTGATCCAATATCTCATTTCAAAATAATCATACTCAAAATAGAGTTTAACTCAAAACTCCAACAACAACACACGCGATCCCCAACATACAAAGGCGCAGGACATTCCCTGGCTCAATATAATTATAACTATACTGGGACTCAATCAGAAAGGGGATCGACCAGCTGAAGTTCCACTCTGTCCAGCTTGGTTACCTGAAGAACCTGCCAAGGCCAACACAAACCAAGGAAGCCCAAAACAGGGAAAATAAACGAGGTCAAACCTCAGTACGAAGAGCACAATAAAAACATAAATCATATCAGACAATGCAATATATCTATCGCGCAATGCATGAAGGGCCACCAAGAAACAAATCTCTCGCTAGCAACATTTGAACAAGCTCACTGTGGCCCTCCAGAAGTTTGAACTGATCAGGATGAAGCCTGAGGAGACTATGGGTGAGTTTGACAAATGGTTCAGCTCACTGGTGATTGAGCTGACCAGACTTGGAAAAGAGTATAGCAAAAGGGAGCTAGCCCTGAAGGTGATGAGAGCACTGACCAAGGAGTGAGATGTGAAGACAATGGTCATGCGGGAATCCAAAGATCTGAACAAGCTGGAACTGCATGACCTGTTTGCCAACTTGAAGGCGTATGAGTTTGAGCTTGAGACAAGAGCAGAGTCTGAGCCTTCAACATCCCAGCCAGCTAAAGCTCTTACTGCTACAATTCCAGAACAAAGTCCATCAATCATCAAATTAGCAGAGGAGATTAGAAACGACGCCATGTCCCTTTTCATTAAAAAATTTTGGAAATTTATGCAAAAGTATAAATCTAAACCCCTCTCTTTCGATTTTAATAAAAATAATCAAAATACTCCTTCTGATGACAAGTGTTATAACTGTGGCAGGCCGCGTCACTTCATTGATGACTGCAGGAAGCCCAAGCTGGATGTCAATAAGCAACCAGATCGCGACACCAATAAAGACAAGAAGGAGAAGAAGTTATACCAGAAGAGGAGGACTGAGAAGGCCATGGTTTCTGAGGAAAATAAGAGTGCATGGGCAGATACAGATTTAGAGGAATCCAGCTCAGGAACTTCCTCATCAAGTGAAAGCGAAGATGAAGTACAGTGTCTCATGGCCGATGACACTGAGGAGGTATTTGATTTCTCCAACCTTGAATTTACATGGGAGGACCTAGTCACGACAATTAATGACATGGTCCAAGAGTACAAAAAGCTGTCTCAATCATTCGAGGAAGTAAAAACTGAAAAGGAGAGCTGTGCTATTAAACCTGATCTGGTAAGATCAAGTGAAATGCAAGCTGCTCTAAGTAAACTTAAAACTGAGAATGACGAATTGAGAAGCAGGTCACAGGAGATGCTCAATGAGAATCGACGTTTAGCTGACATAATAAGATCTTGGACCAAGTCTTCTACTTCCCTGGATAAACTGCATGGAGCTATGAAGCCATCCGGTGATAGATTCGAATTAGGCTATGGTAGCAATTACAGCAATACAGCAGAGACAAGTTGTACCCCAAAGCTGGATAGGACAAAGTTTCAAACCATGAACATTGTAAGATCCAGCGTGGGACAACCTGAAGAGGAATGATCTAATGAGGTAAAGATAGCAGCAAAGTTTCCGATCTGGAAAGGACGATTTTGCGGGCTGGCTCAAGAAACGAGTTGAACAGATGAGGGGCAAACCCAAATCTGGTGGCAAAAATTTGGCCAGTTCTCGAAAACCTCTACGAAGGACAGACAGTACATGCCCAGATACAAAAAGCCCAGATCTAATGGCAAATATACTGCGTATCAAACTCAATCCAGATCAAAGATCACACACCAACCACACACATATTTTGATGCACTTACTGGTAAACTGATTAAGATTATCCAAGTGTGAAGGTCTAATCAAACCTGGATCCAAGTGAATCAAAGGGTACCAAATCTGTTTTATTTGTTATTGCAGAAACATCAGGTATCAAGGCTGGAGCAATCTACGTGGTATATGGACAGTGGATGTATGAGGCACATGACTGGAAATTCCAATCTGCTAACAGATATCATAACGTGCAACGGACCCAAGATCACCTTCGGTGATAATTCTAACGATAACACTGTGGGTAAGGATAAGCTTACGCATGGTAACTTTACTGTCAACAACGTTCTCCTTGTTGAGAACTTGTGCTACAACTTGATCAGTATCAGTCAGTTATGTGACAGTAATTATTCTGTTAAGTTCCAAAAGCACACATGCACTGTTCAAAATCCGGAAGTTCTGACCGTGCTGGTAGGTTATAGATGAAGGAATACCTACAAAATTGACTGGTTAGATCAGCTGCGTACTGAACAAACTTGCCTTGTAGCTGACTCTTCTAAGAGCTGGCTATGACATCAGCGGATGAACCATCTGAATTTCAAAACAATTTCCAATCTGAGTAAGCGTGAGTTAGTTATTGGTTTGCCCAAATTAAAATTTTCAAAGGACAAGGTTTGCTCAGCCTGTCAGCTGGAAACACATAATTTAACTTTTAAAACAGCGGTTGTAAGAAAACATCGCGTAAGCTGGAGCTTTTACACATGGATCTTTTTGGTCCCATACCCGTGACCAGCTTAGGGGGAATGAAGTACACCCTTGTTGTCGTTGACTATTTTTCAAAATTTACTTGGTTGTTGTTTTTAAAATATAAAGATCAAACTGCTGACCAGCTGATTAAGCTTTTAAAACATTTACAAAATGAGCAATCTTGCAGTGTCAACCGGATACGGAGTGATAGAGGAACATAGTTTTAAAATTTTAAAATTTCCTCTTATCGGGATGACATTGGAATCAAGCACTAGTTGTCTGCAGCTAGAACACCTCAGCACAACGGATTAGCTGAGCGTAGAAACCGTACTTTAAAAGAAGCTGCTAGAACTATGATTGCTGATTCTGATATTTCAAAGAAATTTTGGGCTGAAGCCGTTAATACAACTTGCTATACTCAGAACATCTCGATGATTAACAAGCGTTGGTGTTACCCCACATGAGATTTGAAATGGCAAGAAACCTGATATATCTTATTTCAGGGTGTTTGGATGTTGATTTTTTATCCATAACGATGATAAAACTTATCTAAAAGCTTTCGATGTCAAATCTGATGCAGGTATCTTCCTAGGATACACAGCCGTGAGCAGAGCATAAAGAGTTTTCAACAACAGTACGTTGACTGTTGAAGAATCAGATCACGTGGTGTTTGATGAAATTAGCTTCAGATCCACTTCAGCTGGTAAGCTTAATGACTTGTGCACTCGTCTGGAATCAACTAGTCTGGATGAATCAAGTAACGACGAGGCACATAACAGATTCCAAGCTGGTGACCAGCACACACTGGATACACCTATTACAAACGCTGATATTCAAGATGTTGCGCAAGCTGATGTCCCAGGTTACATTGAAGTCATTGATTTGACTAACAGTGACCCAGTATAGGACCAGACAACAACAGGTGTACCAGCTGTGAGCGTCGAATCACGCAATGATGAACTAGATCACGCGCAAGCTAATCCAGATCACGTTCCAGCTGGAGGAGAACATGCACAAGCTGATAGATCAACAAGTGGAGTTCAAGATGATCCAGCAGGTTCGCAGGGGGAACAAAATGCTAGAATCGACTCTCAGAACGAAGCATCAACCTCTTACAGACCAGATTTGAGGTGGAATAAGAATCATGCACCCGAGCTGGTCATCGGTAACCCTACTGCATCCCTTAGGACACGAGGGGTCAGGCCCCGTGCTAATCACACAAGATTAGAGTACAATTAAGCACATAATCACGGAAGCATAAAAACAGGGCTTAAAAATTTTTCGAAATCATTTGGGCCTGAACTCAAAACATATATTCAAAATATCGATACTCAAAATACGAGTTGACTCAAACTCATCCAATACAGGTAACAACAAATATCAATCATAAACGATCCCCAAAATACATAATAACGCAGGGCATCCCCTGGTTCAATACATAATAAAAGTAGACTGGGGCTCAAGGAAACGGGGATCGACCAGCTGGCACTCCACTCGGTCCAGCTTGGTTACCTGAAGATCCTGCAAATGGGTAACACAGACCCAAACAACACAAAAGCAAGAAAACAAATACGAGGTCAAGCCTCAGTACGAAGAGCTATCAAAACAGCTGATCATGCAACATGCTATAATAAATGCTATGAAATGCATGAGGGCTATCAATGATCGGATAGCTAGACCAGTGTATCAACTGGCAAATCATCTCAATCAGCCTCTATACCCACACGGTGTATCAACCAAGGAAATCATCGGTCCGTGATCTTCAGAGCACGTCATCCCATCACAGCTCGGTGGTAGACACTTGAATCCGGTAGTCATCACTCCGATGATAGCGTTGGACTTTTCAGGCACAACTCATCAGTCAGCCAGTCACAACGTGGCTTTCAATCAGGTCATCAATCAATCTGTCAATCAGGCTCAAGATGTATGCATGTATGCCAATTAAATATTCAATGCACAATGCATATAATTCAATACGTGAAAACAGAATGTAAAACTCAATCAATTCACAAGATGTATCACGTAAATCACAGAATCATATCAGCAGATTTCACGACATCAATTACAGCCATGTTCATGCTCAAAGCTGTTAAATCTGCTCAATTCGTACCTTCAACGGCTGATTCTACCTCAACAGATTTCTCACAAGGCACTGAAACTCACGGCCTAGGCTACCAGCTTTCTCCGGGCTTCCTCAACCACGGTAAAATACTTCAAGGAGCTGAAATCTGCTAAAGCATCGCATAATTCAAATCAATTTTCAGTCCAGTTCTGAACTTCTAATCATTCTACCCACGGCTTGAATACAAACAGGTTCTACAAGTCTACGTAGGTATTAACAATAAGGGCAAAGCTCAAAACCAAGAAGAACTCTTACCCAGAAGTTCGAAACTAACGAATAAACAACCGGACCAGATTTCTCAAGAATCTTCGAAAGAGCAGCAACTCTGCGCTTCTTCCTCAATTCGTACTACAGCCACTAACAAGGTAGCAATCGAAAAAGGAACTCTCAAGGAACCTAGCGCCACCTAAATTGTCCAAAACAGAGGCTGAAATCGACGAAGATCGAAGAACGAAATGCTCGGGTGAACAGTAGCTAGAACGAGGGTTTGAAATTGGAGATAAGAAATATCAGGCTCTCAATAATCCTAAGTGTCGATCAACACTTGTCAATATATCTCTTAAATCCAACAGCTGCTGTTCTCAATTAATCAGCATACATCGAAACAATAGATATCTTACAACAGAAACCAGCAGTTGCTCTCAACAAAAATCAGCAGCAACCAAAAGACGTTGCATTCGTAAAAGAACATCAAATCGATGCCGCCTCAACTAATCAAACCGACACCGTATCGCTCCAGCAGCTGACGACAGATTCCTTTCAAAACAACCAGCAGCTGGTCGCGCTAAATAACTCAAACGACGTCGTAAAGGACACGTCACCATTGCTGCCAACAGCTAAACAAAAGCGTTACACCCAAAACGCTGCGTTTTAACTTATCAAAACGACGTCGCCTCTCATCAGCGACTGGTTCCTCAAACCAACAACTGGTCACTCAGCTGGGATAATTCCTCACAACGCAACAGCTGATAGCGCTAAAATTCAGCAGTCAACACCAAAAGGTTGACCAACACGTGTCACTTTCTCGTTAATCCTCGCACCCACGCAACTGCTGCCAGCATATATCTCTTCAAGCGCTACTACTGAATAGCGAAACGACGACGCATCACTCCCGCGCCATCAACAACTGATCATATTCATCAGCTGGCGCTAAAGTACCGTTGACTGGTGTTGACATCTGAAATGCGCGACAACTGATTCCTCGCAATACCGCTACGTCTGATTTCACAAAACGACAGCGTTTTTCTTCAAAACGCTAGGAATTCAGATTTCACCAAAAATGCGAAATTCTAAAATCTGAAAATTCTAAAATTCTAAATTCGAATTTCTCAATCCTCACATTCTCCCCACCTTAAGAGATTTCGTCCTCGAAATCAAAGGCAAACACAGGGAAGAAAATCAAGCAAACATCTAAACAAGCTCGAATCAAAGCTTAGAAATTACCTGAAATTTACACTATCAATGCTCAAACAGATGAGGCCAATCTTTTCTCATCTTCTCCTCAACCTCCCAGGTAGCTTCTTCTCGGTCATGCTTGCTCCATTGGACCATCACCAACGGAATCACTTTGTTTCTCAGCTGCTTCTCCTTCCGATCCAAAATATGCACTGGATATTCTACATAGCTCAAGGCAGAATCCAGATCAACTTCGTCGATTCTCAACACATGGGAAGAATCTGGATCATATTTCCTCAACATTGACACATGAAAAACGTCATGTATCGCTGCTAACTCATCAGGCAGCCTCAATCATAAGCCAACTGTCCAATCCGCTCAACAATCTCAAAAGGACCAATGAATCAGGGAGCCAATTTGCCTTTAAATCTGAATCGCATAACGCTCTTGAAAGGAGAAATCTTGAGAAACACACGATCGCCAACCTCAAACTCCAAAGGTTTGCGTCTTCTATTAGCATAGCTAGAGAAACGGTCTTGAGCAGCTTTCATTCTACTCCGAATCAAATCAATCTGATCCTTCATGTGCTGAACAAACTCCGGTGTAGAAAGCTGTCCTCTTGAAAGGAGAAACTTTGAGAAATACTCGATCATCAACCTCAAACTCTAACGGTCGACGTCTTCGGTTAGCATAGCTGGTAAATCTATCTTGTGCAGCCTTCATTCTACTTCGAATCAAATCAATCTGGTCTTTCATATGCTGCACAAACTCAGGGGTAGAAAGCTGTTTCTCACCAACTTCTTCCCAAAAATCGAAGATCTGCACTTGCGACCATAAAACGCTTCAAATGGAGCCATACAGATAGTCACCTGGTAGCTGTTGTTATACGAAAACTCAACCAAGGACAAAGAATCCTGCCAGCCACCACTGAAATCCATCACAACTGCACGCAGCATATCTTTTAAAGTCTGAATGGTCCGCTCAGACTGACCATCTGTCTGTGGGTGATAGGCTGTACTCATAGCCAATCTCGAACCCATCGCTGCTTGCAGACTCTTCCAAAAACGAGAAGTGAATCTTGGATCTCTGTCAGACAATATCGAAACAGGCACTCCATGCAATCTAACCACATGGTCAATGTACAACTTTGCCATTTTCTTCATCGAACACCTCACATCATAGGGAATGAAATGGGCTGACTTCGAAAGTCTATCAATCACCACCCAAATCGCATCACATCCCCTACTCGATCGAGGTAGATGAGTCACAAAATCCATGGCGATGTGCTCCCAATTCCATTGGGGCACCTCCAAACTCTGTAGCAATCCACCAGGTCTCATTCTCTCAGCCTTGACCTGCTGGCAATTTCAGAAATCTAGCAACAAAACCAGAGATGTTGCTCTTCATGCCTTCCCACCAGTAGTGAGACTTCAAGGCATGGTACATCTTTCTCTCGCCCGGATGCACACTGTACTGACTACAATGCACTTCATTCATGATGGTTTCTTTCAAATCGATCAAGTTTGGAACCACCAATCTTCCTCGAAATCTCAGACACCCATCAGACAAAACAGAGAAATCATCAGACTGGCCACTTCGAGCTTTAATCTTCAACTCATGAATGTATGGATCAGTCCTCTGTGCCTCCCTGATGTCACTCACAATCTGCGGTTCTACTTGAATCGAAGAAACCATAAAGTACTGATCACCCGGCTGGAATCGCCAACCAGAAGTACTTAACTTCTCATAGACTTTAGAGACACTCAAAAACGAAAGCATCGCAGGCTGGGTCTTCCTACTCAAGGCATCTGCTACTGAGTTCATCCGCCCAGGCTGATACCGAATCTCATAGTTAAAGTCCTTGAGCAATTCCATCCAACGTCGTTGCCTCATATTCAGATCAGACTGCGTGAAGATATATTTTAGACTCTTGTGGTCGGTGTACACCACAAATTCTTCACCATACAGATAATGTCACCAAATCTTCAAGGAAAACACTATCGCAGCCAACTCCAAATCATGAATAGGGTACCTCGTCTCGTGAGGCTTCAACTGTCGAGACGCATAGGCAATCACGTACCCGTTCTGCATCAAAACACATCCAAACCATTGAGAGAAGCATCGGATCACACAACGAATCCTCCGGATCCAGATGGTAGAGCCAAAACAGGAGCAGTAGTCAACTTCTCCTTCAACGTCTGAAAACTGTACTCGCACTCATCCGTCCAAACGAACTTCCTATCCTTCTGAGTCAACTGAGTCAGAGGCATGGCTATCGAAGAGAACTTCTCGATAAAACGCCTATAATAGCCAGCCAATCCCAAGAAGCTGCGGCTCTCTGAAACGTTCCTAGGTCTCTCCCAGTTAAGAACTGCTTCGACCTTACTCGAATCCACCGAAATCCCTTGCGTGGAAATCACATGACCCAAAAAGATAATTCGATCAAGCCAAAATTCACACTTGCTGAACTTGGCGTACAACTGCGAGTCTCTCAATCTCTGCAACACCAGTCTGAGATTCTCCTTATGCTCTCTCATGCTCCTCGAATACACTAGGATGTCATCTATGAAGACGATCACGAACCGGTCGATGTATTCACTAAAGACGCGATTCATCAAATCCATGAAAATAGCTGGCGCATTCGTCAACCCAAACGGCATGACCAGAAACTCATAATGCCCATATCGAGTCCGAAATGCTGTCTTCGCCGCGTCAGCGTCTATAATCCGCAACTGGTGATAACCAGAGCGCAAATCAATCTTCGAGTATACTACCGATCCTTGCAACTGATCGAACAAGTCATCAATCCTCGGCAAAGGATACTTGTTCTTCACCGTCGCCTTATTCAACTGTCGGAAATCCACGCACATCCTCATAGATCCATCCTTCTTCTTCACAAAAAGAATCGGAGCTCCCCAAGGCGACATACTCGGTCTGATGAAGCCTTTCTCCAAGAGATCTCTCAACTGATCCTTCAGCTCTTTCAACTCTGCTGGCGCCAACCGATAAGGAGCTCTAGAAATCGGGGCGGTATCGGGCACCAACTCAATGCTGAAGTCGATCTCACGTCTCAGAGGAAATCTAGGAATCTCATCTGTAAACACGTCGGGAAACTCTCGGATGATCGGAATGTCGCTCAACTCCAACCGCGACTCTTGGGAAACATCAAGAGCATAGATCATGAATCCAGCATTATCCAGCGATAGCAGGCTAAACATCTCCATGGCAGACACCAGTGGAATCTTCGAGCGCGAATCAGCACCATAGAACTCCCACTTCTCACCCGAATCAGGGCAAAATCTCACCACACCATGAAAACAGTCAATAGTAGCCTTATAGCTAGACAATACATCCATTCCCAAGATGCAATCAAAATCTCTGATTCCCAAAACAATCAGATTGGACACCAAAACATGCTCATCAAATCGAAGCACACAATCCAACACCACTTCACGGGACCACAGATTCACACCAGCAGGGGTAGACACGGAAAAAACATCACACAATGGGGAAGAACTCAACCCATGCTCACAAACAAACATCTCAGAAATAAAAGAGTGTGATGCACCAGTGTCAAATAGAACTCTCGCAGGAAAATCAAAGATAAAGCATGTACATGCGATCATCATACCAGGTGCCTCCTCAGCCTGCTCTCTCGTCAAAGCGTTTGCATGAGCCTGCTGCGGAATCTGGGACTGAGGTATCGAAGGTGCTCCAAACCTAGAAGGCTCACAGGATTGGAATCCAGATCGCTGGGTAGGGACAGGAAACTGCGGTCTCTGAGAAGAACCACCAGCTGATCCCTGCTGCGAAGGAACTGAAGACTGACCCCTCAACAAAGGACACACTCTTTGAAAATGTCCGGGCTATCCACAGTTATTGCAAAACCCCTGAACTCCACGACACTGCGAAGTCGGATGCCTTCCTCCGCACTGTCCACAAGAGATGTCGCTAGTACCACTGCCGGAACCACTGCCAGAACCAGAACTCATAGAACCAGATGAACTCGAATTCGCCTTCTTCTTGAACTGTTTCCCTCGAGGTCGAAACCTTTGGCGATTCATCTGCTGCTGCGACCCCTGAAGAGAATAAAATTATTGCAATGCATCCTGCACAGGCTGATAGGTGCGTCCAATAGTCGGCTGAATCGGAGCCTCAACCTCCAACAAACTCTCCTCAATATCCACTGCTCGGTTCACTGCATCAATATAGGTCGCAGGGGAACCAGACAAAACCATCTGGTACAGATCAGGCCTCAAGCCTTTCATAAATTTGTTCCTCTTCGTCCGCTCCTGGTTGGCTACGTGAGGCACGTAAACCAAAAGTGCAGAAAACTGTATGGCATACTCAACCCGCATATTTCCCTGTTTCAAGTTGTCAAACTCCCGCTCCCGGCTGTTATAGAAGGAATCCGGGGTATACTCCAGTCTGAACGCCTCACAGAAGCTCTCCCAAGTGATCACAGCCCCACTATCATGAAGGATACGAGAAGTACCCCTCCACCAGCGCTGTGCATTGTCTCTCAGCTGCAACACCGCCAGCTTCAGTCTCTTCTCGGGAGCGTACTCCAGAGTATCGAACAACTCCTCCATCTGAGCTAACCAAGCCTCAGCCATCGCACCACCCTCGACTGCAGAAAACGTCGGAGGGTTCGTCCGCTGAAACCTAGCAAGGACCAACTCCATCTCGCCTATCTGTCTAGTAACGTTCTCAACCTGATGAACATCATCATCACTACCTACCCTAGACTCCTCCGCAGTACGTCTAGTCGTCCTACCTCTTCCTCTCCTCGGAGGCATCTAAACAATTCTAGAGGTAAGATCTCACAGCAGATATATCACATAGACAGAATAAAGATCACATAAGTCACATAGTCAATCAAAATCAAATCAAAACTCTGTGCCTAGACTCGAGTGTGATCAAAGGAAATCGATCTTATCCCAGTTTAATCTCTGATACCAAAAATGTCAGGCCCCGTGCTAATCACACAAGATTAGAGCACAATTAAGCCCATAATCACGTAAGCGTAAAAAGAGGGCTTAAAAATTTTTTGAAATCATTTAGGCCTGAACTCAAAACATACATTCAAAATATCGATACTCAAAATACGAGTTGACTCAAACTTATCCAATACAGGTAACAACAAATATCAATCATCAACGATCCCCAAAATACATAATAACGCAGGGCATCCCCTGGTTCAATACATAATAAAAGTAGACTGGGACTCAAGGAAACGGGGATCGACCAGCTGGCACTCCACTCGATCCAGATTGGTTATCTGAAGATCCTGCAAATGGGTAACACAGACCCAAACAACACAAAAGAAGGAAAACAAATACGAGGTCAAGCCTCAGTACGAAGAGCTATCAAAATAGCTAATCATACAACATGCTATAATCAATGCTATGAAATGCATGAGGGCTATCAATGATCGGATATCTAGACCAGTGTATCAACTGGCAAATCATCTCAGTCAGCCTCTATACCCGCACGGTGTATCAATCTAGGAAATCATCGGTCCGTGATCTTCAGAGCCCGTCAGCCCATCACAGCTCGGTGGTAGACACTCGAATCCGATAGTCACCACTCCGATGATAGCGTTGGACTTTTCATGCACAACTCATCAGTCGACCAGTCACAACGTGGCTTTCAATCAGGTCATCAATCAATCTGTCAATCAGGCTCAAGATGTATGCATGTATGCCAATTCAATATTCAATGCACAATGCATGCAATTCAATACGTGAAAACCAGAATGTAAAACCTCAATCAATTCACAAGCTGTATCACGTAAACTCACAGAAGCATATCATCAGATTTCACGACATCAATTACAACCATGTTCACGCTCAAAGCTGTTAAATCTGCTCAATTCGTACCTTCAACGGCTGATTCTACCTCAACAGATTTCTCACAAGGCACTGAAACTCACGGCCTAGGCTATCTACCCACGGTTTTAACACAAACAGGTTCTACAAGTCTACGTAGGTATTAACAATAAGGGCAAAGCTCAAAACCAGAAGAACTCTTACCCAGAAGTTCGAAACTAACGAATAAACAACCGGACCAGATTTCTCAAGAATCTTCGAACGAGCAGCAACTCTGCGCTTCTTCCTCAATTCGTACTACAGCCACTAACAAGGTAGCAATCGAAAAAGTAACTCTCAAGGAACCTAGCGCCACCTAAATTGCCCAAAACAGAGGCTGAAATCGACGAAGATCAAAGAACGAAATGCTCGGGTGAACAGTAGCTAGAACGGGGGTTTGAAATTGGAGATAAGAAATATCAGGCTCTCAATAATCCTAAGTGTCGATCAACACTTGTCTATATATCTCTTAAATCCAACAGCTACTGTTCTCAATTAATCTGCATACATCGAAATAGTAGATATCTTACAACAGAAACCAGCAGTTGCTCTCAACAAAAATCAGCAGCAACCAACAGACATTGCATTCGTAAAAGAACATCAAAACGACATCGCCACAACTAATCAAAATGACACCGTATCGCTCCAGCAGCTGACGAAAGATTCCTTTCAAACCATCAGCTGGTCGCGCTAAACAACTCAAACGACGTCGTAAAGGACACGTCACAATTGCTTCCAACAGCTGAACAAAAGCGTTACACCCAAAACGCTGCGTTTTAACTTATCAAAAAGACGTCGCCTCTCATCAGCGACTGGTTCCTCAAACCAACAGCTGGTCACTCAGCTGGGATAATTCTTCACAACGCAACAGCTGATAGCGCTACAATTCAGCAGTCAACACCAAAAGGTTGTCCAACACATGTCGCTTTCTCGTTAATCCTCGCACCCGTGCAACTGCTGCCAGCAGTTATCTCTTCAAGCGCTACTATTGAATAGCGAAACGACGACGCATCACTCCCGCGCCATCAACAACTGATCATATTCATCAGCTGGCGCTACAGTACCGTTGACTCGCTTTGACATCTGAAATGCGCGACAACTGATTCCTCGCAATAGCGCTACGTCTGATTTCACAAAACGACAGTGTTTTTCTTCAAAACGCTAGGAATTCAGATTTCACCAAAAATCCGAAATTCTAAAATCTGAAAATTCGAAAATTCTAAATTCAAATTTCTCAATCCTCACACGAGGCCAGATGATAAACGAGTACTTTAACTGTGCATTAATTTTGCATATAGAACCTAAGAAGGTATAAGAGGCCTTGCTTGACCCAAGCTGGATATAAGCATTGCAAGAAGAACTTAGCCAGTTTGAACATAGCAAAGATTGGCATCTCCTAGACCTACAAACCAAAACATAATAGGTACTAAATGAGTCTTTAGAAATAAACAGGATGAAAATGGAAATGTAGTAAGAAATAAGGCTAGACTAGTAGCTCAAGGTTACATGCAATAAGAAGGCATAGATTTTGAGGAATCATTTGCGCCTGTAGCTAGACTAGAAGCCATTCGAATTTTCCTTGCATATCCTGCATTTAAGAATTTCAAGGTTTATCAGATGGATGTTAAAAGTGCATTCTTAAACGGCATCCTAAATGATGAAGTGTATGTTACTCAACATCCTGGCTTCGTAGATCATACCAGACCAGACTTCGTGTATAAGCTTGATAATGCTTTGTATGGTCTGAAACAAGCTCCTAGATCTTTGTATGATACTCTGTCATAATTGATCATGATTTTGTTATTGGCTCTGTATATAAGAATTTGTTTAAATTTTTTAAGAATGATCATGTCTTGTTAGTACAGATTTATGTCGATGACATTATCTTTGGCTCAACTAATCCCAAGATCTGTGATAAATTTTCCAAGCTTATGTAGGAAAAGTTCGAGATGAGCATGATGGGGGAGCTGACATTTTTCCTTGGATTACATGTGAAGCAGCTTGAATATGGAATTTTCATCAACCAATCAAAGTACACTAAGGAACTTCTCAAGAAGTTCGGGATGGAAAAGTGTTCATTAGCAGCAACTCCGATGAGTGCTTCAATAAAGCTGGAAAAAGATGAAGCTGAAACTGTCGTTGAGGTAACTATGTATCGTGGAGATTGGATCTCTATTGTACCTTAATGCTAGCAGACTTATGTTCTATGTCTGTATGTGTGAGAGTGTTTGGGATCGATTTATGGACCCTCTATTAATGTTCAATGACTAGTTATTCGATCAATAACTAGTACTGGAGGGTGTAACCAGATCGAATGACAAGACGCAGGGGTTCACAAAGATCAAGCTGGTTTCAGCTGAAAGTTGAAACCAGCCCACTACAAGGCGAGCGCCAAACATGCCAGTTCTAGCTGGAAGACTAGAACCAGCTCGACACTTCGGCCGAACGATCTGATTAACTTAACTTGAGCTGCAATAGCTCAGTGTTCTTGAATACTTTGTGCACCGAGATACAGATTGATTAATGTAAATAAAACATGCAGAAATAGCTCAAACTGCACTAAATTCGAAAACCCATTTAAACAGTTTTATGCACAGTTATAAATTGCAATGCGTATGTATGAATGCAGTAAAACAGTAAAGAATATACGCTGATTTGTTTCTGGAAGTTCGGAGCAAACTCTCCTACGTCTCCCCTTCTTCCACAATCGAGAAGGATATCACTAGAAGACTTTGATTGCAGCGTCCCTATGCTACAACCCACTCCGATAAACCACAGCCGCAGAAACTCCTAGCCACACCACTGCACACCAGCCCGCAATCTGCGTGTGTCTAACTCACTTCTTTAATGCCTCAGTGAGAAAGGCTACACACACTTATTTAACGTCTCAGTGCGAAAGACAACACAATGACTTGTGTTTATGATTCACTCATCTAAACAATTAAGATCTCAGCTATCAAATGTGAGTGAATCTGTGTGTGAGAATTATACAGTGTATGCTCACTCTCAAATGTATTTTCACACACTGGGAAGTGCTCCTCTCCGAGCTGGTTTTCTGCTATCTTCCCATGGTTGTGCATTAGACTTGATTAATCTGTTTTTGCTCATGCACACCTCTCTTTTTTTTTTTTGCATCTTCTGCTGCTCATATATATAGCCTCTGTGCAGATTTAATCCGTTGGACACAAAGCATATAGCCGTTGTAAAAAGGCTTCTGAAAAGTTCTGTCATGGTTGTACTTTGTGTTCTTTGCATTTAATTCTTCTGCAGGCTTTGTGGACTTTGCACTGTAAGCAACCTTCGTAATGTCTTGTGTTCAAATATCTTTGCTTGTTGTTTTGTCTAATTCTGCTCTTACCTCTGCTCTGCTTGCTGAGCTGGTTTGACCTTAACCAGCTTGCCTCTTGTTCTTCTTTACTATGAGCTGGTCTGTCCACTGAGCTGGTTGCTGAACTCTGGGCTGGTCTCTACCAGCTGGTTGCTGAGCTGGTTTTTCCCTCAGCTGATCTTCGAGCTGGTTTGCACTGAGCTTGTTTCCCAACTGGTTTCCGTCCCAGCTGGTTTCTTCTTTCACAGAACCGCTCTGCTTTCTGGTTGTCCTTAGCTGGATCAGCTCGGGCGTCCCCTCACTGTACCAGCTAAGTTTTCCTATGCTAGACCAGCTTGGGCGTCCCCTTACTGTTCTACCTTGGACTCTCCTCAATCTGCACTGATATCTGCTCTCAATCAATATGCTATCAGTGCTTTCTCGCTGCTGAGCAGGCTTCATATTCCGACTGAGGAATTTGCAAGGTTTGGGATGAACTTGCGTATTTTCGCATGAGACCAGTGCTACCCCCTCCGAAACGGTCCAACGAGCAAGACTCACCACTTTGTGGTGATCTAAGATGCTTTTCGGCCAAATTCCTTCATTTAGGCCTCCAAAATCGCATTTTTCTATTCAGCAACCTGAGCACTTAATTTAAATCGTTAGTAAAATTTAACGATTTTGTGTGAATCAAAACTTAGATTCTGATCTATAAAAATAGATCCAAACAGAGAGGCTCCAAGATGGTCCAAAAAGTCTCATTTTAAAGCGAATTTTAAAATATTTAAAGGGCACACAGAACGTGGGTCTTTGGTATCCCAAAGAATCAAGTTTCAAATTGATTGGTTATAGTGATGTAGATTATGCAGGTTGCAATATTGATCAACGTAACACTAGTGGGACTTGTCAGCTTTTGGGTGACAGATTGATCTCGTGGTTTAGCATGAAACAGACATCTTCGCAACATACACAGCTGAGGCAGAGTATCTCGCAGCTGGAAGCTGCTGTGTTCAAATTCTATGGATACAACAACAGATTAGGGACTACGATGTTAATGCAACAGAGGCATCCATTTTCTGCGACAACACGAGTGCAATAGCAATCACTCAGAACCCAGTGCTGCATTCCAGGACCAAACATATTGATATCGGACATCATTTCATTAGAGACCATGTGCTGAAGAAGGATGTTCGGGTAGAGCATGTGCCAACAGATCAGCAAGTTGCTGATATATTTACCAAACCTCTACCTGACGCTAGGTTTTCTTATTTTTAGAAATATTTTAGGTCTCTTTGATATGTCTTGATTTTGTTCTGCATGCATTTGTTCAGGGGGAACATATAGATTCAAACAGATAAGCCTAAAAGCCGACTGGTTGTCTCTGAGCTGGTCAGCAGAGACTTACACAGTAGATGTTTATCACAGTGTTTGAATAAGTGTTTCCGTACTGGTATATTAAATCGAACGGTTGAGATTGGTTTGCCTTTTGAAATTCAGTTTAAAATCGGACGGTCATTCTTCTGTAATTTCAAATGTCTTTTAAATCTTAGGATAACACGTGTCCTTTAAACCTTTATCTCTCTTCGTTCGTACATAAACCCTTTCTCTCTCTCTATTTTCCACGACGCTTTCAAAAATTCTCAAGAATTCAAGCATTCAATCTCACTCTTTCGCAAATATTTCCGTGTTTCCATATTTCCTAACTCTTCAATCTTCGAAATGGCTACTTCTCTATTTTTCAACGCATTGCAGGTAAAATTTGAATCTGTTCTTAGCATGGAGCATGTCGGGATGGTGAAAATGTTCAAGAATCTGGAGGAATCAGGGCTGAAGGGATTTTTGGGTGTTTCATGTTCAGTTTTTGAGGGGCTGTGATCGAGTTTTTCGCAAACTCCAAGGTTATTGCCGGAACGATTGTGAGTTTTGTAGACAAAAGAAAGATGGTGATAACAAAGGAAGTCTTTGTAGCGAAGTTCAACTGCCAACAGAAGAGTTGGTAGGTTTTACTGATCTTCCGGCCAAGGCAGTGGCGGAGATGAAGGCGATGTTTTCTGGTACTGGTATGCTGCATGATATTGTGGCCAAGGCACTTTGTGCCAAAGCTGGTTCATTTGATGTGGTTATGTCTGAACAGTTGGAGATGATGGTGGTGATCAGTGCCGGTTTGAAGGTGAACTCGGGACATATCTTGTTCCAAACCCTGGTTGCCATGGTGCATACACCCAGCAGACAACATCAAGGATTTGCAGTGCAATTGAGTATTCTGCTGGAGAAAGTGGTGAAAACAGACCTTGGGGAGTCTGTAGCACTGCACCCACTAAAGTGTTGAACAATAAATCTGTTCTCACCTACATGAAGAAGAATCAGGCTGTGGTCCCAGCTGGTGAATCACGCAACGCATCCGGGGAGACAACTAGTGAAAAAAAATTTACTGCTGAGGGTCTGCAGTCGCTGACGAAGGACAAGGCCGTGGAGAAGGTCATGGAGAAGAAACATGAGGAAGAGAAGAAGAAGAAGGAAGCGGTGGTAGTGGTGGCGAAGCCGATGGTGGCAGGGAGCCAAGCTGCTCCAGAGAAGTCCAAGTCTGGGACCAGCTCAGACAAGGATACACGCCCTTTGTCTAAGATGGGTGCACCAAAGAAAGATGAGCTAGAGCAAAATTCAAACTGGTGTTAGCTCCATCTGATTCAAAGTCCACCGTGTCCCTACCTCTGGTGGCTATTACAAAGAAGCAGAGGACGAAGAGACCTAATGCGGTAAAGAAAACTACTGATGACCAGGCAGAGTCCGATTCTGGTTCAGTTCCTGAAATTCCAGCTGAGGCTGATGATACTTCTACCGCTGCTGCTCTGGAAGAGAATGTGGAGTCTCCTGAAGCAGTGGAGGCGCAGGCTGTTATCAAGGAGCGTTTTATTATGGTAAGATCTGGAACCTGAACAACCAGCTCAACAGTCGATGATTTCTGCTGGTAAGGATATTTTTACTCCCGTGGAGATTCGGGAAATCAACTGGGCAAATAATTTCCTGCCCAAGATAGACCCAACTTCGAAGGTAAAAGAAATTCTTGAAGCTTATTCCCGGCCAAACCCAATGGAGGAGCACTGTCTGTTGGTGCTTAAATCAGCTTGGAAGAAGTGTCCAGCAAGATGTCGGCATATGATAAGTGGGCACACTTCCGCACTGAGGTAAGGTTGAATACAATAACGTCAATGACGCCCATTGCTACTTTGGCTAAAATCGAAGATGAGTTTATGCCATGGCTGAGACAGAGCTGGTGTCTGAATTGTTGGAGCGACGGATGTTGGTACTGTACGAGATGTATGAGTTGGAGTTGAAGAAGGTGGATGAGCACAAGGCTAACTTTGATCCCGCTGAGCCGTCTGCAAATTGCGATCACATGTGTATTCGGTTTCTTGACCGCAAGCTTAAGGTAATCGTAATGCAGAACAGGGCTTTGTGATAACTAGCTGGTCTACCTCTTCTAGTTCCAGAGTCCTTAGTCGCAGGTTCAACTCCAGATGATATTCTACAAATCACCTGGATTGAGGGGCGCATAATGTCAAATCAAGGAACCACAACTCCAGATCAGGAGAAAGTATAGCAACCTGCTACAAAGGATGAAGAGACTGCGAGGATTAGCAACATGCTCAGGAGCAGATTGAGGAGATTAGTCATGTTGTACACAATGTGGACGAGAATGAGGCTGAGCCTGAGGCAGAGACTGTGAATTATCAGGAGCATCAGGATCAAGAGGAGGAGCATCATTCTCAAAAGGACGAGCATCAGGCTCAGGAGGATGAGCGTCCGGCTCAGGCAGATGAGCGATAGGCTCATGAGCAACAGGCTCAAGCTGGTTCTTCCCCGTCAAGTCCAAATAATTCAAGTTCTTCTGTACATTTTTCTCGTTCTGATGCAAATAATTAGGATCGTCAGGGTCCCAAATTTTCTGGTTACGGATAGTACAATATACAGCTGATGGAGATAATATCAGTGAAGAAGACGCAGAAGATTTTGCCCAAGCTGGTCTGCAACCAATAAATTTTTCCAGACCCCAAGCTACTTTGATGCTGCTTCAGAGCTGAAAGAGGTAAAAAGAGTCATCGTATACCTGGATTCAAAGATTGATATGGTGAGGGATACTCAGACATATATGAAGCACAAATCTGAAATCTCCAGGTGAAATTTATCTAAGAAGGTAGATCATGTGGTAGCCAACGTCAACTCTTCCAGACGGTGTTGGAAACCAGCCTAGTTCGTCAACTCACAGAGCATCGACTGCAGATTGATAATGACCTGGATTTCGTCAAAATGCAGCTAGCAGATTTGGTTAATTACTTCAAACAAATGAGTATTGCAAAAAGGGGGAAGGACCAAGCAGCAAAAAGTGACGGCTGTTGTAGGCTTTGGGGCGTAGATCTGTATTCGTGATTAGTTGTTTTTGTACTTGTAAAAAGTTTTCATTGTTTATAAAATCTCTTTTTCTACAAGTTTTGTCATCACCAAAAAGGGGGAAATTGTTGTTATAAACTTATAAGTTTTGGTGAAGACAATAAGAAATTTAATTAATTATATCAGAGATGGATCAACCAGATCAAGATAGAGTATACTGCGTTGTGTATTGAAACTAGATCAAAACTAAACTGGTATACAAGAGCTACGCTGGTTAAGGACAAACCAGCTTAGGGTATTCAGTTACGCTGGTTAAGGACAAGCCGGCTCAGGTGGTTAAAGACAAATCAGCTCTGAAGTACAGAACATATATCTCATCAGTTTATCGGTTGATGGAAGAGCAGATTTATAATCAGTTTTTGAAGAGCAAAAACAGAACAGATAGAACAATTTGTTTTCGAATAGATGAGAAAACAGCTTAGAGAAGAATTGGTTCAGCGATAATGAAGGACAAGTCAGATTCTTTTTAGAAGAGAAGGATGCAATCAGGAAGGCTTGTATTTCTATAGAAGAAGACAGTTGTGAACGAATATTAATATCTGGAATGGTTTAGATAAGCAGACCAACTTAGAGAGTAGAACATCATAGAACCAGATCAGAAGAGCAGTTCAACGCACAGACCAGATTAGGAAACCAGCTGAGTAAAGACAACTTAGCAAAATTGATTTCAGATTAATTTGAGGTTTCAGACAGATTGATGCGAATTGTTGACTTCTCTGTATTGATTTGTAGTCGTTGGAACTACTTTGAGCTAATCCCAGATATACAGAGATATGTTTTCAGTGAGATATGGCGCATAGTATGCTAAAAAGGGAAAATAATTTAATGGAGGTGTACGAGAATAGTACAAGCATTTAAGATACCGCAGTTATCTCACTTTGGATATATATGACATGTCTAATTGTAACATTTATTACCGTTGTATACCAATGGTATAAATTGGAGAGCAGATCAGATTGAAAGAACTCTCGGCTCCCCGCTACCTAATGCTCACAAAACTTTCAAACTGCTGAATCAACGAACTTACAAGCTTTCAAAGAGCAAAAACAGAGTTCATACTCTAAATCATCTCAGAGCCAGTGACACGCATTCACAGATTGTTTTCATTCAATTCCTTGTATCACATACACTTTCGTATCACACTCTGTAGTCCTGAGTTTACAATGTACAATCACAAACAGAGAGTGAGATTGCTAGAATAAAAAATCAGCTTAGAGCTGTGATCATTGTACTGTTGAACAGATTGCGGTCTGTCTTTTATTGTGAGACTAGGAGTTCTTGCAGCTGCTGGCTATCGGATCGGGTTGTTACAAGAGTTTTATCAATCAAATATTCTAGTGAAAATCCTTCCTATTGAGGAAGAATGGGAGACGTAGGAGATTAAACTCCGAATTTCCATAAACAAATCTCTTGATCCCTTTTATTTACTGTTTTACGCATTTAACTATTCACTGTTGGTAATTTTAAATAGTTTAATTTTATGTGTATGTATCAGTTTCCCTCAGCATAACTGATTTGAGGAATGATAAAATTACATTTTGTTTCCGTAAAATGTATTGTTTTTCGCTTTTTGTCTTGTAGAAAATGAATTTTCATTTTTCGTAATGTAATTTACATATAATTTACTCCTGCAATTTATATGTATATCCTATTTTGAGCGGTCAAGAAGTACCCAAAAATGAAACCATCCTAATAATACCGAAATTCTAAAGAAATGAAATTTATAGGACTAAAAACTGAAATGCATTTTTAGTAGAACCAAAAGTAAAAATACTTGAGGATATTGGTTAGTTGCGACCAATTATTTAAGTCGCTTATAATTTATTGAATTATAGATTAGTAACGAATAGCTAGGGTATGTATGCATGTTTGCATTTTATTGAAATAAATTAGCGAAAATTGTCCAACTGTTAAGAAAAATATTCTAAGTTTTGGTAAAGACAAAATCAGCTCGAAGATTAAATGATCATATCAGACCAGAGCCAACAACATTCGTTGGATAGAACAGATCACAACCAAGCTGAGTAAAGTCGACTCAGCTCTAGGAACAGATCAGTACAACATTTCATATCAGGTTTGAAGTGCAGAACATATTAGTTTAGGTTATTCAGAACAGAGCATAATTGACAATAAAACAGATAAACTTGGGGCTTCTTATAAATAAGATCAGAACAGTCTTCAAGGCTTTGACTTGACAGAATGTTTGTAGCAGTTGAACAACTCAGGATACATTCAGAACGTGCCAAAGTTAGCCTTGTACGAGTATTACCCGTTTTAAGCAAAAAGGAGGAACATTAAATATAACAGTATGGAGCAAAACACAAGTTTCAATGCTCATTAATTACATGAGTATGGATTCATCAGTTGAGTCTACCTGATAATTCCGTTTGGATCCGAAGGATATAAAAGGATGTTAAGCTGAATCGAAGAAATAACTTTTCTTTTTGCAACGTGATTATTCAAGCTATCTTTTATTCTCATTCTCAATAGAAGATCTTTATTATAATTTTTAAATTCTTCAAATCTTCTATATTGATTGCAAGTCAGAGCAAAATCCGATTGGATTAGTTTTACTCGATCAGATTAGTTTAAGCCTTACAAATTTATTGTCAACACAACATCTGTGCTAATTGTAAGAAGTGTGCTAGGAGTTCAGATAGGATACTTCCTGACTGAGTAGAATAGGATGCTGTGTATCTTATTCAAAGTATTTTAGTGAATATCCTTCGAGTTTGGAATATAGGGATAGAAGCTCTACTTCAAACTTTCATAAAAAAATCTCTGCTTCTTATGTGATTTAATCTTACACGCATTTGCATATCTTTGTTCGCTGTTTGATGGAGCCGTTCCGCATAATAGATTTTATTTCTAAAGAAAACATATCAGACTAAGTACTACTATCATCTGGTAACTAGGTTGATTGGAAAAATCAATTTTAAATACAAAATTTTAAAGGAGTTTATTCACATCTCCCTCTAAAATCTTGTGTTGTTCTTATCCATTCCTAAAAAGTGGTTCAGAGTAGGAAAACTTGGTCTTCGAACAAAGTTATTTTTAGATCCATTCATTTTATCTATGGTATCTTTCAATAAGATCCCCATGTTTTCTAAAGAAGATTATGATGATTGAGAGATTCGTATGCAGGCTCATCTGGCAGCTCAGGACGATAACATGTGGTTTGTTATCACTAATGGTCCAATGAATAATATGAAAGCAAACACAGGTGTTGCCATATCAAATGGGGCTCCTCACATGGTAAAAAAGCCAAGATATGAGTGGACTGTCGAAGATTAAAGAAAGAACAATCTTGATAACATTGTCAAGGACATACTTTATAAGAATGTACAATAACATTTTCAGTAAAATCAAGATGTGCACAACGGCCAAGGACATCTGACAAAAATTGACTTAGCTTGGTGAAGGAGATGAGAACCAAAACAATCTAACTGTTGGCACCCAGATATTTTATTCAGTGAAAATGAAACAGACAAGAAAATGGCAGATTTTATGAATAGTTTAGCAGCAATGTGATCGAGCTCGCATGTCAAGCCTCGTGCACAACAAAGAGTTAACCACGCAATAAACAATAGCGGAAGCATTAAAATTAGTGGCTAAAATTTTTCGCTTTGGCCTGACTTAGAAAAACATAATTTAAAAATACATTTATATCCAAAATACTGGTTTTACAACAACTGAAAACCCAATACAAATAACACGAACTAACGTACAAGCAATAGAGTGACTCTCAATCAACAAACTAAAGGATCCATGATGAGTCTCTCGCTTAGATACAATACAATATAACAAATAAATACTATATATAACTGGGACACTCTATCCACCTCCCGTGGCATTATCAGCTGGATCAATTTCACGAACAGCTGAGAAACCATGATAACCTGAAAACACACAGGCAAACTAAACAACCAGCCCCAGAGGGACATGGGGTCAAACCCCAATACGGAGAGCAACTGAAAAACAGCTAATAGAAAGCAACAGATAATATGTAGATGATATGCAAGAGAAAAAGGCTACAACCGAAGGCAGGAGCCAAAGGATTTCAAGAAACAGTCCAACAACTGATATAGATCAACTGGAAGATAGTGACCACAGGGTGTGTGAGTATATGGGAGCTACCCAATCGTCTCAACACACAGCACCAGATGCATAACTGTCACTCAACCTTCTTTGCCCAACTCATGAGGCGTGGGAGCTACCCACTCGGCTCATAGCGGCTAACAACAACCCAGCAGGTAGATGAGGAGCACGGTATTGCCACTAGTCCTCAATACAAGCATCCTGGTACACACATGTTATGTTAGAGTAGATGCCCAACTAGCCAACTTGTGGCGTGTGGGTTTTATTGACTATTGTGTATAACGATCTTTATTTATGAAATACGCATTTCTTTATGGCATTCTTTATTTTCATTATGTTATAATGTTAAAAATTGTGTTGGATAAAGACCTAGAATGCACCATAGTGTATGTTAGATGTGATAGTGGATATGATGGCTATCATGAAACACATCTAATAGTCACTGTGTATTCTGAACTCGTTCCTAGTCGATTGGGCCGTCAAAATGAGGATAAGGCCGCCCGAGCTTGAGACTAGCATCTGCGATGTGAAGTACCATGTTTCATTGGTAGGGAACATTGTGATGTTCTGAGCATGAAAATGGATAGTGACCTGGTGATCTATCGAACTACCCTCGTTTGGACTTTCCAAGTGGTTACCATTTGTCGAGTGGATAAGTCCGAGGTCTTGGTTGTACTGATTAGTCCTCACTACTCGAAACGTCATTGAGACTCTACATGATAGGAGCCTCACTTTGACCCGTTTACCGACTCCGTTGGGGTCATTAGGTGGCGGGATTGGGTGAGGTCCCGATGCATATAGGAGTCGATGCTTCGTTGTCGAGGATTCACCGCTCGCTTTCATGCGTGGATATCCTATGCTATCTGAGGAGATAATAGTGTATAAATCTCTGGCCAGAGTACTGGATGTGTTTTAGGTAAATGGGTTTACCTAGTAACACTCGCGATGTCACTATTTAATCTCCAAGATGTATGGATAGTTATCGGATCTTTAGCGACTCTCGATTTACCAATGGTCGTTGATCTGATCGGGATATATGTGTTGAAAGGACCGTACTGTACTCTAACCATGACCAAATGGTTCTTGCAGGCACTATCAGTGATACCTAGGGGATCATGGGGCGATGTTGCTAGGCGCTTTACCATGATCCGATGGGCAAGTCCGAAATTGTGATTTCGGAGTCACAATGGTTGTGGGCCCACGGCTAGCTGTATCCCTGAACCATTGAGGGTCACACAAGTACTGGATTCATGATTCCCGCACGGAAACTGAGCTCAATGTGTTGAGCATAGGAGGAGGATTTTAGGGAGTGCGACTTCATAAAAGTCAACAGGGGTCAAATTGCGATTTCCCAAAGTTGAGTGGCTAAACTGTAATTTTGGTCTAGCTGGTCTGAAAAATTGTTTTCGCATCATAATACTCAGTTTTGGAAACTGAGTCGATCGGTCTGATCTGATCGTCGATCGGGATTATGATGAAGCCACAGTGATGGGAATGAACCGAATGTTCATATGTTGTTTGCCTAGTAACACTCGCGATGTCACATATTTGATCTCCATGATGTATGCATAGTTATCGGATCTCTAGCGACTCTCGATTTACCAATGGTCGTTGATCTGATCGGGATATATGTGTTGAAAGGACCGTACTGTACGCTAACCATGACCAACTGGTTCTTGCAGGCACTATCAGTGATACCTAGGGGATCATGGGGCGATGTTGCTAGGTGCTTTACCATGATCCGATGGGCAAGTCCGAAATTGTGATTTCGGAGTCACAATGGTTGTGGGCCCACAGCTAGCTGTATCCCGAAACCATTGAAGGTTACACAAGTACTGGATTCATGATTCCCGCACGGAAACTGAGTTCAATGTGTTGAGCATAGGAGGAGGATTTTAGGGAGTGCGACTTCCTAAAAGTCAACAGGGGTCAAATTGCGATTTCCCAAAGTTGAGGGGCTAAACTGTAATTTTGGTCTAGGTGGTCTGAAAAATTGTTTTCGCATCATAATACTCAGTTTTGGAAACTGAGTCGATCGGTCTGATCTGATCGTCGATCGGGATTATGATGAAGCCACAGTGATGGGAATGAACCGAATGTTCATATGTTGGACTGGGCCCGCCCCAGGTCCAATGGGCCGGTTCAAGCCCATCATACCTATACTTATGCATGGATTGGTCTAGGGCTAAACACAAGATCACAACAAAACCCTAGACTTCAAAGTAGCCGCCCACCTCTCCCTTCTCCCTTCGGCCGCCGCCGCGCCGCCGCGCCGCCCCTCGTGATCGGACTTGTTTCGATCACCGCGACGAGGAGATTCCGTCCGTGGCCAAAATTCGTCAGCTCTTCTAGTGCAGACTGACGAAGGACTCGAGTTTCCGGTCGTGGACCTGATTAAGGAGGATCTACCGCCGCCTACCTTGAAGAGCCAGATTCCCTGTGAATTTGGTTGGAGCCAGGCGCCTAGACGCCAGCAAGGTGACACTCTATAAAACATCCTATGTATGATTTATAGAATATATTTTATTTATTGAACGTTTTTCGGGGCAATTTTTAAACTTCCGCTGCGCCCCCGGGAAACGGGATCCGGATCCGCCATTGTCGCCAACAGTGGTATCAGAGCCAAGGCTCGGATCTATCAATACATAATTTGTGCCTTATTGCATCAAATCACAAATTTTCGAAAAT
>KQ995380.1:90600-113216 GCA_001598015.1 Dorcoceras hygrometricum
CTCAATGTGTTGAGCACGAGAAGAGGATATCGGGAAATACGACTTCCTAAAAGTCAACAGAGGTCAAACCGGGGTTTGCCGCTGTTGAGGGGAAAAACGGTCTTTTTACACTGGGGTTCTGAAAAATGGTTTTTCAGTTCATATTATTCAGTTTTAGAAACTGAGTCGATCGGTCCGATCTGATCGGCGATCGGAGTTACGATGAAGTCTCGGTGGTGGAGATGAACTGAATGTTCATTGTTGGACCCGAGCCCGTTGGGCCGGTCCAAGTCCAATACTCTATTTATTTATATATACTTAAGAGACTTGATTAAAACTTGATTAACTCATCACAACCCTAACCCTAAAAGTGCTATACGAAGAGGATTTTGGGGAGTGCGATTTCCTAAAAGTCAACAGAGGTCAAACCGGGGTTTGCCGCTGTTGAGGGAAAAACGGCGTTTTTTACACTGGGGTTCTGAAAAATGGTTTTTCAGTTCATATTATTCAGTTTTAGAAACTGAGTCGATCGGTCCGATCTGATCGGCGATCGGAGTTACGATGAAGTCTCGGTGGTGGAGATGAACTGAATGTTCATTGTTGGACCCGAGCCCGTTGGGCCGGTCCAAGTCCAATACTCTATTTAAATGTGATTAAGAGACTTAATTGATATACTTGTGATACAACTCTCACAACTTAACCTAACCCTAGCACTAAATACCGCCGCCTCCTCCCCTCCTCTCAACTCACGCCGCCGTCGCCGCCGCCCACGCGCCGCCGCCGATCTTTGCCGGAAATTTGTTTCCGGCCGATTCGACGAGGAGAATCCGTTCATGCAGAATTCGTCAGCGCTTCTAGTGCAGCCGACGAAGGAGTCTCGGTTCTGGTCGTGGACCGGATTAGCGATTATCTACCGCAATCTACCGAGAAGAGCCGGGTTCTTGTAATTCCGGTTGGAGCCAGGCACAAGTGCCAGCAAGGTATTCGTTTTGAACGCCCTATGTATGACGATTATTGAATTGTTGTTTTTCGTATTGATCGTCTCCCGGCCTTTATTCTTTGTTCTTCCGCTGCCTCGCCGGGGGGCGGATCCGGATCCCTAACACAAAGTCCTCTATATAACCACTTAAGTTTCCCAAATCTGATGAACAGTAACCACCGACAACATTGGCTCAAAGCTGTTTCCCACTCAGATCTGAGTACCACTCCAGATCTGAACCTTACGCTAAAACAAATCTGAACTTCCTTCAAAATGACATTGCACCAAAGTCCACTGTTCCACTAGTACACGTCACCCTCTAGTACCAAATCTGCTATCGCAAAACGGTGACGCACCGCGATCCTGATCTGAATGACCAGATCTCACACAAATACTAACCAGCGCTCACTAATACCCAAAACGGCGTCATACTGCCTTCCGGTCTGGATAACCCGAAACCGATCTACGCTAAACTACAAACCAAGCCGGTTCACGTAGTACTAACAACGCGCGCATCTCAAATCTGAATTCTACCAAACGACAGCGTTTCGCTACCCGTGCAGGACATCCATTAGCGAAATCAAAGCACTTCGCGACAACCAGATTTGACCTCTAGCTTTGATTCCAATCAACCAACACCAAAGCCGAAGTCACCAACCAGCACTTCTCAACTCCCCGAATCTTATTACTACCCCGCAGAACTCTACAACTGTCCAGAGCTGTTCTAAACACAAATATTGAAACCCGATACGCTCACCCAGCATACCAGCTCAAAGCAGATCCATCCCAGATCTGTTCACACCAAATTTGATCTATCCAAAACCCGATTAATTAACTCATTAATCCAATAATCTTTTGGGTCTCACATCTCTCCCCCACTGAAAATAAGATTTCGTCCTCGAAATCAAAGAACAACTCCAGAACTGAACAAAACTCAACAAATAACCAACACAGGAAAATACTGCTACGCACAAAACAACAGCAAATCTCCAACACATAACAAGAGGCTACTAACCAAGAGTTCAAGATAACTGGAAAGCAACACTAACAAGCAAACAACAAACAAACTAGCTACTGGTGTTAATGCAAGATCTACTCAAATAGATGAGGCCATTCACGTTGCATTTTCTCTTCTAACTCCCACGTAGCTTCTTCTCTACCATGTTTGCTCCACTGGACCATCACCAAGGGAATGGTCTTATTCCTGAGCTGTTTCTCTTTTCTGTCCAAGATCTGCAAGGGATACTCAACGTAACTCAAAGTTTGATCCAGCTCCACTTTGTCAGTTCGCAACACATGGGAAGGATCAGGCTCATACTTCCTCAACATAGACACATGAAACACATCATGCAATGAGGACAGATCTGACGACAGTAACAAGCAATAAGCCAAAGGACCGATCCTATCCACAATCTCATAAGGTCCAACATAACGAGGAGCTAATTTTCCCTTGAGACCAAATCTCATCACACTTCTAAAAGGATAAACTTTCAAGAAAACCAGATCTCCAACATGAAATTCCAAAGGCCTACGCCTTCTATTCGCATAGCTTGCTTGGCGATCTTGTGCAGCTTTCATATGCTGTCGAATCAGATCTACTTGATCTCTCATCTGCTGCACAAATTATGGAGAATACAGCTGTTTCTCCCCCATTTCTTCCCAACATATTGACGATCTGCACTTTCTACCATACAATGCCTCAAATGGTGTCATCCCAATTGTCACCTGATAGCTGTTATTATAAGAAAACTCAACCAAAGACAACGAATCTTGCCAGCTACCACTGAAATCCATCACAACAGCTCTCAACATATCCTCTAAAGTCTGGATAGTCCTCTCAGATTGGCCATCGATTTGGGGATGATAAGCAGTACTCATAGCCAATCTGGTGCCCAAGGCCATTTGCAAACTCTTCCAAAACCTGGAAGTAAACCTTGGATCCCGATCTGAAACAATGTACATAGGCACTCCATGCAATCGCACCACAAAATCTATGTATAGTTTCGCCATATTCTTCAAAGAATACGTCATATTGTAGGGAATGAAGTGAGAAGACTTCGAAATTCTATCTATAACCACCCAAACAGCATCACAACCTCTGCTGGAACGAGGCAAATGCGTTACAAAATCCATAGTTATGTGCTCCCAATTCCATTGGGGCACCTCTAAGCTCTGCAATAGACCACCAGGTCTCATCCTTTCTGCCTTTACTTGCTGACAATTCAGACAACGCGCAACAAAATTAGCAACATCACTCTTCAAACCTGCCCACCAGAAGTGCGGCTTCAAGGCATGGTACATCTTACTTGCACCACGATGGACACTATGTCCACTACAGTGTGCTTCTCTCAAGATCTCCTCCTTCAAATCAATCAGATTTGGCACTACCAACCTGTCACGAAATCTCAAACAACCATCAGATGAGACAGAATAGTCTTCCAACTGTCCAGCTCTAACTTTCAACTTCAACTCATGGATAGATGGATCTGTTCTCTGAGCTGCTCTAATACTCGAAACAATGGCTCAAATTGACAAGAAGAAACCATCACATAATCATCACCGGGGTAAAACCGCTAACCAGTAGTGCTTAGATGCTCATGGACCTTCGAAATATGCAACGAAGCTAGAATCGCCACTTGAGCCTTCCTGCTCAATGCATCAGCAACTATATTCACTTTCCCAGGCTGATATCGGATCTTACAATCAAAATCCTTAAGCAACTCCATCCATCTACGCTGTCTCATATTCAAATCTGGCTGAGAAAATAGATACTAAAGACTCTTGTGGTCTGTATACACCACAAACTGCTCACCATTCAGATAGTGGCGCCAAATATTCAAGGCAAAAACCACAGCTGCCAACTCTAAATCATGAGCTGGGTATCGAGTCTCTTGCGGTTTCAACTTACGAGAAGCATACGCAATGACTCGACCATTCTGCATCAACACACAACCCAATCCATTAAGCGAGGCATCCGAACAAACCACAAAACCACCTGAACCCGAAGGCAAATCCAACACGGGCGCAGAAGTTAAATTCTCTTTGAGCAATTCGAAACTCGACTCACATTCATCTGTCCACAGAAATATTCTATCTTTCTGGGTCAACTGCGTCATCGGCTTGGCTATCGAAGAAAAACCCTCAATGAAACGTCTATAATAGCCAGCCAAACCCAAGAAACTGCGGATCTCTGAAACATTCCTAGGTCGCTCCCTGTTAAGAACTGCTTCGACCTTACTAGGATCCACCGAAATGCCTTCTGCAGATATTACATGACCCAAAAATATTACCTTATCCAACCAAAATTCACACTTGCTAAACTCTGTGAGTCTCTCAGTTTCTGCAACACTAGCCTCAAGTGTTCCTTATGCTCCATGAAGTTCTTCGAATACACCAGGATGTCATCTATAAAAACAATCACAAAATGATCGATGTACTCACTGAAGATGCGATTCATCAAATCCATGAAGACAGCAGGAGCATTCGTCAATCCAAACGGCATCACCAAAAACTCATAATGCCCATATCTAGTCCTGAAAGCCGTCTTCGACACATCAGCATCTCTAATCCGCAACTGATGATAACCAGATCGTAGATCAATCTTAGAGTACACTGTCAATCCTTGCAGCTGATCAAACAAGTCATCAATCCTCGGCAAAGGATACTTATTCTTGATCGTGCTTTATTCAGCTGCCGAAAATCCACACACATCCTCATAGATCCATCCTTCTTCTTCACAAAAGAATCGAAGCTCCCAAAGGCGACATGCTCGTCCTTATAAATCCCTTCTCCAAAAGATCACGAAACTGATCATTGGGCTCCTTCAACTCAGCTGACGCCAACTGGTGAGGGGCTCTCGAAATCGGGGCTGTCCCTGGCACCAACTCTATGCTGAAGTCAATCTCTCGTTTCGATGGGAATCCAGGAATCTCATCCGGAAACACATCAGGGAACTCTTGAAAAATCGTAACATCGGTCAACTCTATCCGTGATTCCCGAGAAACATCAAGGGCATAAATCACAAACCCAGAGTTCTCCAACGATAACAAGCTAAACATCTCCATACCAGAGACCAAAGGAATCTTTGACTGGGAATCGTGGCCATAGAAATTCCATTTCTCGCCATATTGAGGCCGAAAACGCACATTGCCATGGAAACAATCCATGGTGGCCCTAAAATTCGACAACACGTCCATTCCCACAATGCAGTCAAAATCCCACATCACTAACCGAATCAAGTTCGCTACTAACACATTCTCATCAAATCTAAGAATGCCATTCGACAAGATCATTTGGGAGTACAGGCTCGTGCCGACAGGAGTCGCAACAGAAACAACATCACACAAAGATGTGGTATGCAAACCATGCTCAACCACAAATGCATCAGCTATGAACGAATATGATGCTCCAGTGTAACATGTGCAGGAAAATCAAAGACAGTACAAGTACTTGCAATCACTCCTCCTGGCGTGCCTTCCGGTTGATCCCTAGTCATGGCATTCACCTGGGCATGCTGAGGTCCTGAAAACTGGGGCTGGGAAGACTGTCCAAATTGCGAAGGACCAGGCTGCTGGAACGCCTATACTGAGGCTCTCCCAACCTCTGCTGCGGAGCAGGAAAAGAACGGCCTCTAGACGATCCACCAGCACGACCCTGAGGTGGGGCTGCGGCGTGCTGAGACCACGCCAATGGACACACTCTCGCAAATGTCCATATTGCCCACAAATGTTGCAAACACCCTGAACTCCTGTGCACTGTGTCGAGGGGTGTCTGCTCCACACTGGCCACAAAATGTAGCCCTAGGACTGCTACTGCTACTCAAACTACCGGAGCCAGAAGATGAGGCTCTCCCAACCTCTGCTGCGGAGCAGGAAAGAACGGCCTCTAGACGATCCACCAGCACGACCCTGAGGTGGGGCTGCGGCGTGCTGAGACCACGCCAATGGACACACTCTCGCAAATGTCCATATTGCCCACAAATGTTGCAAACACCCTGAACTCCTGTGCACTGTGTCGAGGGGTGTCTGCTCCACACTGGCCACAAAATGTAGCCCTAGGACTGCTACTGCTACTCAAACTACCGGAGCCAGAAGAACTAGAACCCTGCTTCTTCTTGAACTGATGACCACGAGGTCTAAACCTGTGGCGTCCAGACTGTTGCACTGACTGTTGGGCTGCTGCTGAGATTACTGGGGAAACTGGAGAGGTTGGGCCCCTGGAACATTGGAACGTGAACCTTGCACCAGTCTCCTCGAGTATACATGAAGCACCTCTCCACCAATGCTCTGCGTTCTTCCTCAGTTGGAATGTCGCCAAACTCAGTCTGCACTCATCATCATAGCACACTCGGTCAAACAGTCCAGTATATGCTGCAGCCAAGACTCAGCATTGGAACTACTCTCGTCACCATCGAAAGTCTGAGGATTCATACGCTGAAACCTCGCCATGATTAGCTCCATCTCATACACACGGGCTGCCAGCAAATCAACCTCCTCGTCAATCTTCCTAGTGCCTATGACCAGGAATACTACGCTGAACCTCATCGTTCTGAGCCTCGGACTCTTCCGTAATCTGCCCTCTACCTCTACCCCTATGTCTAGGCGGCATCTACGAAGGCATTAAACAATAAGGTCACACAGCAACAAATATATCACATAGTCAAGCATATGCATCAAGCAACCAAGTGCCTAGACTCAAGTGTGATCAAAAGAAATTGAGCTTATCTTAGTTTAAGCTCTGATACCAAAAATGTCAGGCCTCGTTGTAATGCCCAGAATCATTAAGAAGAGGATTAGTCGAGTAAGTTCAACATTTTCGAATTGATGAAGTTTAATTATGAGCTCAGATTTCTTCTGGAAGTGTGGGTGATTCAAGAACTGGGTATCGTTAAAATATGTTAAGTATGAGAACCAGACGAAGTAACCAGACGAAGCGATTTGATAAAATCAGCAGCAGGTTACTGTAGCTCGCGACTGGTAGAAGTTTGAAATTCAGTTGAAGCGTTAGTGTTGATTTCAGCTGAAAACAGACGCGCGAATAGAAGGGTTAATGAGAAAGCGCCACGTGTTAGTTACTGTTACGCACGAGAAATCAGCAGCAAGAGTTTCTTACGTTAGAAAACAGAAATTTTTCTCTTTGGCCTAACTTAGAAAACAAAATTTAAAAATACATTGATACCCAAAATACTGGTTTTACAACAACTGAAAATCCAATACAAATAACAAGAACTAACGTACAAGCAATAGAGTGACTCCCAATCAACAAACTAAAGGATCCATGATGAGTCTCTCGCTCAACATAGATACAATACAATATAACAAATAAAATACTATATATAACTGGGACACTCTATACACTTCCCGGGGCATTACCAGCTGGATCAACTCCACGACCAACTGAGAAACCATGATAACCTGAAGCACACACATGCAAACAAAACAACCAACCCCAGAGGGACATGGGGTGAAACCCCAGTACGGAGAGCAACTGAAAAACAACAAATAGAAAGCAACAGATAATATGCAGATGCTATGCAAGAGAACAAGGCTACAACCGAAGGCAGGGAGACAAAGGATCTCAAGAAATAGTCCAACAACTGATACAGATCAACTAGAAGATAGTGACCACAGGGTGTGTGAGTAAATGGAAGCTACCCACTCGTCTCAACACACAGTACCAGATGCATAACTGTCACTACTGTTGCCCAACTCATGAGGCGTGGGAGCTACCTACTCGGCTCATAGCGGCTAACAACAACCCAGCAGGGAGATGAGGAGCACGGTATTGCCACTCGTCCTCAATACAAGCATCCTGGTACACACAGGTTAGCAAAACGAGGAATGGCTAACAAAATCTGGGCTCAACATGGAAAATGCGTGTATGCAAATACAACAGCTTGCAAAAATAAACACAGGGCAGAAGCAAGCAATAACAGCACAGAGCATACACAGCAACACACATAAATATCCATGCTCCATCCAAAGCTGTAAAACAAGCTCACATCTGTACCTTAGTTCTAAGCTACAATTACCACAATAGCGGTCCCAGACAACCAGATCTGAAACCTGATAAACCAATGTAACACAAATCCCAGGTACAGTAGCACAGAACTTATGAACTGGGAGCTACGAGCTCCACCCAGCTTAATCCTACCCTTCTAGCACAATAGACAGCTCTAAACGAAGCATAAGGAAGGATCTATCACAAGCTCAGAGCGTTACCTGAACGGAAAAGCAAATCTGCTCAAATGGAAACAGACTGCACAAGGTAGATACCTTCGCGATCTTCTTCGAGCTAACCCAAAGTCTTCGAAAGAGGTACAGAACGAAGGGCCTTAGCAAGAGGAGTCCAACGCTACCACTCTCGCTTCCATCGGAGCTGTCTACCGTCGGAAATCGAAGAAGATAAGGTTCGATGAACAGTAGCTAGGGTATCGCGACAGGATGAGGTTACAGGAAATATTTCAAAGTCTTGGGAAAATATCCTGTTCAAAGGGTCAAAGTCCTCTATATAACCACTTAAGTTTCACAAATCTGATGAACAGTAACCACCGACAACATTGGCTCAAAGCTGTTTCCCACTCAGATCTGAGTACCACTCCAGATCTGAACCTTACGCTAAAACAAATCTGAACTTCCTTCAAAACGACGTCGCACCGAAGTCCACTGTTCCACTGGTACACGTCACCCGCTAGTACCAAATCTGCTATCGCAAAACGGTGACGCACCGCGATCCTGATCTGAATGTCCAGATCTCACACAAATACTAACCAGCGCTCACTAATACCCATAACGGCGTCGTACCGCCTTCCTATCTGGATAACCCAAAACCGGTCTATGCTAAACTACAAACCAAGCCGGTTCACACAGTACTAACAACGCGCGCATCTCATATCTGAATTCTACCAAACGACAGAATTTCGCTACCCGCGCAGGACATCCATTAGCGAACTCAAAGCACTTTGCGACAACCAGATTTCACCTCTAGATTTGATTCCAATCAACTAACACCAAAGCCGAATTCACCAACCAGCACTTCTCAACTCCCCTAATCTGATTACTACCCCACAGAACTATACAACTGTCCAGAGCTATTCTAAACACAAATATAGCAACCCGATACGCTCACCCAGCATACCAGCTCAAAGCTGATCCATCCCAGATCTGTTCATGCCAAATCTGGTCTATCCAAAACCCGATTAATTAGCTCAATTAATCCAATAATCTTTCGGGTCTCACATCGCAGCTCTTGGAAAGGAGTACACCAGTAGGGATGTGACCCTGAAGATTATGAGGGCTTTACCCAGAGAATGAGATGTAAAGACTATGGATATGTGAGAGTCAAATATCTCAACAAGCAAGAACTCCATGATCTATTTTCCAATCTGAAAGAGTATAAGTTCGAACTAGAGAACAAATCGAAAGGAGAGTATTGGATCTGTTTATACATATCAGAATCTAAGTTTTGATTCACACAAAATCTGCTAGTATTGTACTAACGCTCCACATGACATGAGCAGCTTGCTTAGACTGGAGTAGACATGAAGATATCCAAACTGGAACAGTGAGGGGACGTCTGGGTTGGACTGGTCGAAGATATCAAGCTGGAACAGTAAGGGTACGCCCAAGTTGGTTCAGTAGTTTACTTCCAGAATGCAGGGAACAACAAGCTGGTTCACCATCCTGGAGCAGGAGCAACACAAAGATCAAGAACAGAGTATTTATAAGAGCAGAGTTCAAGTGCAGAGAGATGAAGTGCAGAACGGCTCAAGCGCAGATCAAGTGGAGTGTACAAGAGAAGTGTCCAAGTGCAGAGCCGTATACAAGAAAGTTGGTTCAGTAGTTTACTTCCAGAATGCAGGGAACAACAAGCTGGTTCACCATCCTGGAGCAGGAGCAACACAAAGATCAAGAACAGAGTATTTATAAGAGCAGAGTTCAAGTGCAGAGAGATGAAGTGCAGAACGGCTCAAGCGCAGATCAAGTGGAGTGTACAAGAGAAGTGTCCAAGTGCAGAGCCGTATACAAGAGCAGTGATCAAGTGCACATCTGATCACTGAGCACGGCTATAATCAGTTCATCATAGGGATCTCAGTCCTTGGGTAGACTGAATCAGAATTGATTAACTGTGTGTTTGCCGATGGTTTGGATGAGGTGTCTGAATGGACCAAGTGAACAAGAAAGAACACAATGGCTCTTGACGAGAAGAATAGAGCCGAGCTGGTAAACCAGATCAGGGAAGAGAAAACTTGATCAAGGACCCCAGAAGCTGGATGCTTCTGGGGAAGATGATGATGAAGTTGATGAGACAGGAGTCAGTGAGCGTGAACAATAACGACGCCTGTGATGACGTGAAGGCGGATACGTGAAGAAAAGACTCCTATAGTGAAAGAAGCAACCAGCTGGGAAGGAAACCAGCTGACAAACCAGCTCAGAGAAGAGACCTGCTGAGTATGATGAACAAGGTGGCTCGAAGCAGCTCAAGAGTAGGAAAGAACAGAACAAAGAAGCAGCTCAAGAGCAGATGCGAAGAGAGCTTTGAACGAGAGGAGAGAAGAGCTCTGACCAGCTCAATGAATAGATCGGAATGGAGCAAAGCCGATCAAAGACAAACCAGCTCAGATAACATATCTGCAGATGATACGACCTGGTACACAGAACCAAGCTGGTTAAGGTCAAACCAGCTCAATCAACAGAGCAGAAGTCATCTGAGTTCAAGAGCAGAAGTTGGACAAAACGACAAGCAAAGAGATTTGAACACACAACATTACGCAGACTACTTTTTAGTGTTCAAATCGATTTGTTGTGTTGTCTTCTCATAACAGTGCTCACATGTTAAAAGACGAAAAGCCTACAGACGCATTTATGGACAAAGTACGCAAAGTACAAAAATTTTAGAAGACTTTTCAAATGGATACTACTTTGTGTCCAACGGATTAAACTCTACATCAGGCTATAAAATCAAGAGCACGCGCAGATGAGCAAGGATAGGAGGAATGGCGGAGAGAGTGTTGTGAAAAATGCATAATAGAAAATCATAGAAATGCACAACACATAGCGGTGCTCGTCGCAAGTTTGCACACTTTGTGGCAGCTGGTGTGCAAGCTGGTTCAGTGCTTAGGTGTGAGCTAATGCACTGATGGAATTCAAAGAACAATCAAGTCGACAGCACAAGCTCTGGGAAGACGTTGGCGAACCAGCTCAAACAGGAGCACTTCCCAGTGTGTGAGATTTTATCTTTGAGAGGTTGAGCGTACACTGTAATCTCACACACGATTCACTCATATATTCGAGAGATGAGCGAAACAGAAAAATGAATGAATCAAATTGAAAACTCTCCATTGTAGTCTTTGGACAAAGACATTAAACAAGTCTAGATTTCTTTCGCACTGAGACGTTAAAAAAGTGTGTGTAGCCTTTCTCACTGAGGCGTTAAAGAAGTGGAGTTAGACACGTACAAATTGCGGGCAGGTGTGCAGTGGTGTGGCTAGGAGTTCTTGCGGCTGCTGGTCATGGCTTCCCAAGCTGATTTTCATTTCAAAGACAAGATAACTAAACAGATGAATATTGTGATGCAAGCGATGAAAGATCAAGAGAGATTTGTATGACAATCTCATAGTCGACTTCATGCTGACCTAGTTTGCAAGCTTGATCAGAACAAAATGGAAATTATAGCTGTAGTAGTCTACTTGGCTTTCATTTCAGGCCTGGTGCTATTAATCAAAGAAAAATTACACTAACATTAAAACACGGAGGCTTAAAAGTGGTTAAAATTTTTCTTTTTTTGGCCTGAAATCTCAACTTAAAATATGCCCTGTCAGGCCTAGTGCTCATATCAAAGATAAAACATACAAACACATGCGGAAGCTACTAAAAAACGGGTAAAATTTTCGCTTTTGGCCTGACAGTTAAAAACAATATAATTTAAAATAATACGATACTCAAAATAAATATCCCAGTTTTCGAAATCAACGAAACAACAAATGGCTACACACCATTTCAATACAGTACAGCATACATGTACAAGTATCAGACTCCAACCACTGGCTACAACAACGAAGCACAGGGCATCCCCTGGCTAACAATACTGATACATAAATATATGCTATACGCTACTGGGATACTCTAACCACCTCATGGGGCACCTCCAGCTGGGTTAAAACCACGACCAGCTGTAAAACCTGGATTCCCTGAAAACAACACAAACAAGGAAACAACCAAGCCCCAGAGGGAAATGGGGTCAAACCCCAGTACGGAGAGCAACTGAAACAGCTAAAGGAAATGCATAAGATAAAATGCAGATGCTATGCATGAGACACCGAATAACAGCTGAAGGCTACAACCAAAAAGGGAGCCGGAGGACTCAGACATAGCTCCACAAGATCAGCAACGAATCAGTGGCCACGGGGTGTGTTCAAAGTGTGGTAATGAGCCACTCGCCTTGACACAACACCCAAATACCAGATGCATCAAACAACTCAACCTGCCGTTGCCTCGCCCATGAACTGTGGTAGTTAACCACTCGGCGCATGGTGGCTAACAAAATCCAGCAGGGAGATGAGAGTGCGGTATTGCCGCTCGCCCTCGCATCCTGGTAAGAAACAACAGCAATACAACGAGATACAAAGAAATGGCTGCAACAGAAATATGAATGCAATATGGGAAATGCGTGTATGCATAAACATAGCAGTTAACATCAACATCAATCACATATGCACACAGCAACATCCACGGCAATGCACCAGCAGCCATCTAACATTAAATCTCACGCCAATTCCCAGCTACATCAAGATCATATCCGTACCTTAAATTCCTGAGATACAACTAAAAAGAATATTGCTTCAACGAATAGTCCGAGCGACACACAGATCTGTCACCTGCTAGCCAATACAAACAACTGCTCAAGGACTACATCTCAGAGATGCCACGGTTGGGAGTTATCAACTCCACCAGCGCTAATTCTACCTTTATACATTACGAAAAGCTCTAACAAAGCTTAAAAAGGTAGAACCTTTACTTACCCCAACAAGCTAGGATAGGATGCTAACAAACTAAACAAAGGAGATGTCTCTGCGATCCTCTTCCAGCTCCTCCGCTGCCTAAAAGAAGGGTAAGAAACGAAGCGCCTTAACGAGAGGAGTCCAACTCTACCTCAAACGAAACAAACAGTGGCCGGAAATGATGGGAATTCGCCGGAGAACTCACGGTGAACAGTACTAGGGTTCGAAGAACAGAGGTCGACAATCGGGAGAAAATTTACTTATAGGAATCTAATAAATCAATCGAAGACCAAGTCTTCCTATATATATAAAATTCTCGACTGCTGATAACAATTCCCACCGACAAAACCAATCGACACTCGCTGAAAACACAACCAGCAGATGCCAAGCAAACCAACTGCTGAATTCTCAAATAACACTAAGCAAAACGGTGTCGCAGCGAATTAACTAAACGACGTCGCACAGCTTACGTCATTCTATCTGTCAACAACTGGTTAACCAAAACCAGCGACTGGATTTCTCAACAACACAACAGATCCCTGCGACTGGTACCAGACGCAACACTCGAAACGCAGCGTTTCAACTAATCTAAACAGCGTCGCTTAACCACGTCAGTAAATCTGTTGAACTAATACATGCAATGACTGATCGCTACTAGGGGCAAACACACCAGTTGCTGATTTCTTAGCGCTAACCAAAACGACGTCGCCTCTACTAATCCAAACAACGGCGTATTGCACTTCGCTACAGGAGCTTGCTGCTAACAGCTTTCACCCAGTCGATTCTTCACAAAACGTCACCGTTTTGAAATCCTTAGAGCTCTATGCTGAATCCACGAAAGCGTTGCTGCTGGCAGACTTTGCCAACGACTGGTCACTCACGCCAAAACGACGGCGTTTGATCTCCCGCATTACTAATACACGCTACGACTGGTTTTCACCAAATCGACCAGCTTTCACCCAAAAATCTAAAAAATACGAAAACTTCCATAATTGCTAAAACCGATTAATCTAACATTAATCTTCCATAAAATCCAGGTCTCACATTTCTCCCCACTAAAAAGGATTTCGTCCCCGAAATCACAACAACAACTCTGGAACACAATACAGCAGCAAAATACAAAACAGGAACTCGCCTAACACATGGCCAAGAGTTCAAGATAACTGAGAAAACAATTAACAACAGCTATGGAAGAAATACAACCAAAAGCTACAAACTACTGGAATTTAGCTCAACAGCTACTCAAACAGATGTGGCCAGTCGCGTTGCATCTTTTCTTCCAGCTCCCAAATAGCTTCTTCCCTTCCGTGTTTGCTCCATTGCACCATTACCAACGGAATGGTTTTATTTCTCAGCTGTTTCTCTTTTCGGCCAAGGATTTGCAAGGGGTATTCCCGATAGCTCAACGACTGATCTAGCTCAACCTCGCCAGTCCTAAGCACATGAGATGGATCTGGCTCATACTTCCTCAACATGGAAACATGAAAGACATAATGTAGAGAAGACAATTCCGGAGGCAATAACAGCCGATACGCTAAAGGGCCAATCCTCTCAACAATCTCATACGGTCCGACGTAACGATGGGCTAACTTTCCCTTGTGTCCAAAGCGCATAACACTACGAAACGGAGAAACTTTGAGAAAAACTTGATCACCAACCTGAAACTCGAGAGGTCGACGCCTCTTATTTGCATAACTGGCTTGAAGATCCTGGGCAGCTTTCATCCGCTGTCGAATAAGATCCACATGATCCTTCATTTGCTGCACAAAGTCGGGGGAATATTGCTGCTTCTCCCCCACTTCTTCCCAACACACTGGCGATCTGCACTTCCTGCCATACAAAGCCTCAAACGGCGCCATGCCAATCGTTACCTGATAGCTGTTATTGTAGGAAAACTCTACTAAAGACAACGCGTCTTGCCAGCTACCACCAAAATCCAACACAACAGCTCGTAACATATCCTCCAACGTCTGGATAGTTCTCTCAGATTGGCCTTCTGTCTGGGGGTGATACGTTGTGCTCATAGCCAATCTGGTACCCAAAGCTGTTTGCAAACTCTTCCAAAACCTTGAAGTAAACCTCAGATCTCGGTAGAAAACGATCGAAACAGGAACACCGTGCAGTCTAACAACAAAATCAACGTACAGCTTCGCCATTTTCTTCAATGAGAATGTCATCCCATAGGGAATAAAATATGCAGACTTCGACAGTCGATCTATAACCATCCAAATAGCATCGCATCCTCTGCTAGAACGAGGCAGATGCGTCACGAAATCCATAGCTATGTGCTCCCAATTCCATTGGGGCACTTCTAAACTCTGCAACAGACCACCAGGTCTCATCATTTCGGCCTTAACCATCTGACAGTTCAAACAACGAGCGACAAAACCAGCCACGTCACTCTTCAGGCCAGCCCACCAGAAGTGCGGCTTCAACGCATGGTACATCTTCTGTGCACCAGGATGAACACTATGTCTGCTACAGTGCGCTTCCCGAAGGATCTCCTCCTTCAAATCAATCAAATTGGGCACAACCAACCTGTCCCGGAAACGCAAACAACCATCGGAAGAGATAGAATAGTCTTCGAGTTCTCTAGCCCTGACCTTCAACTTCAACTCGTGGATGGAAGGATCAGTCCTTTGAGCTGCTCGAATAGTCGAAACAATTTGCGGCTCCACTTGGAACGATGAAACCACCACACAATCCTCAGCCGGGTAAAATCTCCAACCAGTAGTGTTAAGATGCTCCTGATCCTAAGAGCTGTACAACGACGCAAGCATCTCACGAGCCTTCCTGCTCAAAGCATCGGCCACTACGTTCGACTTCCCAGGCTGGTACTTGATCTCACAATCAAAGTCCTTTAGCAGCTCCATCCAACGAGCTCCTGATCCTAAGAGCTGTACAACGACGCAAGCATCTCACGAGCCTTCCTGCTCAAAGCATCGGCCACTACGTTCGACTTCCCAGGCTGGTACTTGATCTCACAATCAAAGTCCTTTAGCAGCTCCATCCAACGACGTTGTCTCATGTTCAAGTCAGGCTGTGAAAACAGATACTGCAAACTCTTGTGGTCCTAGTACACCACAAATTGCTCGCCATACAGGTAGTGACGCCAGATCTTCAACGCAAAAACAACGGCCGCTAGCTCCAAATCATGGACTGGATAACGAGTCTCGTGCGGTTTCAACTGCCGCGAGGCATACGCAATGACTCGACCATTTTGCATCAAAACACAGCCCAATCCATTGAGCGAAGCGTCAGAACAAACAAAGAAACCACCTGAACCGGACGGCAGAGCTAACATAGACGCAGTAGTCAACTTTTCCTTGAGTAGTTGAAAGGCATTCTCGCACTGCTTAGTCCACACAAACCTCTTGTCCTTCTGCGTCAGTTGAGTCATCGGCTTTGCTATGCTAGAAAATCCTTCGATGAAACGACGGTAATAGCCAGCCAGACCCAAGAAACTGCGAATCTCGGACACATTTCTGGGACGCTCCGAGTTCAGAAAAGCATCAACCTTACTGGGATCCACCGAATCCCCTCGGCTGAAATCACATGTCCCAAGAATACGACGCGATCCAACCAAAACTCACACTTGGAGAATTTGGCATACAACTGCTGATCTCTCAGCGTCTGAAGGACAATCCGCAAATGCTCCTTATGCTCCAAAGGAGTCTTTGAGTACACCAAGATGTCGTCAATGAAAACAATCACAAACTGGTCTATGAACTCTCTGAAAACCCGGTTCATCAGATCCATAAAGACTGCAGGTGCGTTGGTCAAACCAAACGGCATCACCAGAAACTCAAAATGTACGTACCTCGTACGAAATGCAGTCTTCGCGACATCTTGATCCCTCACTCTCAGCTGATGGTACCCTGATCACAGATCAATCTTCGAATACACCGCAGAACCTTGCAACTGATCAAACAGATCATCGATTCTCGGTAATGGGTACTTGTTCTTGACAGTGGCTTTGTTCAGCTGACGGAAATCAATGCACATCCGCATTGAGCCATCCTTCTTCTTCACAAACAAGATGGGCGCTCCCCACGGCGACATACTAGGTCGGATAAAACCTTTCTCCAGCAAATCGTCCAACTGCACCTTGAGCTCTCTCAACTCCACAGGTGCTAGACGATACGGGGCACGAGAAATCGGAGCTGTGCCAGGCACCAACTTGATGCTGAAGTCAATCTCCTGCCTCAGAGGAAAACCAGGAATCTCCTCCAGAAACACATCGGAAAAATGTCATACCACGGGAACGTCACTGAGCTGAACTCGAGAAGAAGAAGACGCGTCCAAAGCGTAGATCAAGAAGCCAACATTCCCCAAGGACAACAAGCTGAACATCTCCATCGTTGAGACTAACGGGATCTTTGATCGAGAATCCTGGCCGTAGAAATCCCACTTCTCGCCAGACAAAGGCCTAAAACAAACGATACCATGGAAGCAGTCCACGGAGGCCCGATAGTTGGACAGCACATCCATCCCAACTATGCAATCGAAATCCCACAACATCAAACGGATCAAGTTCGCTAACAGCACATGCTCACCAAACCGCAACACGCCATCCAACAAAACCTCCTGGGAGAACAAGCTCACACCGCCAGGGGTAGAAACAAAAACAGCATCGCGCAAAGGAATGGTACACAGACCATGCTCAACAACAAACGAATCAGAAATAAACGAATGCGATGCACCGGTGTCAAACAACACACGTGCAGGAAAATAAAAAACGAGACAAGTACCTGCGATCACCCGACTCGGCGTCTCCTCCGCCTGCTCCCTCGTGATGGCGTTGACCTGAGCATGCTGAGGTCCAGAGAAGAAAGGCTGAGACGACTGCCCAAAACGCGAAGGTCCAGGCTGCTGAAACGGCCTAAACTGAGTCTCACCCAACCGGGGCTGCTGAAACTGAGGGGAACGACCCCTAGACTGACCTCCACGACCCTGAGGCTGGGCCGCAGTCTACTGTGATCCAGCTGACGGACACACTCTAGCAAAATGCCCGTACTGACCACAAATGTTGCAGGAACCCTGCACACCAACACACTACGTAGACGGATGATTGCCACCACAAAATCCACAAAACTCAGCCCGAGAACCGCTGCTACTCGATCTGCCTGAACCAGAAGAGCCAGAACCCGACTTCTTCTTGAACTGCTGACCGCGGGGTCGGAACCTCTGACGGCCAGCTGCTGTGCCACCTGTGGCTGCTGCTGCTGCTGTGACCTCCACGACCCTGAGGCTGGGCCGCAGTCTACTGTGATCCAGCTGACGGACACACTCTAGCAAAATGCCCGTACTGACCACAAATGTTGCAGGAACCCCTGCACACCAACACACTACGTAGACGGATGATTGCCACCACAAAATCCACAAAACTCAGCCCGAGAACCGCTGCTACTCGATCTGCCTGAACCAGAAGAGCCAGAACCCGACTTCTTCTTGAACTGCTGACCGCGGGGTCGGAACCTCTGACGGCCAGACTGCTGTGCCACCTGTGGCTGCTGCTGCTGCTGGGGCTGATGGGCTGACTGGGAGGACTGAGAAGACTGTGCTCCCTGAATAGCAGGACGACCACCCTGCGCTGCCTGCTGCCTACGAGCACGACGACTACGCAAACCTTCCTCAATGTCGATAGCAGCATCCACTGCCTCAGCATACGTCTTGGGCTTACTGGTAAGCACCATTTGATACAACTCTTCGTTCAAGCCCTCAAGAAATCTAGTCCGCTTGGCCCTCTCCCGGCCAGAAACATGGGGAACGTATGCCAACAAAGAAGAGAACGTACGCGCATACTCTCTCACCGTCATAGAGCCCTGCTCCAGATGGTCGAACTCCCGCTCCCGGGCGTTCACATAAAACTCGGCACTTACTCCTGCCGGAAGGTCTCGCAAAAACTGCCCCAAGATATCCCAACACCGGTCTCCAACAAGGTACTCGAAGCGCCTCACCACCAGCGCTCTGCAGCCTTCCTAAGCAAGGGGGTCACTAAACTCAGCCGAAGATCATCATCATACTGCACCCGATCGAAAAGACCGATAATGTTCCGGAGCCACGAGTCTGCATCCTCACTGGACTCGTCACCGTTAAAGACTGGAGGGTTCATCCGCTGAAACCGTGCTATCACGACATCCATCCTCTCCACAGGAGGCGCCGCAACCTCAACTTCCTCCTCCTCGTCGTGTCCAACACGAATACGACTACGCGCACTACGCTGATCCTCGTTATATCCTGCCGATTCCTCAAACTGCCCCCTACCTCTACCACGACTTCTAGGCAGCATCTACGAAAACTCTCAACAGGATCAAGTAAAACAGAACAGATACAGCATAGATAGCACATAACACAAATATGCAGTACGTAATCACATAGATCAAGCACATGCAACACACGACACTGTGCCTAGACTCAAGTGTGATTCAAAGAAATTGAGCTTATCCCAGCTTAAGCTCTGATACCAAAAATGTCAGGCCTCGTGCTCATATCAAAGATAAAACATACAAACACATGCGGAAGCTACTAAAAAGCGGGTAAAATTTTCGCTTTTGGCATGACAGTTAAAAACAATATAATTTAAAATAATACGATACTCAAAATAAATATCCCAGTTTTTGAAATCAACGAAACAACAAATGGCTACACACCATTTCATACAGTACAACATACATGTACAAGTATCAGACTCCAACCACTGTCTACAACAACGAAGCACAGGGCATCCCTTGGCTAACAATACTGATACATAAATATATGATGTACGCTACTGGGATACTCTAACCACCTCGTGGGGCACCGCCAGCTGGGTTGTTGGTCCCTGTTTTTCGAAGGAACTTAGCAGCCGCTGGTTTAAAATGAGCGATTAAAAATTTTGTGCTGCTAATACGGAGCTGCAATAGCTCGATGTTCTTGAACACTTAAAATAAATCACGAAGAGCACCAGAGACAGATCTGGTATGATTTAAAAATCATGCGGAAAATACCAGAACTGAATCATATATTTTAAAACGATTCAAACATATTTATGTGCAACATAAATCTGTTCGAAACTGTGCAAGTGCTTGTGTGCTAACTGTATGCGTGCGTGCTGAATGTAAGTGTGTGCAGTGTTATGCGATGCTAAGATGCTAAAGTAAATATGAGTGCTGAATGAATAAAAGAGATACGATACACAGCATATTTGTTTTTGGAAGTTCAGACCTCAATGTCCTACATCTCCTCTTCTTCCACCTCGGAAGGATCCACTAGAAGATTTGATCTTACAACTCGTGTATAGACCCGATCCCACAACCAGCAGCTGTGAGAACTCCTAGACTCCACAAATGCACACCAGCCTCAACTGTGTGACTAACTACATACACATGAGTTTTACGTCATCGTGCTTGGACGGTAACTGTTTGAAACGTTTTGAGATTCATTCACCAATACAATGTGAATGAATCTCTGTGTGAGATTTGATACAATGAAGCTCTCAACTCTCTGTTTCTCACACACTAGGGAAATGCTCTAACAAGCTAATTCTAGCTCCACTGTCAACTGCAATTAAGCTCTCTCAAGAATGATAGTTGACAGCTTCACTTCCGATTCATTTTCCCTCTGTTGTTGTCTTCTACTTATTTTCTTTTCTGCGCAACAACAACTCTCTGGTTTCACGACATCGAACTCTCGTCTTCAATGGCGCTGCCTTTGTATATAAGCCTCTGTTCAAATTAATCCCGTTGGACACAAAATTCTTCCCGTTCAAAATTGTTCCGTAAAGTACCGACAGGGAATAGTACTTGTGTAGGCTTCTTTGTCGTTTTCGCCATTTGAATTAAGCTCAGCAGTTGACATCCAGCTCTCGTAAATCGTCAACTGCTTCGCTGCTGATTCATGTCTACTACTGCTTTGCGCTTCTGCTGAATTCTTTGTCGACTGGATATGCAAAGCACTGTAGCCTTTGACTGGATTAATAGCAACAGCTGGTTCAATGTAGCTCACGACTGGATGTGCTGTTGCTTGCGTCTGGATGTCCAGCTGGTTGTAACGATATGCTTGCAGCTAATTGTCCAGTCGTTGGTCATGAAAAGCTTGCGACTGGATTTCCCAACGACTGGTTTAGATCAAACGATGTCGTATCAACTTATTCAAACGACATCGTTTGCTATGCATCCTCGACTGGTTGAATATAACGCTGAAGCTCTCGTCTGGATATACTGTGGCTTCCTGCTGGTATCTTGCGACTGCTGGATATCAATGCAAAGAGCATCTGCTGAATCTTTAGCGCGAAGACAAAACGCTGTCGTATCAACTTATGTAAACGACATCGTTTTGCTATCGCTAACTCCAAGTACCAACTACTGATGAACAGTAGCTTGCGACTGGATTTTCTCCTCTACGACGTCGCTTCTCTCTTGCGTCTGGATGTACAAGCTACCTGCTGGTTGTGATGACATCACTGCTGATGTCATCATCGCTGATCCAGCTTTCTCTTTGCTTCAACGCCTGCTTGCACAACAGCTGATCTCTCTTCATCTGCTGAACATGATGTCATCACCAATGACATCATCATCGATGGTCCACTTAGATGTTCCAGCTGGTTCCCTTTTGATGTTCCAGCTGGTCCATCTTCCTCTTCTAGCGCTTGCAGCTGGTTCACATCGTTCCAGCTGATTCACTATACTCCAGCTGGTTCAACTTGGCCTCCGCCTGATTACGAACAACTGATTCAACTTTGGACATCAGCTGGAATCCGCATAACAACACATTTTAAAACTCATCAGAGCATACAAAAAAAATTTCAAAAGAACAAGTGCTACTGAGTTGCTTAAATATGAAGAACCAGTAAACAGAGAACAGCTCAGATTTTTCCTTCTTCTATCTCGCCCCATGTGCTTGTCACTGAGCCTCGCTCCAAGGGATCTTACAGCACAACGAAAATAGAAGCTTGGCATCTTCCCGAGACTCGCGCATCCCGACAGTTCATCAAGCGAAAAACCGGTTCTATATTAAAACAGATTAACTGGCCTTCATAAATAAGCTTCTCAAAACAGTTAAAATATTTAAAACATAGCACATGTGTTTTAAAAACAGTGCTCGTTCAAGAACAACCTGCTCTGATACCAATTTTTGGTCCCTGTTTTTCGAAGGAACTTAGCAGCCGCTGTTTTAAAATGAGCGATTAAAAATTTTGCGCTGCTAATACGGAGCTGCAATAGCTCGATGTTCTTGAACACTTAAAATAAATCACGAAGAGCACCGGATACAGATCTGGTATGATTTTAAAATCATGCGGAAAATACCAGAACTGAATCCTATATTTTAAAACAGATTTATGTGCAACATAAATCTGTTCGAAACTGTGCAAGTGCTTGTGTGCTAACTGTATGCGTGCGTGCTGAATGTAAGTGCGTGCATGTTAGAGTAGATGCCCAACTAGCCCACTTGTGGCGTGTGGGTTTATAGACTCTTGTATATGACAATCTTTATGTATGATATTCGCATTTATTATATGGCGTTCTTTACTTTCATTGTGTGTATGATGATTTACAATTGCGTTGAGTAAAGACCTAGAATACACTAAAGTGTATGTTAGATGTGATAGTGGGTATGACGGCTATCATGAAACACACTGTGTATTCTGAACTGTTCCTAGTCGATTGGGCCGTCAAAATG
>KQ995380.1:123063-134652 GCA_001598015.1 Dorcoceras hygrometricum
AAAAAGAGTTCGAATCTGCTGGTCTTCCCATTTTAAAACATAAGCTCTCCCTACACTGTTACAACAAAACAATGTAACAGCAGGAGTTTTAATCTTTAAAAAACAAAACAGCTTTGGGAAGCTCCATATGCAACAGTATATGATTTTCAAAAGCTGAACTGATGCAAAACTCAAAATTATAAAAGACAGTGACGCCACTCTCCCTATCTTTTATAACATGAGCTCAAATCATTTTTAAAAACAAACTTTTGGGCATCAGCTGGAATCCGCAAAGCAGAACATTTTAAAACTCATCAGAGCATACAAATATTTCAAAAGAATCATGCGCTACTGAGTTGCTTAAATATGAAGAGCCAGTAAACAGAGAACAGCTCAGATTTTTCCTTCTTCTATCTCGCCCCATGTGCTTGTCACTGAGCCTCGCTCCAAGTGATCTTACAGCACAACGAAAATAGAAGCTTGGCATCTGCCCGAGATTCGCGCATCCCGACATTTCATCAAGCGAAAAACCGGTTCTACATTAAAAAAAATTAACTGGCCTTCATAAACAAGCTTCTCAAAATATTTGAAATATTAAAAACATAGCACATGTGTTTTAAAATCAGTGCTTGTTCAAGAACAACCTGCTCTGATACCACTTGTTGGTCCCTGTTTTAAGAGGAAACTAGCAGCCGCTGTTTAAAATGAGAAATTAAAATTTTCAGCGCTGCTTGGAGCTGCAATAGCTCGATGTTCTTGAACAAATAAAAACTCACGAAGAGCACCGGAAACAGATCTGGTATGATTTAAAAATCATGCGGAAAATACCAGAACTGAATCCTATATTTTAAAACAACTCAAACAGATTTATGTACAACATAAATCTGTTCGAGACTTGCAATGTTCTTGTGTGCTAACAGTGTATGCGATGCTAGGATAGGCAAGTGCTGAATTATGCGTGAGATGCTAAAGTAAATGCTGAACTGAAATCTTAAAGAACACGATACACAATATTTGTTTCTGGAAGTTCGGACCTCAATGTCCTACATCTCCCCTTCTTCCACCTCGGAAGGATCCACTACTATAAGATTTGATCTTACAACTTGTGTACAGACCCAATCCCACAACCAGCAGCTGTGAGAACTCCTAGACTCCACAAATGCACAACAGCCTCAACTGTGTGACTGACTACATACACATGAGTTTTACGTCATCGTGCTTGGACGGAACCTGTTGTGAAACGATTTCGAGATCCATTCACAAATAGATGTGAATGAATCTCGATGTGTGAGATTGATACAATGAAGCTCTCAAACTCTCTGTTTTTCTCACACACTAGGGAAGTGCTCTAACAAGCTAATCTAGACTCAACAATCGACTCTCGTGAAAGCTCCTCTCTAATGGCGGTCGATTGCTTCGTCTTTCTTTTCATTTTTCCCTCTGTTGGTGCACTGTGCAATTAACTTGTTTTCTGCGACAGCCTCACAGCGACGCCAACCTCTTCCCCTCTCCTTCTTCAATGGCGCTCTTGAAGTATATAAGCCTCTATTTGAATTAATCCCGTTGGAAACAACTTCTTCCCGTTTGAAATGTGTCTTGTAAAGTACCGACAGGGAATAGTACTTGCGTCCTTTTCTTTTGCAGGCTTCTTGTCGTTTTCGCCATTTGAATTGAGCTCAGCAGTTGACATCCAGCTTTGATAACTCTTCGTAAATTGTCAACTGCTTCGCTGCTGATCCATCACTACGACTGGATATCTTGCGTCTGTTTGCCACGCTTCGCTACTTCTTCTTTTCTTGCATCTGGGATTCCATGTCGACTGGATATGCAATAACACTGAAGCTCGCGACTGGATCCACTGTAGCTTTCGACTGGATATATAGCAACAGCTGGTTCATTGTAGCTCACGACTGGATGCTGCTGTTGCTTGCGTCTGGTTGTCCAGCTAGTATAAAACATATGCTTCCAGCTGGTATCTTGCGATTGCTAGATCTCAATGCAAAGAGCATCTGCTGAATCTTTAGCGCAAGAGCAAAACGCTGTCGTATCAACTTATGTAAACGACATCATTTTGCTATCGCTATCTCCAAATAGCATCTGCTGGTGAACAGTAGCTTGCGACTAGATTTCCTCCTCTACGACGTCGCTTCTCTCTTGCGTCTGGATGTACAAGCTACCTGCTGATTCTTGCGACTGCTCTCTCAAATCATCTGCTGAATATGATGACGTCACTGATGACGTCATCAACGCTAATCCATCTGCTGATTCTTCAGCACGACGTCGCTTCATCTCTTTCGCTTCTCTTCATCTGCTGATAGCTAACTGCTGATTGTGATGACATCATTGCTGATGTCATATCTTGCGCATCTTCTCAACTGCTGATAAACAATAGCTTCCTGCTGATCACTGTAGCTTCCTGCTGAATGATGACGTCACTGAAGATGTCAACTATGCTTAGCGCTCCAGCTGATCTTTATCGTTCCAGCTCCAGCTTGCGATTCTTCTTAGCTTCTTGAATAGCGATTGTCAATAGATTCATCAACAGTACTTATAATCGCGACTGCTAACAGATTCGTCAACAGTAACTTGCGCCTGGAGTCTTCTTCTTCGATCTAATTCTCCAGCGCGCTTCTCAATTCCTGTTCCAGCTGGTTCATCTTTTCTCTTTAGCGCTTGCAGCTGGTTGTCATCGTTCCAGCTGATTTATTTGCTTCAGCTGGTTCAACTTGGCCTCCGCCTGATTACGAACAGCTGATTCAACTTTGGACGTCTCCATTGCTAATCCAACTGCCGATTCCATGAACACCAAATCAACTGCTGAATCTTTAAATTGCGAACCATCGGCTGGACAGATTTAGCTGCTGTTCATCATCTTCTTCGATAGCTAGAATCTGTACACTCAAGTAAAATTGTTAGAAACACAATAACAGGTTTTGTGTAATTCAAAACTTAATCAGGATCTGTCTTTAAATTGCGAACCATCGGCTGGACAGATTTAGCTGCTGTTCATCATCTTCTTCGATAGCTAGAATCTGTACACTCAAGTAAAATTGTTAGAAACACAATAACAGGTTTTGTGTAATTCAAAACTTAATCAGGATCTGTCAAAACAAATCAATCAGTTACATCTCAAGGTTTTGAACTCTTCTTGCATGGCTTCGGTTTAAGGGCTGCCTAAGGGACCTTGGCTCGATCTTAAGTGGTTCAAGAGAGTCGTAAGGAGGTCTAGGAGTTGTCCATAGGAGGGAGATGTCGGTCGAACCATAGGCTGGAAGGGGAACCTCCGCGCGCTGCGTGTTTCTGCGCAGCGCCATGCGCTGTCTTCGAGCGGGTTGTTCTCCTTCATGCGTGCTTGGTTGGGGCCATGGTCGGTCAGGTTAGGACCAGTTTGACGTGGGGGTGGTCCAACCGGAAGGGCTCCGGCCATGGTGTCCGGAGCAGGGAGGTCGAACGCGATGAATGGCAGCTAGTCGCGGAGGCGCTGCATGGTGTGTGTGTGTGTAAGTTTAGGTTTTTCTTTTTGGAGAATTGGTTCGGTCTAAGTGAACCGGTTTTGGATGGTTTGGTTGGACCGGATCGGTTCTTCGAGTCTCGAGTCAAATTTTTTAAAATTGGGTCAAGTTATTTTAATTATGGACCTGTTATTTTAACTAATGTGTCAAATGTCCAATTTTAAAGAAAATAGCCAGAAGTTCAAAATTGAGTCAAACTTTTAAATAATTTGAGTTATGTTTAATTTTAAGTTTTTAGTCAAAATTAGGGCCTTTGGAATTTTATTGGAGTCAAAAATCGATTTTTTAGATTTAAATTGGTCAAAATCGGTCTTTTGGTCAAAATCAGCTTTTAAGGTAAAAATTGATTTAAGTTGATTTTAAAAGTCAAAATCGATTTTAATAAGATTGATTTATAGAAGTCAAAATTGATTTTAATTAGTCCCATTAGCCTTGATTTTTAAGAAATCAAAAATTTAAATAAATTAGGCAAAAATGGGGAAAAAACGGCGAACATTCGTTTCATCGGCTAAGTTTAGAGCGATGGTTAGTCTAAAGTGTTGAGCCAGGCCTCGAAATCAATCCTCGACCGAAGTATAAAAATGTAGAAGCCCGTGAATGCATGTTTAATTATATATGTATTATTTTATGTACGTAAATGTTTTACAGGAAATTATTAAATATACATTAACGAGCTAAGTTTTAAATTGCATGATTTTAAGAAATTCACGCATCTTGAGATTTTATGAAACTATCAGGCATGTGTATTTTTAAGTTAAAACCCGAGGGATTGAAGTGATGTGGCAAAGTTCTATGATGGGAGTTAGCCGGGTAGCCGTGCCTGAGGATCCCCTGTTTTTAGGTATGATTATAAGGCCTATGGATCCATGTGATCACGACATGGTGAAGTTGCAATTTATAGGATGTGTGACATATAGGGATCCTCATGTGATATCGGGGTGAACCACACCGCCACGTACGTTGGTTATTACGACTGATCAGTCATATGCCCGCTCACATTCACTGATACGACTCATACGTTTTCAGGTTACGTTATATCATGCCTTATATGTTATATGATATGTTATGATAAATGTATGATATGAAATGTTTTAAGATCATGCACGCGTTCACGCTTTAACGTTATTTTAATTACAAGTATGTGCTTGTATGCGATTTTATTAGTATGTACTTTGCTATGTATTACGATAGAGCATGCTGAGTTTCTAGGCTTATTAGGTTTAAATGGTGCAGGTGATGACCCTATCGATGAGTATATCCCGACTGGCGGTGAGGACGTCTGAGCGCCTGTTGCAGCAGTACCCCATGACCGCCTTTATGTTTCAGTTATGTCCTGATACAGTTTTAGATATTGGTTTTTAAACATGTTTACTTTCAGTATTTTTACTCAGTGGATTTATTCCGCTTGAATGTTCCAAATTTTTAAATATTCCTTTATTTATGTTTAAAGTGTTTTTGGGAAAATGATTTAGAAACGTTTTAGGAAGGAACGAGCCATACCTTAAGTTTATGTTTGCTTCCGCATATGTTTAAAAAAAAAATTCTAGAGTCTGGTTCGTTTCAACGGGCTTCTATATTTGCTACTTCGGTTAAGGACGGGTTCAGGAGCCTGGCCCGCTACTTCTTGACTTAATATTACAATTGACTTAGCCTAATACTTAAACGAATTTCCCTTAAAATTTCTAACATATTCCAATTTTGACTTAATTCTAAATCGCATGACCAATTTTGACCCTAATTAAAATCCAATTTTGACTTTAAAAACTTAAGGTCAATATTGACTAATTTCAAAATCAATTTTGACTAATTTCAAAATCAATTTTGACTTAGAATAACTTGACCAATTTGGACTCTAAAATAATTTGATCAATTTTGACTTTAAAATAAAACTAAGGGGTCAAGTTTGACTAAATCAAAACTCACATAATCAAATTTTACCAATTAACATCCCATGTTCAATTTTGACTTAATCAAATACCCAAAGACTCCAATTTTGATTTTAAAAATAAGGTCCAAACTAAGAAAAAGCTTGACCAAAATAAAAGACATTAAACGATTTGACCAAAAACATTAAATTGGACCTTAGACTTAAAATTAAAATAATCGGTCCGACATTAAAATAACTCGGATCAACTTTAAAACATTTTGAATCGAGACCCGACGAACTGACCCGGTACAACCGAACTGAACCAACCGGTCAATTGAACCGAACCAACCACCAAAACCGTACCCCATGCAATGTTCACCTCGATACAGTCACCCACATACCTTCGAACGACCTCCTCCGGCCACCACTGGCCGGAGCCCGACCAGCAGGAACACTCAGGGTCCTAGGACCCAGCCTTGGAGAAAAGGAAGATCTGCGAGTTACCGACGTAGAGGACGCGATATCGGGGCACGACCGCCTTTGATGTTAGAGTAGATGCCCAACTAGCCAACTTGTGGCATGTGGGTTTATAGACTCTTGTATAAAACAATCTTTATATATATTCACATTTATTTATATGGAATTCTTTACTTTCATTGTGTGTATGATAATTTACAATTGCGTTGAGTAAAGACCTAGAATATACTAAAGAGTATGTTAGATGTGATAGTGGGTATGACGGCTATCATGAAATACATCTAATAGTCACTGTGTATTCTGAACATGTTCCTACTCGATTGGGCCGTCAAAATGAGGATAAGGCCGCCCGAGTTCAAGACTACTATCTACGATGTGAAGTACCATGTTTCATTGGTAGGGAACATTGTGATGTTCTGAGCATGCAGATAGATAGTGACCTGGTGATCTATCGAACTATCCTCGTTCGGACTTTCCAAGTGGTTACCATTTGTCGAGTGGATAAGTCCGAGGTCTTGGTTGTACTGATTAGTCCTCACGACTCGAAACGTCATTGAGACTCTACATGATAGGCGTCTCACTTTGACCAGTTTGCCGACTCACTTGGGGTCATAAGGCATCGGGATTGGGTGAGACCCCGATGCATGTAGGAGTCGATGCATCGTTGTCGAGGATTCACCGCTCGCAGACATGCGTGGATATCCTATGCTATCTGAGGGGATAATAGTGTATAAATCTCTGGCCAGAGTACTAGAAGTGTTTTAGGTAAATGTGTTTACCTAGTTACACTCGCGATGTCACTATTCGATCTCCAAGATGTATGCATAGCTATCGGATCTATAGCGACTCTCGATTTACCAATGGTCGTTGATCTGATCGGGATATATGGATTGAAAGGACCGTACTGTACACTAACCACGACCAACTGGTTCTTGCAGGCACTATCAGTGATACCTAGGGTATCATGGGGCGATGTTGCTAGACGCTCTTACCATGATCCGATGGGCAAGTCCGGAATTGTGATTCCGGAGCCAAAATGGTTGTGGGCCCACGGCTAGCTGTATCCCTGAACCATTGAGGGTCACACAAGTACTGGATTCGAGATTCCCGCACGGATACTCAGCTCAATGTGTTGAGCATACAAAGAGGATTTTGGGGAGTGCGACTTCCTAAAAGTGAACAGGGGTCCAACCGGGGTTTCCCGCTGTTGAGGGGCAAAACGGTCATTTTGCACTGGGGTTCTGAAAAATGGTTTTTCAGATCATAGCATTCAGTTTTGGAAACTGAGTCGATGGGTCCGATCTGATCGGCGATCGGAGTTACGATGAAGTCTGGCCCGTTGGGCCGGTCCAAGTCATCATTAAGTCTATTTAATTAAGACTAACCTAGACTTCATAATAACTCACTCTCATAAACCCTAAACCTAAAACTATAGCCGCCCCCTCTCTTCATCTACCTCACGCCGCCGCCGTCGCGCCGCCCTGCCGCAGCCGCCGCCGCCGTTCGCCGCCGCCGCCGCCTCTCGTCAGACTTGTTCTGACTAGTTTTTCAAGGAGAATCCGTTGGCGATAAAATCCTTCAGCCTTCTAGTGCAGGCTGATTGGAGGGAGATCGATTCCGGTCATGGACCTGATTGATGGATCTACCGCCACCTACCGTGAAGAGTCGGCGTTCTTGTAATTCCGGTTGGAGCCAGGCACAAGTGCCAGCAAGGTATTCCTTTAAAACACCCTATGAATGTCATAGAATTTTTTTGTATTATCGTATTGATCATCTCCCGGCACATGTTTATTTTGTTCTTCCGCTGCCTCGCAGGGGGGCGCAGTCCGGATCCCAACAGTGCAGTGTTATGTGATGCTAAGATGCTAAAGTAAATATGAGTGCTGAATGAATAAAAGAGATATGATACACAGCATATTTGTTTTTGGAAGTTCGGACCTCAATGTCCTACATCTCCCCTTCTTCCACCTCGGAAGGATCCACTAGAAGATTTGATCTTACAACTCGTGTACAGACTCGATCCCACAACCAGCAGCTGTGAGAACTCCTAGACTCCACAAATGCACACCAGCCTCAACTGTGTGACTAACTACATACACATGAGTTTTACGTCATCATGCTTGGACGGTAACTGTTTGAAACGTTTTGAGATTCATTCACCAATACAATGTGAATGAATCTCTGTGTGTGAGATTTGATACAATGAAGCTCTCAACTCTCTGTTTCTCACACACTAGGAAAATGCTCTAACAAGCTAATTCTAGCTCCACTGTCAACTGCAATTAAGCTCTCTCAAGAATGATAGTTGACAGATTCACTTCCGATTCATTTTCCCTCTGTTGTTGTCTTCTACTTATTTTCTTTTCTGCGCAACAACAACTCTCTGGTCTCATGACATCGAACTCTCGTCTTCAATGGCGCTGCATTTGTATAAGCCTCTGTTCAAATTAATCCCGTTGGACACAAAATTCTTCCCGTTCAAAAGTGTTCCGTAAAGTACCGACAGGGAATAGTACTTGTGTCCTTTCTTTTGCAGGCTTTCTTTTCGTTTTTGCCATTTGAATTAAGCTCAGCAGTTGACATCCAGCTCTCGTAAATCGTCAACTGCTTCGCTGCTGATTCATGTCTACTACTGCTTTGCGCTTCTGCTGAATTCTTTGTCGACTGGATATGCAAAGCACTGTAGCCTTCGACTGGATTAATAGCAACAGCTGGTTCAATGTAGCTCACGACTGGATGTGCTGTTGCTTGCGTCTGGATGTCCAGCTGGTTGTAACGATATGCTTGCAGCTGATTGTCCAGTCGTTGGTCATGAAAAGCTTGCGACTGGATTTCCCAACGACTGGTTTAGATCAAACGATGTCGTAAACGACATTGTTTTCTATGCATCCTCGACTGGTTGAATATAACGCTGAAGCTCTCGTCTGGATATACTGTAGCTTCCTGCTGGTATCTTGCGACTGCTGGATATCAACGCAAAGAGCATCTACTGAATCTTTAGCGCGAAGGCAAAACGCTGTCGTATCAACTTATGTAAACGACATCGTTTTGCTATCGCTAACTCCAAGTACCAACTGCTGATGAACAGTAGCTTGCGACTGGATTTCCTCCTCTACGACGTCGCTTCTCTCTTGCGTCTGGATGTACAAGCTACCTGCTGGTTGTGATGACATCACTGCTGATGTCATCATCGCTGATCCAGCTTTCTCTTTGCTTCAACGCCTGCTTGCACAACAGCTGATCTCTCTTCATCTGCTGAACATGATGTCGTCACCAATGACATCATCATCGATGGTCCACTTAGATGTTCCAGCTGGTTCCCTTTTGATGTTCCAGCTGGTCCATCTTCCTCTTCTAGCGCTTGCAGCTGGTTCACATCGTTCCAGCTGATTCACTATGCTCCAGCTGGTTCAACTTGGCCTCCGCCTGATTACGAACAACTGATTCAACTTTGGACGTCTCCATTGCTAATCCAGCTGCCGTCTAAATGTATGCATCAAACCAACTGCTGAACTTATATTGTGTACAGATTTCGCAGCTTATCTTCTTTGCGCAATAAGCTTCTTCCTGCTGATATTCTTCTTCGTTCCTAAATCCTGTACACTTAAGTGGAATTGTTAGAAACACAATAACAGGTTTTGTGTAATTCAAAACTTAATTAGGATCTGTCAAAACAGATCCATCATGGGTTAAAACCACGACCAGCTGTAAAACCTGGATTCCCTGAAAACAACACAAACAAGGAAACAACCAAGCCCCAGAGGGAAATGGGGTCAAACCCCAGTACGGAGAGCAACTGAAACAGCTAAAGGAAATGCATAAGATAAAATGCAGATGCTATGCATGAGACACCGAATAACAGCTGAAGGCTACAACCAACAAGGGAGCCGGAGGACTCAGACATAGCTCCACAAGATCAGCAACGAATCAGTGGCCACGGGGTGTGTTCAAAGTGTAGTAATGAGCCACTCGCCTTGACACAACACCCAAATACCAGATGCATCAAACAACTCAACCTGCCGTTGCCTCGCCCATGAACTGTGGTAGTTAACCACTCGGCGCATGGTGGCTAACAAAACCCAGTAGGGAGATGAGAGTGCGGTATTGCTTCTCGCCCTCGCATCCTGGTAAGAAACAACAGCAATACAACGAGATACAAAGAAATGGCTGCAACAGAAATATGAATGCAATATGGTAAATGCGTGTATGCATAAACATAGCAGTTAACATCAACAACAATCACATATGCACACAGCAACATCCACGGCAATGCACCAGCAGCCATCTAACATTAAATCTCACGCCAATTCCCAGCTACATCAAGCTCAGATCCGTACCTTAAATTCCTGAGATACAACTAGAAAGAAGATTGCTTCAACGAATAGTCCGAGCGACACACAGATCTGTCACCTGCTAGCCAATACAAACAACTGCTCAAGTACTACATCTCAGAGATGCCACGGCTGGGAGTTATCAACTCCACCAGCGCTAATTCTACCTTTATACATTACGAAAAGCTCTAAAAAAGCTTAAAAAGGTAGAACCTTTACTTACCCCAACAAGCTAGGATAGGATGCTAACAAACTAAACAAAGGAGATGTCTCTGCGATCCTCTTCTAGCTCCTCCGCTGCCTAAGATAAGGGTAAGAAACGAAGCGCCTTAACGAGAGGAGTCCAACACTACCTCAAACGTAACAAACAGTGGCCGGAAACGATGGGAATTCACCGGAGAACTCACGGTGAACAGTACTAGGGTTCGAAGAACAGAGGTCGACAATCGGGAGAAAATTTACTAAGTATAGGAATCTATAAAATCAATTGAAGACCAAGTCTTCCTATATATATAAACTTCTCGGCTGCTGATAACAATTCCCACCGACAAAACCAACCGACACTCGCTGAAAACACAACCAGCAGATGCCAAGCAAACCAACTGCTGAATTCTCAAATAACACTAAGCAAAATGATGTCGCAGCGACTTAACTAAACGACGTCGCACAGCTTACGTCATTCTATCTGTCAACAGCTGGTTAACCAAAACCAGCGACTGGATTTCTCAACAACGCATCAGATCCCTGCGACTGGTGCCAGACGCAACACTCGAAACGCAGCGTTTCAACTAATCTAAACGGCGTCGCTTAACCACGTCAGCAAATCTGTTGAACTAATACATGCAACGACTGATCGCTACTAGGGGCAAACGCACCAGTTGCTGATTTCTTAGCGCTAACCAAAACGACGTCGCCTCTACTAATCCAAATGATGGCGTATTGCACTTTGCTACAGGAGCTTGCTGCTAACAGCTTTCACCCAGTCGATGCTTCACAAAACGTCACCGTTTTGAAATCCTTAGCGCTCTCTGCTGAATCCACGTAAGCGTTGCTACTGGTAGACTTTCCAACGACTGGTCACTCACGCCAAAACGACGGCGTTTTATCTCCCGCGTTACTAATACACGCTACGACTGGTTTTCACCAAATCGACCAGCTTTCACCCAAAAATCTAAAAAAAACGAAAAATTCCAGAATTGCTAAAACCGATTAATCTAACATTAATCTTCCATAATCCAGGTCTCACATGCCCAGTACTAAAAATAGAGGGTTTATACTACCAGCACATAACATGGCACGATACTCCAATATTAATTGTATCCCCATAGTACAAACATCGAATCTAAACACTAAAAACTACACGGGGCATTCGTCGATAATTGAATCGATGAAAAAAAAAAAATATATATATATATATATATAT
>KQ995380.1:134935-200995 GCA_001598015.1 Dorcoceras hygrometricum
TATATATATATATATATATATATATACACATATAAATGTATCTGAGACACTCGATCAACCCCTTGGGGCTCCACTAGCTGACGCACCCCCTGGGCCAGCTGACGTATCTGGATAAACTGAATGGCAACAAAAAAACCAAACAGCCTCGAAGGGACAAGGGTTCAAACCCCAGTACAGAGAGAACTCATAAAACAACAATTATATAGCACAAGATATGATGTGATATGCAATGCATGCGAGGTGAAAGGATCATCAGAGCTCAAGGAAAAACAAATCAGCTGGTGATCAAAAAGTCGTGGCCACAGCGCATGTGAGTATATTGACGGTACCCACTCGTCTCACACGCTACCAGAAGCACAATAAAATAGCTAAACCTGCTGGTACCCTAAGCTCATGAGAGTGTGATTGATACCAGCACCATGCACAATAGCACCAGATCGCATCAAAAGACTAGATCACGCACTGGTCAGCTCACACCATCCAACCAGTTCTCGCCAAACCTGATGACCATAACAACTCTTGCCCGATATGATAAACATGAACATCTCTCGCCTAAGCTAAAAACTACAATCAACGCTCGTCTAAACAAAACGCTTCTACCAGCTTACGCCTAAGAATATTCCACTAATTAGCACGGAAATACACGCGCGATCTTAATACTTAGCTCAGGGCAGCCAAAACATCCTCAAGCTGAATCCAGCTTATGTTGTAGCTCCTAACAGCTTACACTTATACAACAAAATTCCAGAGCTTCTCGCTTGTAAACTGTTTCTCCGAAAACAGCTCGCGTTAGAAGAACATCTTAACCCTCAACACAGTGGTCCATCTCTGAATTGTTCCATTCAGACCAGCTCACTCCTGATCTGATCCATGCTAAACCCGATTAATCTACCAGATCTCACATTTCTCCCCCACTATAAAAGATTTCGTCCCCGAAATCAAGCAACAAACTCCAGAACTCAAACAAAACCAAAGTAATCGAAAAACCAGTAGCAACCACAGAAAACAACACAGAAAGAACACCCAAAACTGGCATCACACATAGCAACTCTAAAGCTCACAGACAGCTACTAACCAAGAGTTCGAGATAACACAGCAGACAACAGCAAGAAAACAGATTACTTCAGTTAATATAAAGCATACTCAAACAGATGAGACCACTCTTGCCGCATCTTCTCCTCTAATTCCCATGTAGCTTATTCTCTCCCATGTTTTATCCACGCACCATCACCAAATGGATGGTTTTGTTCCTGAGCTGATTCTCCTTTATATCCAAAATCTGCAACGGATACTCAACATAACTCAAGGTTCGATCCAGCTCTACCTTGTCAGCTTGCAGCACATGAGAAGGATCCAGCTCATACTTCCTCAACATGGACACATGAAACACATCGTGCAGTAAGGATAGCTCAGATGACAGTAGCAAACGATAAGCTAAAGGGCCGATCCTCTCTACAACTTCATAAGGTCCGATATAACGATGTGCTAGTTTTCCCTTGAGTCCAAACCTCATAACACTTCTAAAAGGAGAAACCTTCAAGAAAACTTGATCACTAACCTGAAATTCTAAAGGCCTACACCTTCTGTTTGCATAGCTAGCTTGGCGATCTTGAGCTGTCTTCATCCTCTTGTGGATTAGATCGACTTGATCTCTCATCTGACGAACAACATCAGGCAAAGATATCTGCCTTTCCCCAAATTCTTCCCAACAAATCAGTGATCTGCACTTTCTACCATACAACGCCTCAAACGGTGCCATCCCAATAGTGCTTGGTAGCTGCTGTTGTATGGAAACTCCACCAAATACAAGGAATCCTGAAAAATTTCGCTGAAATACATCACTACAGCTCGCAAAATATCTTCTAAGGGCTGAATAGTCCTCTTGTTTGAGGATGATACGCTGTACTCATAGCCATTCTACAACCTAGAGCTGCTTGCAAGCTTCTTCAAAATCTAGAAGTGAACCTTGGATCCATGTCAGAAACGATTGCCGACACAGCATTCAACCTTACCACAAAGTCGATGTACAGCCTCGCCATTTTCTTCATCGAACATGTAATGTCATAGAGAATGAAGTGGGCTGACTTGGATAGTCAATCGATTACAACTCAAATCACATCACATCATCGATTGGAACGAGGCAAATGTGTCAAAAACTCCATGGCTATATTCTCTCAATTCCATTGGGGTACCTATAAACTCTGCAACATACCAGAAGGTCTCATCCTCTCCACCTTGACCTGCTGAAAATTCAGACATCGAGCCACAAATTTAGTGATATCATTCTTCATACCGGCCCACCAATAGTGTGATTTCAAGATGTGGTACATCTTTCTCACATCAGGGTGGACACTGTGGCGACTACAATGATCTTCTCTCAAGATCTTCTCCCTCAAGTCGATTAGGTTAAGAACCACTAACCTACCCTGAAATCTCAAGCACCCACTAGAAGCAATAGAATAATCATCCAACTGACCTGGTTGTGCCTTCAACTTCAACTCGTGAATGTAAAGGTCAGTTCTCTGTGCTGCCCTGATGTCTGCACAATCTACGGCTCGATTTGAAAAGAGGAAACCATGAAAAAATCATTGCATGGGTGAAACTGCCAACCTTTCATCCCCAAATGCTCATGAACTTGCGAGATACTCAGATGAAACTTGGGCTTTCCTGCTAAGGGTATCTGCAACAAGATTCACACTTTCAGGCTGATATTGTATCTCACAATCAAAGTCCTTGAGTAGCTCCATCCACCTGCGCTGCCTCATGTTCAAATCAGACTGAGAAAATTGAAGTCTCTTGTGATTGGTGTACACCACAAATTGCTCGCCATAAAGGTATGACGTCAAATATTCAAAGCAAACACAATGGCCTCCAACTCCAAATCATGAAACGGGTATCGAGTCTCGTGAGGCTTCAGTTGTCGGGACGCATAAGCAATCACTCGACCATTTTGCTTCAATACACAACCCACTACACTAAACGACGCATCATAACTGTTAGGATCGAAAACACGCTCGGGAGTTCAGAGGAGGGGGGTGAATGAACTCCTTTGCTAATTTTGATTTGAAAATTCTTTTCAAAAGTTTTACATCTTGACGCTAACTTCCAGCTGAGTTACCAGCTAGGAAGGTGTTCTCAGTGAATATTGTTGTCTCGCGTAATAAAAGGATTTTTATGCGGAAATAACACGATTCAATCAGTGAACAATTTAATCAATGTGTGAAGGTAAAATATGTAGGGACGAGAGATTTGTTTCTGGAAGTTCGGAGAAAGTTCTCCTAAGTCTCCCCTTCTTCCTCAGTGGGAAGGTTTCCACTAGAAGATTTTATTTATACAACTCTTTGTACAAACCCACTCCCGCAACCAGCAGCAGCGAAAACTCCTAACAATACACCAACAAAACACAGACCTACGATCTGGTTCGCAGTACAAATACACAGCACTCAGCTGGTTGTGCTATTCTAGCACTTCTACACTGTCTGTTTTGATTTACAAAGATAGAGAAATACTACAGATTGTGTAAATAGAAGAGTATCTGACACAGAGTTGAATGAAGCGTTATGTGCTTGTGTCACTTGTAGCGAGCTGGTTCAATAAGAACTCTGTTTTTGTTTGTGAAGGCTGGTTAGCTCGTGTGTTCAAAAATCTCGCTGTATGTTATGATTCGTCACGCCTTCACAACTGCTCTTCTCTTCTGCACATACTCTTTGGATACAACGGTAATAAATGTAGCCAGTAGACACACTGAATATATCCAAATTGAATTTCCTGTGGCGTCTTAAATATCAGTACGATGAAAGTACATCTTCATTAAATGCATTGCCATTTTAGCAACTCTGCGCCGTCTTCAGTTTGTAGCATATCTCTGTGTATCTGATATTAGATCAAAGTAGTTCCAACGACTACACATCACTGCAAAGATGTCGAATGTTTCAAATCAAATTGTACATAGATTCAAACATTCCAAAATACAGATTTCTAAGTTATCTTTAACTTAGCTGGCCTCCGATCTGGTTCCAGAATATTGAGCTGCTATTCTTGATCGGATTCTTATCTTAATCGAAACCATACTGCTCTTGTCTTTGTTTTATGCTGATTCGAATATTAATTCCTGTCTGCTCAAATCATCAGCTTTATACCATTTGTAGAGTTAATCTGCTTTAAGCTGGTTTTCTTAACTGGTATTCTAGCTGGTCACTCAATACTCCACCTGGTCTGTTATCTGCGATCTATTCTCACAACTGTAGATCACTGTTTTCTTGCTCTTCCTATTTTCTTAAATGAACTGCCCTTATCTGGTAAAGTATCTCTGAACTGGTATTTTCACACCTTAGTATCCAACTGGTTTGTCCTAAACCAGCACACCTTAATATCCTAAGATGATTCTACTTTAACCAGCTCGACCAACATACCTTAGCTGGTCTGTCCTCAATCAGCGAACCTGAATGCTCTGAGCTGGTTTTTCCTTGACCAGCTTGAATCTGCTCCGATCTGATTTCTACGTCCAACGTATTAAGCTCTGTCTAGATCTTGTTACTTTGGTTCAATTAATCTTTTTTATGGATTTTATTTCTCGTCTATTTTTCATCACCAAAACTTTTGAAATTTATCCTAACAAGAACATACCACAAAACCTCCTGAACCTGAAGGCAACGCTAACACTGGAGCTGTGGTTAAATTCTATTTCAGCAGCTGAAAAGTTTTCTCACACTCCTCAGTCCATGCAAGTCTCCTATCTTTCTGAGTCAACTGCATCATAGGCTTGGTTATTCTAGAAAATAAATCGATAAAGCGCCTGTAATAGCTAGCCAATATCAAAAAGTTACGAATCTCAGAAACATTCCTGGGACGCTCCCATTTCACAACGGCCTCCACTTTACTGGGATCAACTGAGATGCCCTGAGAAGAAATGACATGACCTATAAAGACCACTCTATCCATCCAAAACTCGCACTTAGAGAATTTAGTGTATATCTGCGAGTCTCGAAGAGTTTGGAGAACTAACCTCATATGATCTTTATGCTGCCTATTGGTCTTAAAATAGACCAAGATATCATCGATGAAAACGATCACAAAACGGTCTATGAACTCTCGAAACACTCGGTTCATCAAATCAATAAAGATTGCAGGGGCATTCGTTAAACCAAAAGACATAACCAAAAACTCATAATGCCCATACCTTGTCCAAAACACAGTATTCGAAATGTCGTCTTCACGAATCCTCAACTGATGGTAACCCAAATGAATATCGATCTTAGAGTACACCGCTGAACCCTGAAGTTGGTCAAAAAAATCATCGATCCTAGGAAATGGATACTTATTCTTCACAATCGTTTGCTCAGTTGCCGAAATTCGATGCAATCCTCATCGAGCCATCCTTCTTCTTTATGAAAATGATCGAAGCTCCCCACGGTGACATAGGCGAAATACTCGGTCGAATGAAACCTTTCTCCAACAGATCTCTGAACTATGCTGGCGCCAATCGATACGGGGCTCTCAAAATAGGGGCTGTTCCAGGAACCAACTCAATACTGAAGTCGATCTCCCTTCTCGGGGGGAAACCAGGAATCTCCTCGGGAAAAACATCGGGAGATTCTTGAGCGACGGGAATATCACCAAGCTCCAAATGATGTTCTGCAGATACATTCAATGCATAGATCATGCACCCAGAATTCTCCAACGATAACAACCCAAACATCTCCATGGCTGAGATCAGTGTAATCTTAGATCGAGAGTCATGGCCTTAGAAATTCCACTTCTCTCTGACGTGAGGCCGAAGATGAACGCCATGGAAACAATCTACCATAGCTCTAAATCTATACAACACATCCATCCCCATACAGTCAAAGTCCCGCATTTCCAACTTAATCAAGTTGGCCAACAACACATTCTCACCAAACCTAATCACACAATCTATGACAATTTCTTGAGAAAACAAGCTCGTACCGGCAGGAGTTGCAACCGACACAACATCACGCAAAGGATTAGTACTCAAACCATACTCACAAATGAATGCATAAGAAAAGAATGAATCTGATGAGCCTGTATCAAATAAAGTTCGTGCAGGAAAATTAAAAATAGAGCAATCGCTCCTCCGGGTGCATTCTCAGCTTGCTCCTTCATCATAGCATTCACCTGAGCCTGCTGGGGTCCTGAGAATTGGGGTTGAGATTAACCTCCGAATTGAGAGAAATCAGGCTGCTGAAATGACCCTCTAGACTACGATACACCTAACCTATGTGGCTGCACGGGAAAATACCGACCTCAAAAAGATCCACCAGATCGACCCTGCAGTGGTGAAGCGGTACGTTGACTCCCCGCCGAAGGACACACGCTAGAAAAGTGTCCGAACTGCCTGCACATATGGAAAATACCCTGAAATCCAACACACTGCGTCGATGGATGCTTTCCTCTGTGGCTCTGGAAATACCACTGCTGGAACCATCAGACCCAGAAGAACTAGAACTTGATCTCTTCTTAAACTGCTTGCCTCTGGGATTAAACCTGTGGCGACTTGACTGTTGGGACGTCAGCGGAGACTGCTGAGACATCTGAGGAGGCTGAAAAGAATACATCCCCTAAGGTACGAGATGAAAGCCTTGAGTAGCCTACGGCTGAACTCGAGACTGCCTGTTCAGAAAACCCTCCTAGATATTGATCGTCCTGTTCACGGCATCGGCATAAGTAGCAGGAGAACCAGCCAATACCAAAGGAATAGATCCGATGACAAGTTCTCCAGAAACTTATTTCTTTTTGACCTCTCCTGGCCGCAATCAAGGGACATTGGCAAGAAGAGAAGAAAATTTCCTGCCATACTCCGCCACCTTTTAGATTTCCTTGAACCAAGTTGTTGAACTCTCGCTCTTTGGCATTGAAGTACGACTCCAGAATGTACTCCTGTCTAAAAGCGGCACAGAAAATCCCCTAAAAGATCTCGACACCCATCTATCTCATGGCTCGGGAATCACCCCTCCACCAACACTGTGCAAGATCCCCTTGGCTGGAATGTATCCAAGCTCAGTCTATGCTCCTCGTCGTAGTTGACTCTATCAAACAGCCGTTCCATGTACTCCAACCAAGTCTCGGCAACGACACCTCCCTCAGTACCCGAGAACGTCTGAGGGTTCATCCTCTGGAATCTCGCTAGAACCAATTCCATCTCATCCACACGGGACGCCAACAGATCGACCTCATCCTCTTCCTGCCTAGCTCGCCTATGCAAGGGAACACTAGGCTGAATTATGTTATCCACTCGGTTATGAGCCTCGGATTCCTTCGGGACTTGTCTCCCCGCTCTACCTCTCCTCCTAGGCGGCATCTATGAGATACTAAGTGATGAGATAAAAGAAGCAGATAAAGCACGTAGTCAAGCACATGCAAAAAAACAATACTATGCCTAGACTGAGTGAACTAGCAAAGAAATTGAGCTTATCCCAGTTTAATCTTGATATCAAAATGTCTGGCCCGGTGCTATTAATCAAAGAATAAGTACGCAATTAACAATAAAACGCGGAAGCTTAAAAGTGGTTAAAATTTTCTTTTTTTTGGCCTGAACAGAAATCTCAATTAAAAATATACCCAGATACTCAAAATAGATGGTTTATACAACACCAGTGCATAAACATTACAAAATACTCCAATATAAACCTATATCCTCACAGTACAAACATCGATCTAAACAACAACAACAACTACACGGGGCATTCCCTGATAATAAACTCGATGAAAAATATATATATGTACCTGGGACACTCGATCAACCCCTCGGTGCACCACTAGCTGACGCACCCCTGGGCCAGCTAACGTACCTGGGTAACCTGAATGGCAACAAAACAACCAAATAGCCCCGGAGAGACAATGGGTCAAACCACATTACAGAGAGCAATCATAAAACAGAAATTATATAGCACAAGATATAACGTGATTTGCAATGCATGCGAGGTGAAAGGATCATCGGAGCTCAAGGAACAGCAAATCAGCTGGCGATCAAACAGTCGTGGCCACAACGCATGTGAGTATATTGGCGCTACCCACTCGTCTCACACAGTACCAGAAGCAAAATAAAATAGCTCAACCCGCTGGTGCCCTAATCTCATGAGAATGTTGTTGATACCCACTCATCTCATAGCGACAAAACAACTCATAGTAGGGAGAAGAGGTATACGGTACTAGCTCATCCTCATTTTATTTTCAAAAGAATGCTTACTAACAAATCAACAACAACAATCGGTTAACAAGGGTATAAGCTCAACATGAGATGCGTGTATGCAAAACCATCAGCTTGCAACATACAACGACAAAACATAAGCAAGCAACCACATAAAATTAGCACGCATACACACTTCTCGGCATATCAACATGCATAAAGATATGTCCATGCTTCTTTCAAAGCTGTAAATATAAACTCACATCCGTACCTCAACTCCTGCCAACAATACCTCAAGCAGCTCGCACGAGAAGAACAGAACACCAACACTAGACAGCTCCCATTCTTAAACAAACAGCTCTGTCCAACTGTCTGCTGTATTTCCCCAGCTCTCGTGGAGAAATCTCAACAGAGACGCTAAGTCGACCACCAACCTACAACCTGAAGACGCAAACTGAAACCGAAGACCAACTCGCCGAAAATCGTGTGCCTAGACTATCATCACGCTCACTATTCAGACAACCAACGACTCTAATATAGGTATATAAAGGATGAGCTTTAAGAGAGGAACACAAAAATACTAGCCTTTCTCCAAGCTGAGACGTCTACCGTCGGAAATCGGAGAAGATAAGGTTCGGTGAACAGTAACAAGGGTTTCGCGACAGGGTAAGAGCTCGAACTCTCGAGAAGAAGAAAATATCTAAGTGTTGCAAATAATGTCAAACACTTGGTCAAAGTCTAAGTATATACAACTTAAATCCCCATGATCTGATCTACCCACCAGCTCAGGTCTCAAAGCTGATACCAGCTTAGGCATGCAGTTCAGCATGCTTACAAAATCAGCTTCCGTACACAAACATATCATGCTCCCAACACATCACACTCGCTACTCAGATCATGCTCTCCAACATATAACGCTTGCAGATCAGCTCTCGCAAGCGGTTCAGCTCTCGCACATTAAACAGCTCTCGCGTATGCAGATCGCGCTCCCTCCATCTCAGAAGAGCTAGATCAGTTCACACCTAATCTGACCATATGAAACAGTTCATACAATGCATCGTAGCATCAGATCGCATCAACAAACCAGATCATGCACTGGTCAGCTCACACCATCCAACCAGTTCTCACCAAATCCAATGATCACAACAACTCTCGCCCCGATCTAATAACCACGAACAACTCTTTCCTAAGCTGAAAACTGCAAACAACGCTCGTCTAAACAGAATGCTTCTACCAGCTTATGCCTGAAAAGATTCCACTAACTAGTGCAGCACAACACGCGCGATCTGAATACTCAGCTCAGGGCACCCAAAACATCCCCAAGCTAAATCCAGCTTACGTTCAGCTCCTAATAGCTTACACTTATACCCCAGAGACGCTCGCTCCTAAGGTGTTTCCTAGAAAATAGCTCGGACAGAAGAACATCTTAATGCTCAACACAGCAGTGCAGCTCTGAACTGTTCCACTCAGACCAGTTCATGCCTGATATGATCCACGCTTAACCAGATTAATCTCCTTAATTAATCCACCAATCTTCCAGATCTCACATATCATATCTAAGGTGTTGAAATATTTAAATGATGGTCGTGATGCAAAAAAAGAGGAAATGTAGTAAGGTTCAGAGGAAGAGGTGAAAAGAATTTAAACTTTGAGGTATGATTGGATTGACTAGACCATTTAGGATTTGACTAGGTCATTGCCTGAATAATATCACTTAAGGTATATGAGAAGCCTCAACTTAGATTAGAAGAGTTCAAGTAGTTTTCAGGAGTGTGATAGTTAGGCTTAAAATTTTAGATATTTAGGATTGTACTTCTATTTTTGTATAATGTACAATATAACAGACTTAGCAATATAGTTCAATTCTTTTTAAATCTATTCTGCTCAATAATTTGTAATCACCAAAAAGGAAGAAAACTTGTTAAGTTTAATATATTTTTATTTTTGGTGATAAAAAAGGTTTCAGCACAGAGCCAATCAGATCAAATCAGACAGAACATAAAATTTTTGAGAATCAGATCATATTATATCATAATTGAGTTGGGATAACTCAACAGAACAAACAGAGTGTGTATTGACTCAGATCATATTAGAAAAGCTTAGTCAACAGAATACAAGAGCATATCATATCGGTTTTACAAGAGCAGCTTAGAGCTCAGACCAGCCAAGTTATTAGTACATATCAGGAATAGTTTATCAGATCAGACAAGATAAGAAATATTTATCAGACCAAAGTAGTGCAATAGATCAGATCGTGGCTGTCTTCGAAGAATTGACTTAAAGGATGCATTTATAGTCATTGAACAACTCAGGATACAATCAGAACTATTAATGTTATTGTAGATCGAGAATTTCCTTTTAGATAAAAACTAAAATGCATCTAATGCATCAAAATGAAGATTGTACAAAGCATTAAATGCACATTTATTACTTGAAGGCAATATATGAGGATTCATTGGCTGAGTCTACTGGTTATATTTATTATCGTTGGAATCCAGAAGCTATAAATAGCAGGGTCGAATATGTGTGAAGAACCTTTGCTACTTGAACGAATCTTTGATTCTTAAGCCTTCACAATCTTTCTGTCAAATACTTTGTATTTTATTTAAATATCTTCGAGTGCTGTATTCGGGTTTGTTGAAATCAATTTAGAGCTTCACATTTATTGTATATCTTTTAATCCTTTTAGAAGAAAACTTTGTAAGATAACAGATATTGTTCTATTATCAGTTAGTAGAATAAGAGTTCAGATCAGACGTGAGCTGACTGACCAGTTTTGGTTATATTTCATAATAAGCACAATTATTTTAATGGATACCTTCCATTTTGAAAGAAGGGAAGATGTAGAAGCATTGTTTTGAACTTCCATCACAACATATGTTATTATCGACTGAGATAAAAACAATATATCCTTCATAATTTATATTAGCAATGGAAATTATATTTCATTATTAAGTATTGCAACGGAATTTAATATCCATCACAACTATAGCGATAGTTTTTATTAACATTGTTGCTTACAGTTGTAGCAACGGTTTTAAATTTCCATCTCTAATATTAGCAACATAATTCTTAATCTGTCACTAGTTTTACTGATGGAAATATTAAACCGTCGCTATACTTAGTGATGGTATGTGTATGTCCGTCGTTGATGTTAGGATCGAAAAACAGGGGGTGTCCGTGAGCTCTCACACAACTCACGTAGGCTCTCACACAGCCTAATACACCGAACCCTCAAGTTACATACATTTTAAAATTTTTGAAGGAAAAACAGCACGCAACACGGGAACCGGATCGCGCATGAAACGCACCAGCGGCTCTGCGAGTTGGTTCAACATATGCGATCTGGTTTATTTGTAACTTGAGCTGCAATAGCTCAGTGTTCTTGAATTTTAAGTGCACCGAGATGCAGATTGAGTAATGAAGTAAAATCATGCGGAAACAATCTGAACTCTTATAATCGAAAGCTTATTAATAGTTGTAATCGCAGTTATAAAATATGCAATGCGTATGAATGCAGTAAGCTGTAAAGAAAGAACACGCTGCAATTTTTTTATGGAAGTTCGGAGCTGAATCTCGTACATCTCCCCTTCTCCACTAGAAAACTTGATTACAGTGGCCCCCACTGCAACCCGATCCGACAGCCCTCAGCTGAAAAAAATTCTAGCACCTATGCACAACAGTCCGCAAGCTATGTGTCTAACATCACTTCTTTTACGCCTCAGTGAGAAATGCTACACACACTTCTTTAACGTCTCAGTGCGAAAGACTACATAGACTTGTTTAACGTCTCTGTCCAAAGACTATAAGAAAGTCGTTTTTTTTTGTTTTTATTCACTCAATATCTGTTTCGCTCAACTCTTGAATATATGAATGAATCTTGTGTGAGATTTTAGTGTATACTCAATCTCTCGAAGATAATCTCACACACTGGGAAGTGCTCCTGTCCGAGCTGGTTTATCAATGTCTTCCCAGAGCTTGTGCTGTCGACTTGATATTTCTCTGAATCGTTAGCAGAACACTCTTCTTCTTTCCTTGTCTCTCTTGTGCGTGCATGCCTTTGGTTGTGCTCTGCTCTTGCTATATATAGCCCCTGCGCAGATTTATCCATTGGACACAAAGTTGTAACCGTTGAAAGCATTCTAACACTATTTTACTTTGCGTCCTTTGTCTTTTAATGCGTCGCAAGCTTTTCTTCACTTTAAGCACGTGAGCACTGTATTTGAGAAGAAAACACAAGCAAATCGATTTGAATACTGAAAACCAATCCTTTTATAGTCTTGTATTCAAATCTCTTTGCTCGTAGATTTGATAGAATCTGTCATGCTATCTGGGCTGGTTTGTCCTTAACCACTTGTCAGCTTATCTCCGTTCTGGTTTGCCCTGAGCTGGTCTTTACTTCGAGCTGGTTGCTTCTTCAACTATACTGCTCTTGTTCGCAACTACTCTTGAGCTGATTTCTAATTTGCTCTTGTCATCTGCTCCTGTACACAACTGCTCTTGTTCTGTTCTTTTCTGCTCTTGGCCACTGCTCTTCTTTCCAGGCTCATTTGATCTTAACCAACTTTTTTCTTTGCATCAAACTGGCTTGTTCATTAAACTAAGGCATTGCTGGGCTCAGAGCTTGTTTTCCAGCTGGTTTCCTTCAGCTGGTTACTTCTTTCACCACAGGAATCTTCCTCCACAATTTCTTTGGTACGAACGGCATGTGATCTTCACGTCATCATAGGCGTCGACATTGTTCACGATCACAGACTTTTGCCTCCGTCTATCTCATAAGCATCCAGATTGACCAGATCTCCGATCCGGTTTTCTCTTCTCCGAGCTGGCCTTCTTCAGGTCGAGCTGCTTTGTCCTTAACCAGCTTGGCTCTATTCTTCTCATCAAGAGCCACTGTATTACTTTCTTGTTCTCTTTGCCCATTCAGACACCTCATCCAAACCATCAGCTAGCACACCTTTCTTTCAATGGTTGATTGAGCCAGTTCTCCGAGGATACTTTAAACCTTATCCTCGTAGAACTGAAATCCAGCACCAGTGATTATATCCCTTCTTCTTTGGGATATAATAATCAGTTCTAATTCAGTCTTCCCAAGGATTGAGATCCCTATGATGAACTGATTATAGTTGCGCTTCGTGATCCGACCTGAACTTGATCACTGCGCTTGTCTATGCATCGGCACTTGAACACTGCACTTGTACGCTGCACTTGATCTACACTTGAACTATTCTACTCTAATCTCTCTGCGCTTGATCACTGAACTGCTCTTGTACCAAGCTGGTGAACCAGCTTGGTGTTCCCTGCACTCTGGATCTCTTCTGTTGTACCAGCTCGTGCGCCCCCTTAATGTTCCAGCGTAGACATCTTCAACTGTTCCAGCTTGGACGTCCCCTCACTGTTCCAGTTTGGATATCTCCCTGTCTTCTAATCAAGTGCAATGCACATCGCACGTAAGCCGGTAGTAGAATAATAACAGATTTTGTGTTAATCAAAATTCAGATTCTGATCTATAAACACAGATCCAACAGTTACTTTTGCGACGATTATAACAAAACCGTCACAATGCCGAGTTTAATTTTAAAAAAAAAATCGACGACGGTTTGTTATTCCATCGGTAATTTGTGACAGAAATGAAAATGGTGTGGCTAAATTTGGCGAAGGTTTCAAATACAGTCCTAAATTCTTTTTTTTTTTAAAGTGACATTGAGGACCTCATCACATGAATTCAAATATAATGATCAACTAAATTTCTTAATAAACAAATGCAAACTACTTTGGCATATTCTTCCAATGTTAAGTCCAACTAAATGGGACCCATTGGGTTCAATTATTGCAAGTTTTCCCATTAATCTATTATTTACTAATGACCTACTAACATATTGACAATCTTTTTTAGCTGGAACTATTCGCATAAACTTTCGGCTCAAAGTGTTAGATTATAAATTAAGTCAATTAAACCAGATAAATTGTAATTGATAAAAAAACGTTTTGTGCAAGGGGCACACCCATGAAGGTCTTGACCGATAATTGAACATGTGATCAATTAGTTACAAACAATTACAATTCCATTCAATCTACTTACTTGGACACCGTTAATGATATCTACTACTCACTGTTTAGACATGATCGTATATTTCAGCATGAAATGAATAAAACTATTCCTTAAAATAAGAATTGTTATCACTTATTATCTGTATTTTTTTTTAAAAAAAAGTAAAAACACTTATCAAATGACTTGGGAAAACAAATATTTATATATATGTTTTTCTCTTTCGTTCAAATGAAATAAAGTGTATAATTTAATCATAACAAAAGAAATATTATGATTATACAAATTACATGTTCATGCAAACATACTATTATTTTTCCTTTTGATTTAAAATAATTTCTAGCTCAATCGTTTCAAACTCTAACTAAAAAAAAAAAAGGTTAATCTAACTAAGACCTAACCTTAGTAAATCAGAGGATGAAAAAGAAAACATTAAAATTTACTGAGATTACATTTTTTTCAATTGAATTATAAGAGTAAAATTAACACCTTCATTCAACATGCTCATGAGTAAATGCGAATGAGCAATGGAAACTTTATTCCCCAGGTAATTTTTTCAGATTTGAAATATTACATCATCCTCACACAAGTGCTACAGTTTTCTGATTAAATTTATTCACTCTAGGTCTCCATGTGTTGCAAACCCTAGGCAATCCTTTTGAGAATCCACTACCAATTAATGAAATGTAGACCACCCATTAACGCCGAAATAATAATTCTTATGTCGCCAATTATTATATAATTAATTTGTGGGGACTAGGTTTAAAATTACAATACCATATGTTTGTGGGTAAATGGATTGTAGAGGAGCCCACGATAATTATGTATTTTAATCTCAAGTCCATGTGGTTTTAATCATTAATTGGTGCCATGTCTTTATCGTGGCGTACATGTTGCTCCCATATCCAATCAATGTTTGTACTCTTCATGCTGAGCTATCGATATTTTTTAATAATTAGTTTTCAAGTTCATTTTTTAATACTCCATTTTAACTTGCTAAATTACATTTATATGCGTAAAATATGAAACAACTAATTCACAAAATATCTTAGTTAAAAAAAATATTAGAAATAACTTTGTATCAAATTACTATTGTGGAAAAAGTTATGTAGATGTTAACATCGGTCCAAGACCTCCTTTCAAGTGTTCATGGTTGGGTTAGCAACTGCTGAAACTATCCTCGATTTAAACTTATAGGTTAAGTATCTTTGATAGTTCGATACATGTTTCTCTTCAAACTTTTGTTTGGGTTTTTCAAATTTTATTCTTGTCAATTCAATTCCCACATATAATATTGTCACTCTAGCATCATACGGAAAGCAACTATATAAACTCCTCTTCTTTTAAATACATCAAAGATACATAATCTATATAAAAAAATTAATTGTTAAAGGAGCAGCTCCGCCTTTAAGTTTGGCTTAAGTTGAACTGTCGTCTACTAATGAATGAATTTTAGATTAAAAATTAAATATATAGGTAATTAAGAAACTTATAATATATTTTATAAATTATATTAATAGGTAATTTGTTATCAGGGACGAAACTAGAATTTTTTAGAAGGGTGGGCTGGAGAGACAAAAAGAATTCATAATTTACATAAAATTTATTAACAAAAGTTTGTGTATTACGTTTCATAAACATGTAACATAATCATATAATACTACAACTAAATACTTTAATAAAAATAAAATAAAAATATATATCAACTACAAAAAAAGTCATTTAAGTACGGTCAAGAAAAATCATTAATACTATGTTTTTTTCATGTTCAACTCCATGTTTTTCATTCGGGTCAAATTTAAACTCAATGATATTTTCATGATCTTCATCTATGAATTGATGACAATACGTCAAATAACTTAAAAAATAAAATACAATATATGTACATAAGTTAACAGTCGTCATCAAAATTATATCTCCTTGTTCAGTCCCATCTATGGATTTATGGGCCATCAATGAATGACCTTTCACGATTTAGGTTGGACTAGAAATTTGGACTCGGTTAATAGCCCAACGACAATGCTTTAGCAACCGTTTTTATCCTTTGTCCTTTAGCAGTAAACAGTGACAAAGTCTATTGACAAACTTCTATTAGTGAATTTGTGGATTCTCCCCCGCCTAGGCTTGTAAATCACATATTCTTTAACTTGCTTCATAGTTACTGTCGAGAAGTACGTTGGTGGATTTGAAGTCAGTGTGGACAATAGGAATTCCAACAGCAGAACTTGACTGCAGGTATGAAAGTCCTCCAGCAGCTCCGATAGCCACTTTCAACCTTACAGACCAATCCATCTTCACTTCTCCTATCCCTAAAAATTCCATGAGAAAGTTTTAACATCATATCCACTACCTTTACTGTTTGGATATTTGTCCCATAATACGACATGTTGGAAGCAATATTTTCCAAAAAAAATGGAAAGTAAAAGACACGCCATTCAAGTGATCTTGCAAGTTCCCTTTCTGCATATATTCATAATCAATAAACCATGCTTCCCATCTCCACAATACCAAATTAAGTCACAAGATTTGGATGGTCTAATCTGCTCAGAATATCAACTTCCACCCAAAAATCTCGCTCCCCTTCCACTTCTTTGAACCATAGCAGTTTCATTTCTATTTTCTTGGTTGCTAAAACCTTGCAGATCAGTGAAATTGTTCATCATCAATCCGAGACAAGAATTTTTTAACACTAAAATTATTCACGAAAATTCGTGTTAGATCATACCTCTCCCAAACGTAGTGTTCTATTTTTATATCGACCAAATCCACCAAATAAACAATCATATCAACGCGCTCAACAAAGAGAAATCCCAAGAGCGGCATACCATTGTAGCACCAGCATCAATGCTACTAAGAACGGCCTCGTCAACAATCCTTATGAAAATCACATATAACAATTCTTGATCGAACTGTGAACCCCCTCAGGTAACCTATCGATGTGCTTCATCTTGCAATACACTAACAAAAGTTCTACAGACCACAACAGAAACACATAGAACCCGAGTTACAAGGACTCCCACCATCGGTCCTGCCCCTAGAACTACTAGATCTCATACCTAGCACCTTCTTCAAACGACGCATAAAATCTTGATGTATCCGAATTTTCCCAGCCGTCAGCTGCCACCAGATCAGGAGGCCTCTGCACGGGAGATCAGACCTAGAGCCCCGGACTGCTTGAATGAGCGAAGTAAATATGCTAGAATGAGTCACCTACAACCACATAAAACAGGTCAGAGGGCGCCGAAAGTCTTCCGCCGAAACCCATTCGATGCTTAAGTCAGATCAGATGCCTGAGGATAGAGAAGAAAGGTGTATGCAAAGCCGAGAACTTGTCATTTCGTTCTTTTGTAAAATAGGCATATTTGTTATTCATAGAGGGAGTAAGCGCTTGCGTCAATGTTACCTAGTTAATCATGATCCAGAGTAGGCTTTGTAGATGTTGCTTGCATGTTACCCAAGATTCAGACCTATTCTGTGCATGTCTAATCTGGAGCGTAACTATCCGCATAGATCATATCGAAACAGTGCGAAAAGAACAGAGCGGCTCAGATCAGTTCAGACAAGATACGAAGTGCATATCAGACTAGAACCAGGGCAGTTGAGTAGAACAGAGTAGTTCAGATGAGAATAGTTCTCATCAGGTCGGAGCTTCGCATCAGATCAGTACATGCTACAAGTTTGGAAGAGACTGTACCCAGTTTGGGCGTGGCTGTATTCCACTTTGGGTCCAATATTATGAGGTATCAAAGTATCCCCCAGCAGGTCCTAGACGAGGAATTGAAGTTTTATGACCGTGTAATGGTTGGGACCCGATGAAGGGCAGCGTGGGAGATCAACAAGCCGAGAACTGGTCATTTCGTTCTTTTGTAAAATAAGCATATATGTTATTCATAGAGGGAGTAAGCGCTTGCGTCAATGTTACCTAGTTAATCATGAGCCAGAGTAGGATTTGTAGATGTTGCTTGCACATTACCCAAGATTCAGACATATTCTGCGCATGTCTAATCTGGAGCGTAACTGTAACGACCAGATCATTTAGAAGTCCACAATTAGAAATATATGAGATTGAGGGATTACATTGCTATTTCAATTCGATTCTTTAATATTTCGGTCTATGTTATGATCAATCTTTATATTATTATGGATTGATATTCAAATACTAGAATACAAGTACAGTAGATGTTTAGTAACTTCTGCAAACCAAGTGGATTCTCTATTTAACTAAAATTCTCGGTTTCCATGCACATTTTGTTTTGAAAAACAGAGCACGCCTTATTAAGAATTTTGCATATTGATATAACGTGTTTGTTTTCCTTAGTCATTGTAAATCATATAAATAGGATCTTAAGCTGCTTCATGCATCATTACTTTTAAATCAAATCATATTAAGCGGTGCTCGCTCTCAAAGAAGCCGAACCAAAATACTTTCAAAGTGTTTTAGAGGAAACAGGCGGTGCGCAAGAAGTATATTGAATTTTCTGCTGTTCTTGTGTTAAAATACCAGGCAAGTAAACTCTGTTTCTTGCTAACTCAATAGAAAGCATATATTCAATTCTGTTTTTATGTTTATGTATGAGTTTTTAAAGGAAGATGGTTTCGACTGTTCTTCAAAGAACAACTATGAAGTTCATGCTCTGTTTTTATGAAGAAGTTGAGTTACTGTAATTTTTATTCGAGAATGATTTAGAAAATGTCTTGGTGATGTTATTCCAATGAATTCCTGAGGTTTTCAGTAATTCATTCATCGAAGTAGCTTACAAGTAGCTTATTCGATTCCTTCTAGAAGTTTTAGAAAGCATGTCGAAGTCTTTAGAGGAAGGTAACCTTCGTATTTCATGGTTATCTACAATAGGAAAGCTGGTTCTTATACCTCTGCTGATATTGTCTTATCGAAAATATTCTAAGTATGAAATCAGCAGGTTTATTTCTTTGATTGAAAATCAGCAGACGCAAATTCAGCAGATGCTTTGCTTTCGCAAATTCAGCAGGTGTTTTGTAAAACCAGCAGATGCATAAATTGGTTGTAGCGACTGGTTTTAACGACTGGTTGTAGCGACTGGTTGTAACGACTGGTTGTAACGACTGGTTGTAGCGACTGAGTTATGCGCTACGACATCGTTTCGATTGATAATTATTTAAAAGATCTCGCGACTGGATTCTTGTCTTGCGACTGATTCCTATTCGTTGCGACTGGTACTGTTCACCAGCAGATGTATTTCACTTCATTATTTCAGCAGTTGTTTTACTTATTTCTAAGTACTGTTCATTCAGCTGGTATTAGTCTTGCGACTGGTACTGTTCACCCCAGCTGATCACTGTTCATTCTTCGTTTTCTTCATTAGATAACGAAAATCTCAGAATTTGATTCTTCCTTCAATTCTAAATTAGTTTAATGAATCTTTCGACCTATCTGACAGATTCAACTAGCTAAATTATTCAGTTTTCATCTTCGCAAGCATTACAAGGAAATCCTTTATAGTTCCAGAACATCATTAGACAAACGAAAACCAATAACTCAAATAAAAAGAAAGAAAACAGAGCAGAACATTGTTTTACGAAATGTTTTAAGTTATGACAATGAAAAGGGTCCCTAATGAAAGGGTGAGTGCGCGGCTGACGAACCGTGTGCCCTTTTAACCAGGAAGGACTAGGATTATAGGTCGACGGATCTGTATACCCCTTCAACTATGAGCCATAGTGCTAAGACTGATATCAGGAGTTTGATCAAACGAAATGGACCAAATGTTTAAAGTATTGTCATAATTTTCCCAGAAAATGAAAGAAGAGCACAAGAGTGATTACGATCACAGTTCTTATGAGATGTTTAAAGAAAATGTTTTCAGAATTGATTCATGCTTATGCTTTCGATTATTACTAGACTTCGTAAGTTATGTTACGCTTTTTTATTCTTAAGCGTAAAGTTCAGACTCCAGTATGTACCAGTTCTTGAGCAACTGTATTCTTACTTTTGTTATTCCAGATTATACCTGCTGGGCCTTTGGCTCACTAGCTTTTTTTGAGTGCAGGTGAATTACAGCAGGAAGATGGAGGGAGATGAACAGAATGGAAGGAATGTGTTTATCGTGGACAATAGAGTTTTGTTTTCTTCTGTTTCAAAGTTCGTAGCTTCTTTTTGAGAACACTGATGTATTGTACTGAATATTCTGGTTTAAGTTGTATCAAAACAAGATTTCAGAATTTTGTTATGTTTTCAACCAGACGTTATCACACTACGAGATGCATTATTGACAGATGATATAGCTGTTCTCTTCATTTCTGCACCATTGCATAAATTATTCTAGATTTCTTACCTCTGAAAGTGAAGCATTTCAGTATGCTCGTTTCAACCCAGATAGTTAGTAGCGATCCATTGCTCCAACGTTTATAACTTTTGATTTCATTCAATTGAACCCCAAAACTTTTGATTATTCCGTCAAGAAAATGAGGGTCGTTACAGTAACTATCCGAATAGATCATACCGAAACAGTGCGAAAAGAATAGAGCGGCTCAGATCAGTTCAGACAAGATACAAAGTGCATATCAGACTAGAACCCTGGAAGTTGAGTAGAACATAGTAGTTCCAATGAGCGTAGTTCTGATCAGGTCGGAGCTTCGCATCAGATCAGTACATGCTACATGTTTGGACGAGACTATACCCAGTTTGGGCGTGGCTATATTCCACTTTGGGTCCAATATTATGAGGTATCAAAATATCCCCCAGCAAGACCTAGACGAAGAATTGAAGTTTTATGACTGTGTCATGGTTGGGACCCGATGAAGGGCAGCGTGGAAGATCAACAAATAGTAGAGCTTTGAACTAGTTAGGTTAAAAATCCTTTAAAACAAATAGCCGAGGAGACTCTTAACTTAAGAAAGATTTTCTGATACCAGGCGGATTAATCAAGTAAAGCATGTTGTCTGAGGTGTTTTGCCAATAAGGTTTGGAATTTTATAATTCCAAGCTGGTCAGACTCTAAAATTCCAAGCTGGTTGGGCTTAATAGTATCAAATGGATCGGACTTTAGAATGCCGAGCTGGTCGAGCTTAATAGAGTGCTATGCTGGTGGCCTTAATAGTGCTCAGGTAAGGCTACTAGCCGAGGTGTTACCAATAAGAATTGGCCTTTAGGTGCTAAGAAGATTGGGCTTTTGGTGCCGAACGGACCGGACTTTAGAATGCCGTACTGGTCGGTCTTAATATTTCCAAACGGATCGGACTTTAGAATGCAAGTTGGTCGGGCTTAATTTTTCCAAATTGATCGGACTTTAGAATGCTGAGCTGGTTAGAGTTTAGATGTTGGACGGATCAGACGATCAGACTTTAGAATGCCGAGCTGGTAAGGAACGGATCAAACTTTATATTCTGAGTTGGTAGGGCTTAATGGTGCCGAATGGATCGGACTTTAGAATGCCGAGCTAGTTGGGCTTAATAGATGCACTCAGGTAGGGTTACTTTCCAATGTAATAGATTAATGCGTCAAGAGCTTCCATGTGAACTTTGTGCCAAAAATATACTTTTCATTAAGTAAAGAAATTACAGTACGAAATAAGAATTACCTAATGGAGTGTTGGTCTAGTCTGGTCAATAGACTGAACACAATAGTGGTGTGATGGTCCGCTGACAGATTAGAATAGCGGAGTGCTCGTCTGCTAACAGAACAGAATATTGGAGCGTTGATCTGCTGATAGAACAGAATAATGGAATGTTCTTCTGCAGACAAAACAGAATAATGGAATGCTAGTCTGCAGAAAAAACAGAATAATTGAGTGCTCGTCTGCTGATATAACAGAATAATGGAGTGCTGGTCTGATCTGGTCTGCTGATAGAACGAAAGTCTGGTCTGATCTGCTGACAGAACAGAATAGTGGAGTGCGGATCTGCTGAAAGAACATAATAATGGAGTGCTGGTCTAATCTGGTCTGCTGATAAAAAATAATACTGGAGTGCTGGTATGCTGATAGAACAGAATAATAGAGTGCTTTTCGGGATCTCTTCTCCCATCACATTCTCCCATACTAAGGAATTTAAAATGCCGAGGGAGTTCAGCAACCAGCACTTCTGCCGAAAATGGGATAGTTCGCTCAGGAGGTAGTGGGGTCCCCAAGTTCCTTTCTTCTCTCAAACACGAAATGTCCTCCCGTCATTTCTGGATCTCTTCCAATTGTGTATCCGGAGGATGATTTGGCCCTGGCCGATGCACCAGCACTTGTTCCATGGTTGTGGTCACTAATTGTGCAATTTGAGCAACTGTAAGACCCTGGATTGCAGGCCCCCAAGATAAATTCTAAGTGCTACTGTTTCTCCCGTATCTTGAAGCCTATTCTTCCTGGTGGCATCATGTCCATTCTATATTCTATCAGTTTTCCACAAACGATGTCAATTGATGTATCCAAATTTTCCCAACCGCGAGCTGCCACCAGATCAGTGGCCTCTGCACGAGAGACAAGTCCTAGGGCCCCAGACTTCTTGAATGAGCGAGAGGAAATGTGCTAGGATGGGTCACCTACAACAACAGAAAATAGGTCGAAGGACGTCGAAAGTTTCCGGTAAAGGCCTCCGATGCTTAAATCATATTGGATGCTCGGAGATACAGAAGAAAGGTGTATTCAAAGCCAAGAACTGGTCATTTGTCCTTTTGTAAAATGAAACATAACTATGATTTAAAGAGGGACTAAGCAGTTGCGTGCATGTCACCTAGTTATCATGAGCCAGAGTGGGCTTTGTATATGTTGCGTGCACATTGCCCGAGATTCGGACCTATTCTGTGCATTTCTAATCTGGAGAATAACTATCCGTATAGATGTGATCGAAACAGAGCGAATAAAATAGAACAGTATAGAACAGAGCGGCTCAGATCAGTTCAGACAAGATACGAAGTGCATATCAGACTAGAACCGGGGCGGCTGAGTAGAACAGAGTAGTACAGATGAGAATAGTTCAGATTAGGTCGGATCTTTGCATCAGATCAGTACACACTCCAGTTTGAACGAGACTGTACCCCAATTTTGACGAGGTTGTATTCCAGTTTGGGTCCATTATTATGAGTTATCAAATCTGAGCCTAGAGTTTGAAGCAGAGGAAAGGGAAACAACTCACGAAATAATACCTCATGTTTTTTTACGAATCCATAGAAGATTGATGATGAAATCCGGTAGAGAAGCGAAGGACAGTAAAGGAGAATGGCACGGATCAAGAGTAGGGATGTAAACGAATCGAATCGAGCCGAACTTTATGAAAAATTTAGTTTTCGAGTTCGCCTATTCGAAGCTCGATTTTTAACTTAATCATTGTCATTTGGTCGATGTCGATTTTAAAAACACCCTCGATAAAAAAAGGTTTAAGAAAATTGTTGTCAATTACCCAAAATTAAATAAAGACAATAGATTTTTTAAGGGCCGATACATCAACCATCTACTCAATATCCTCGTACGAGTCCACAATCACTACATGAGATTAACTTTGGTTCGGTGAATTGAATAATAGGACTCCCAATTACTACGCATGATTGTAAGACTAGTATTTATTGAGGAAGTGAGCTCGTTTTGTGGCTGCTAGAAAGGCTCGTTATTATTGCATAGGTTCAAGTCGTATTATAAAATCAAATTCTTGGGTCATTACTCTATTTTTAGAATTTTCTTTCTTTTTATTAGTTACAAGACTGTTATTGACACTCGGATATCTGTTTATAGATGAGCTTCAAGCGGCTCTAGCTCCATTTTTTCCTGGGTTGGGTGGATCTAGAGGAGTTAGCCGTGGAGGCTCCGTGGACAGCCTTCAATCTAGGCGTATTGGCCGATGACATCAACGACGGAGACATCATAAATTGGTCCATAAGCATCGCAATAAGTCCTCTGTCCTATACATGTGTTGTGACAACCTTTTACCATTATTATTTATATAAAAGATACGTTCATAGATAAGGTTTTTCAGTTAAACCGGTTTTAAGAATAAGACAATGATTTTAGTGTGAAACATTTATCTATTCAGCATTATTAAATGTGAATTTTATTTTAGTGTTCTAATATCTAACAATGAGAAAGATATCCAGAAAGTTGCTCTTGTGGCGGTCATCGACAACAAGTGCTCTCACATATTTAATCTCATAGTGCAGCCTCCTAGTGTTGCAATACTAGAAGGCTGGTGGATAACTATTAACATACTCACATACACCATTTGTCTTGCTATATCAGATATGATATGATAGGATTATTAATAAATTGTGTGACTATAAAATGATTGCATTGAATAGAGAATAATGTTTGATAAGAGTACTATATTTATTTTTGATGATTTGGGATAAGGTATCACATTACATTTTTAACATTTGCAAAAATTAATAAATATAATAAAAAGAAGAAGATAAGTGATAATATTTAAAATTTATATTATTGATTTGCTGGTTTTGATAAATAATTAAAGATTTGATTGATGTGAAATAAATATTTAGTGATTTTATTGATGCGAGATAAATAATACTACATCCGAAAATGAGATATGATCGGATTAGGATATGATTATTAATACTATAGTACGAGAGAATTCATTTCTTCATTCTACTGATATATGTTACATGCATTTACATATTTGTTCATTGTTCAACCAAGCGCATTTCACATAAATATTTTATCGTTCAAAAGATCGGTTTAGATGATTTCTGCTGTCAGCTAGTAACTCAACTATTTTTAAAAAATGTTTTTAAAAGCACAAACTTTTAAAAAGAGTTTATTCAATCCCCACTCTAAACTTCGTAGCTGATTTATTGACCTAAATAAAACTGTACTACAGAGCTTATCTGAGCTGTTCTCTTGAATACGTTTGGTTTTGGTCTCAACTATTCTTTATAACTGATCTGATCTAATTCTGTTCTCTATAACTAATCCGATCATGTGTTGACATGATCTGTTACACTCCCCTTTCACGCTATTCTGATACTTCAAATTCCTAAGCTCATATGGTTTTTAGCTCAGCTTGTCTGTCTTCTGTTATTCTCCTGCTTAACTGAACTTCTTTTGGTTGATAAGCTTAACTGGTCTTCTTCAATTCAACTCCGGTTTATGTTATATCATGAAATATATTACCCAAACTAATAATCACAAAAGCATGTAAATCAAAATAATTTCTACCATTGACAAACCATGTCTATTTGATCTTGTTGTCATTTATTATTGAGTTATCAATCGAAAACAAATTCAAATAAAGCAAGAAATGCGAATAAGCAAATAATAATGTGTAATGTATTAAATTGAGATTATACATTAATCAATATTCGATTGATTGGTCTGAGGTTATCGACAAAAAAGATTTGTCTAAAGCCACTTCTTTTTGTCTAACTAAAATTACATTGTACACGATGAGCATATTAATAATCAAGCAACTAAACAGTAGGAAATAAAAAATAGAAAGCTTAGATAGACTCTTTTGAACTGCTTCTAAACTGATCTAATATATTTCTATCTTAACTCTTCTCTATCTATAATGCTCTCCGTTTTTTGTCGACACCAGAGAGTAGACAATCTTAAATACTGTGGAGTATCTTTGACATTTACTATTTTGCACAACTTGAAAGGGAGGTAAATGGGTTAGGCCTCAAAATGTTTATGACTTGGAAAGAAGGCCGGAGACTTGAAGAGCATTCAAATCTAAAAGTATTTGTACGGCTTCTTTTGGAATACCCTGTTATCTCCCTAGTGTGACAACGGGCGAAGAAACTCTTTGTTAACATGGGATTTCCACTTAGTTATCACCAACGGACATGGCGTGAGAAACTAGACTTGGAGCCGTTAGCTAAAATGCTCGTGGATTAATGGAGACTCTCCCCCCATTAGAGCTCGGCTCACAGTATCTTCTAAACTACATAAATACTATGTGCTCTAGTGTAGCTAACGCTGTCTTCTAATGAAACCCAGCACATGCTTCCTCTAACATACTCATTGCTGACCTTTTTCAGAAGTAGATACACTTCTTTTATCGTCCGTCCAATGGTCATATACCTTGAAAGCGGTTCTTCAGAGCATGGTGACTATTAGTCCAATAGACATTGGTGTTGGGCCTGAACAACCACTTCGTTGAAATTAGAGCGCAGAAGGAACCTCAAAGAAGCAAGAATATTGGATAGAAGAGATCCACAGAAGTTTTTCATTGAAAGAATGATATAAGAAAACCTATGATTGTGTTGTATACTTATAATGTGCAACGAGAGAGAAAAACTAGTCAAATCGGTTTCTAGGGAAGTATCGAGACATAAAGTTGAAACGATGTATAATTAAATGCATATACGTTTGGAAAGTAAAACACACAAAAGAGTGGATTCACGTATTTAAATCAATTAGAGAGAACGACGTCAGAGAGAGAAAGATATTAATTCATAAAAATTTCTCTGTTATTCTGCTAACTGAGCTAATATCAGATTGATGCAATTGAACTTCCCTTTATTTTGTGCTACCAGCATGCTTCATGAGATCCACCAATTCAGATAATTGCTTTCCATGGATATTGATCTGATCTGAGAGTTCAGCTTTGCTACGATCAACTCTACAAATAAGATCAGCATGTGATCTGAAAAAATAAGGATTTCAGTGACTTTCGAACATCATCAAAGCTAGCTTTGAAGTTTCAGAAGAAGTGAGCTGGTTTGCACGAATGTCATTAAACCTTTGTCCTAGGGAGATCAACGTCTGATGAAAGGAACCAATATCATCTGAAATAGGAGCACACGATGTGCAGTAGAATAGCATGAGAAGGAGATGAGTCCAACTGAAGTATTGGACTGGGCATCCTATGCTCAGGTGGATTCTCTTCCTACTCATTTTAAGGTCCATCCTCAGCATCAGCAGATAAAACATCACCTTGAAGAGGTGAATCAGCGTGTTGCTCCTCTTGGACGGGTGACATGGGAGCAGATTGCCTTGATGGATCATTCGCGGAAGATTTGCTCATCAGGCGTCAGATAGTAGCAACTTGAGCAGAAGAACCGAGAGGTTGTTATTCTCAAAGAATCAAAGATGGAGGAAGATGAGATGACGAAGCTTGGCCTGTAGACGCATCAAGACCAGCAGCTTGCCAGGTCAAAAGAAAGTGACCAGAAAAACTTTTCGGAGCCCCTCTAAGTTTTGAAACATGAACTGGCTCAACAAATTCATCGGAAGGAGCTAGCCGATTCTGGTACAGTTCTTGCAAGCTTGTGGTGAATCCTCGCCAGCTTTTCTTCGGTAGTCAAACAGAACAGTTGAATCTCAAGCCACTTGATAACTGTAGCATCCTCATTGGCTGTTGGAAGAGAACTTTTAAAATTCTTCTTCTTTGATCCAATATAGCCCTTCGAATTTCAGCTTTATTCATTGCAGCTACAAGTTCTCGGCGAGTTAGTGCTTCAGAGATAATATCAGTCTCTGTCCACCTAAGAATTTGATCTTCCAAGGTGGAAATCTGTTGAATGGTTTTCAAAGACTTAATCTCTTTGAAGTTCACAACTGTCTAAAAGTTGAAGCATTCATCAAAGCTGCTCAATCGATCAGCAGTGTTCTGCTCTACTTCTACAAAAATCAGATCAACAGCTGTTTGAACGCTAGATGGAGGCTTCACTGTCTCAACAACGATCCCTTTACCTTGTCGTTGGGGTCCAGTTGAGGCAGATCAGGACGAGTAGCCTCCAATGGATTTTGAACTAAAAAATCCCTTTAAGAACAGGGACTGTAGAGAGAACAGGAACGGATGCAACCTTGGCCTTCTTCACCAGTTGAATTCTGTTGGAGCGTACCTACTGAACTGGAGGGAGCAAGAACCTGCGGTGATGGCCTGGTCGTTGGCTCTGAATCTGATAACTCTGACTCAGATAGGATTAAGACCAACCATCTATCCCCGTCACTTTCTTCTTCTACTTAAGTCACCGCCGGCCGTGTTTTTCCGGCTCGATAGTCAATCACCCCTATGGCATTCTGAGAAGTGTACACTGTGATAATCTCTTGTTCAGCACTTCGTATACATGGAGGGGCATTGATTCCCCCAGATTATTGAAACATCTTTACAAAATGCGACTTATCTGGACTACATATCCATGTGATTGATTTGCAGACGATGTGATCATTGCAGTCAGATTAGTGAAAAGGATAACAGACCAGTTTACCCCGTATGCCAGTGGAGATACTTAACATCAAAGCTCTCCACCGTCACTGTATCAAGTGAACCAGCCTTCTCCATCAGTGACTTGCGACAATGTCATTCAACAGTCTAAACTCTGTCTTCATTTTCATCTTTTTGCTTGAAGGTCTGAAAGGAGTAACAGACACAGAAAACTTCATCTTCATTGCCTCCACTTCGTCTTCTGGGAGGTTGTAGAAGTTTGTAATCCCTTTTCGCGCTAGTTGAAGATGTTAGCAGAAAAGTTAGTTAGCTAGATGGATAGGAATTCTTCATTTATTTGTAACAGTTCAAGTGTTTAGTTGGTTGTGCTTTGTAAATGGTCAAGTGCGTGTATGGGGTTGTGCGGAATATAAAAGCACAAGACGTGATCTGTATCAAGTGTGTGATTTTTTCTGAAATCAATAGGACCAAAGAACTCTCTCTGGAAAATTATTCATCGCATCCTTTTCTTTATGATACTCGGTTCCAATCTGTATCAGATCGCGCATATCAGCTCGCGCAAATTCTTGATCATTTCTCACATCAGATCGCATTCAGCTTTGGTGATCGTCTTCCCATCTGGTAACAAAGTTTACAACTGGTATCAGAGCTGTGGTTTCTTTACTACCTGAAACATGATGGGGCCTGCAAGATTCGATATCGAGAAGTTTACAGGCAAGAACGAATTCGGATTATGAAGATTAAAGATGTGTGCACTGTTGGTACATCAAGAAATCAAAACAGATCAAAGTCCAGGGACAAGAGGAAGTGCTTCATTTGTAAAAGAGAAGGACACTTCAAGAAGGATTGTCCCGATAGGAAGCCTCGATCAATGGACAAACAAAATGATAATGGAGATGCAGATGTTGCTTCTGAAGGCTATGAGAGTTCGGATGTTCTCTGTGTAACAGCGCAAACACACGTTCAAGACTGGGTTCTTCATTCAGGATGTTCATTCCACATGTGTCCACACAGAAATTGGTTTCATACATACTCTGCTGGATGTTGAAGGGTTCAGCTGCAGGATTGAAGGTGGAGCCCTTAAGGTAACAAAAAATCCCTAGTGGTGATGAAGGCTAAACTCTCAAATGGGTTGTATCTCCTACACGGTGGGAATCCCAAATGTCTGATCAACCATTGAAAGACAACAATCCACAGCTCAGCTATGGCACACCAGATCGGGGCACATCAGTGTAGCAGGATTAAAAGACTAAAAAACAGGGTCTCCTATACAAGAATGATGTGACAGAATTAGACTTCTATGAGCACTGATTTTTGGGAAGGCAAAGAGGCTGAAATTTGCATAGGGTACACACTGTACACAGGATATACTAGAATACATTCACAGTTATCTTTGGGGACCCTCAAGTGTGTCATCATTAAGTGGTGCAAGGTATTTTTTGTCCCTCATAGATGATTACTCACGAAGGGTGTGGATTTATATAATGAAGCAGAAGTCTGAGGCCTTTGCAAAGTTCAAGGAGTGGAAAAATCAAGTTGAAACACAAACATGGAAGAAGGTGGAAATTTTGAGGACTGATAATGGAATGGAGTTCTGTGGCAGTGAATTCAATTTGCTGCTCTGAAAATGGAATCACAAGACACCGTATAATGAGGTTTACCCCACAATAGAATGGCTTAGCTGAACGCATGAACGGGACAATAACTGAGAAGGTCAGGTGCATGTTATCTTCTGCAGGGCTATCAACAGTTTTGGGCTGAGGCAGCCATGACATCAACCTATCTGATAAACAGGAGCCCCTCTTCGGCTATAGATTTTAAAACCCCTATGGAAAAGAGGACAAGTCAACCCCCAAGCTTAGGCAACCTCAACGTGTTTTGATGTGTTGCTTATGCACATATTAATTATTGAAAACTGGAACCAAGAGCTTTTAAGTGCATGTTCTTTGGATATCCCGATGGTGTGAAGGGGTACAAGTTATGGTGAAAGCATGAGGAAGTCTCTAAGATTTTGATTAGCAGAGATGTGGTCTTTAAGGAATTATCTACAGAGATGTTTCATAGCGCTGGAAATGAAGAAAATGAAACTCTCAGATCAGGGAGTAAAGATAAACTGAAATTTGAGGTGGAGCCAACACAAAGGAGCATTGTTGACAAGTCCAAACGAGATCTGGTTGAAACACATTCTGAAGTTGAAGAACAAAATCTCAGTGACTACCTTCTGGACAGAGATAAAACATGGAGAGAAATACATCCACCAGTAGATTTGCACAAGCTGATCTAATAGAATTTGCACCACTGCAGCATAAACCATTGGTGAGGATGAACCTCTAACCTTCAAGGAGGCTATCAGCAGTAAGAATGCTGAAAAATGGTGGAAGCAATGTGGGATGAAATGAGATCAATTGACAGAAATCACACTTGGGAGTTAGTGGATAAACCAGCTGGACAGAAACTTGTAGGTTGCAAATGGGTGTTCAAGGTGAAGGAAGCGATCCTAGAAGTGGAACCAACAAGGTTTAAGGCGAGACTAGTAGCTAAGGGCTTTACACAGCGAGAAGGCATTGAATGATGTATTCTCACCTGTTGGAAAGCACAATTCCATAAGGATGCTACTGTCTTTAGTGGTTAAAGAAGATATGGAGCTGGATCAACTTGATGTAAGAACAGCCTTCTTACATGGAAAGTTAGATGAATCAATCTTTTTGACACAACCTGAAGGTTTCAAGAAGATAGGGGAGATGAAAAGGTGTGTCTGTTGAAAAGGTCATTCTATGGTTTAAAGCAATCCCCACGACAGTGATATAAGAGGTTCGACACCTTCATATTAGACAAAGGCTTTGTGAGATGTGAAAATGATAACTATGTGTACCAAAAACAAAGCAAGCACGGGTCTAGTATTTATCTACTCTTATATGTCGATGACATGTTATTAGCGTCCAAGAGCAGATCTGATATGGAAGAGGTGAAGGAGATAATGAAGTCAGAGTTTGAAATGAAGGATATGGGTAAGACCAGCAATATAATGGGAATTCAAATCAAGAGGAACAGAGGTACTGGAATTCTATTTCTCTCCCAACAACACTATATTGAGAAAGTACTGAAAAGGTTTGGTATGGAGAATTCAAAAGCTGTTACTACCCCATTAGCTCAACATTTCAAACTATCCTCAGCTGATTCGCCAATAACAGAAGATGAGGCTACATATATGGAACGGATTCTTTATGCAAATGCAGTTGGTAGCCTCATGTATGCCATGATTGGCACACGCCCAAACATAGCCTATGATGTTAGCAAAGTGAGAAGATACATGGGGACACCAGGGAAACTTCACTGGGAAGCAGTGAAATGGATCTTGAGGTGTAAGGGGCTGAAATTTTTCTAACTTAAATTAATAAGTTTTGGGTTCAAATTGAAAGAATCACAAATTCCGAATCTGGTTTAATACGATCAATCGAAATAATTCTGGATCGAATTTCAAAATAAATAAGAATCTCATTCAATAATTGGAATATGGTCTGTTCATTAAACTGCGCGGAAATTCATACAGCGTTCAAAAGTACAATCTTGTTCACATTACATCAAAACAAGGAATCGGTAATATGTATTGTTTCGAAATCAGATAACTATGTTTCTGTACAACAAAGAACAAATAATAGAAAAGACTGAAAACTGAACGAAAGCTCTGGTTTACAATAAACAGAACTGAAACTGATGTCCACGATAAACACCTCTGATCTGTTCCAGCTCACACCATCCAGCTCCCTACTGATCATCACCTGCACTCAAGAAAACTAGTGAGCCTAGGGGATCATCAAGTAAATCTGGAATAGCATTAGCAGACAATACAAGCATAATAATAACTTTATCTATACTGTAGTTCAAATCTGAATAACGTATACTGAATACGATAATCTGAAATCTGTAAACTGAGAAAGCTTGAAAAGCTGAATAATATAAACTGTTAAATCTGGAAATCTGAAATCATACTGTACATGTTTGAAGACATTTACTTTCTTTTAAATAAAAAAAAATATCTTAAACATTTTCTCGTAGTCGTGATTAAAATCACCTTGTGCTTTGTTCTTATCATTTAATCGAAATATGACTTAGACTCCTGGATCGAGGTCACGGTCGTTTGATCAAACTGTCATCTGATATCAGGTCTGTGGAAAAAATCCCATCTTTTCTGTGAAAGGGATTATATTTTGCTAAACCATAATCCCGGCCCTTTCAATTTGAAGGGGCACAATGGTTCGTCAGCCAGGTCCTCCCCCTTCCTATGGAGACCATCTGTTGCCTATGCCAATATCTCTTAAACATTTTCTTTCTTTAAACCTGTACGTACTATCTTTTCTTTCTTTACTGAAACTTGCTTTTCTTTTATTTCTTGATCTGAAACAGATCTCTGTCAAGTATGGTTCGCTGTTTTAAAACCCTTTTGATGTTCAGGAACTATTGGGAATTCATTGGATTTCAATCGAAGAAGAAAATTGAAATCCGCTCTGAGTACGTACAATACGCAAGCGTACCAACTTTCGGTAGAAAAATAAGATTTGGACTGCTTGGTCAACTCAGATTTGGAAAAGTGAACATGACTTAAATGAACAGTTTGACTTATGATGGTAAAAAAAAGTCAATTCAGATTTGAAATTACGAAATCGGATCTCAACATATAATAGTTCTGAAAGAAAGAACAGATCGCGAACTCAACATCAGTTTTGGGAAAAATCAGTTCATGACCCGTAAACAGTTCCAAGAAAAGAATCAGCTTTCGAATTTAACTTGAAATATCAAAACTCGGAAGGTTTCCTTAACCTGAAGGAATCAACAATATCTAAGGAAAACTCCGGAAACAAAATGACGAAGCTACTTATAAGCTACTAATGAAATACTGAAGGAAAATCACGTAAGCTGCTTGTGAGCTAATTTGAAGAATATCTCAGAAAGATCAGAAAGAAACAAGAACGAACATCTTTACACATTTTCTAACAACTTTTCTGAATCAAAATCCTCAGCAAACGCATACTTTCTTCATAAATCATCATAATTAAATTCTGCGTTTGAAGAACATCCAAAAAAAATAGTTGTCAAACCTGTTAAAACTCATACAAACATGCAACAGAAACAATATATGCTTTCAGGGGTGTAGCAAGAAACAGGTTTACTTGCCTTTGTCTGCGACAACAATTACAGCGAGTTTATCTGGCCTGAATCAACACAATCCGATCACTTCCTGTGAAAAGTTTTGAAAGCTTTTGTTCGATTTTCTTGCAGAGAGCACCGTTTGTGAAAAGTGAAGTATTTGAGTTTCGACAGTTTTTATATGAAATCTGAAATCTAATGGTAAACACGTTTTCTTTCAAAAGTGCTAAAAATACATAAAAGTGCTACTCAAATCTTAAAAGAAACTAAAGATGAAATCCGAACCATTTTTATTTGAAAAGGGAAAATAAATCGGCTTGTGTAGACCGGCTGGACAGCTCTTGAAATCGCGTCTCAAATTTGAAAAATCAACCATATGAAAGTTGATTTACGATATTATTTCAAATAGATCTCTTAACTCTTAAAGCTTTCTAATCGTGGATTTAAATGTTTATGAGCGTTACATGAGGTATCTAAAGGGATCCTCTAAGGGGGGATTGCTGTATGAGAGAAGTAAAGAAGCAGAGAGAGAAGTAAGTTGTTATGTGGATTTTGATTATGCAGGATATCTTGATACGATAAGATCCTTAACTGGATATGTGTTTAAATACCACAACAACGTAGTTAGCTGGAAGTGTAACCTACAGTCAGTAGTTTCATTGTCCACAACAGAAGCTGAGTTTATATCATTAACCGTGGCCATGAAACAAGCTATCTGGATAAGCTCCTTTGTTGGGAAGCTGGAAGGAACACGGGCTATGCCTTTGGTGTTCTGTGATAGTCAAAGTGGAATACATCTTGCCAATAATTAAGTATATCATGAAAGGATAGATGTCAGACTCTACTTTATAAGAGAGGTGATAGCAAAGGAAAAAGCAAGCATATCCAAGATTACGACTGGGGAGAATCCAGCTGACATGATGACCAAAGCACTAGCGCTACACAAGTTTAGACACTGTCTGGAGTTATTGAATGTCAATGAAGAAAGTTCCATCCAAGGTGGTGAATTTTAGCAGAAAAGTTGGTTAGCTAGATGGACAGGAATTCTTCATTTCTTTGTAACAGTTCAAGTAGTTAGTGGGTTGTGTGTTGTAAACGGTCAAGTGTGTGTATGAGGTTGTGCGGAATATAAAAGCACAAGAAGTGATCTGTATCAATTAACGTGATTTTTTCTGAAACCAATAGAACCAAAGAACTCTCTCCGATAAATTATTCATCGCATCGTTTTCTTTTCTTTATGATACTCTGTTCCAATATGTATCAGATCGCGCATATCAGCTCACGCAGCTCACATCAGATCGCATTCAGCTTTGGTGATCGTCTTCCCATCTGGTAACAAAGTTTACAGAAGACGTCGGTAAAGAACTTCCGGTGAATAGAAATTGTCCTTACTCCAACTGTTCTTGCCATAGTTTGGTCTTCAACAGAGGCAGACATGAAGAATTAAGAAAGAGTTCCTTCGTAGATGCTTCCTTCAGGCATAAAGGTCTTGAGTCCTGAAGATTCAATCTTTCCGAATATTTCCACCATTCCTGCATTATAAGCTGATAAAAATCCCAAACATGAAGAGCATTGCTATTGAATGAAGCCAATAGTATTGTTTCAAGAGTAGAAAATTTGTAGAGAAGAGCATCTGTCGCAGTGAAAGAGAGAGAATATGAAACAACTAGAATGCGTAAATTTGAATCGATGCATGTATGTGAGATACATAGACGATTTAGTGGGGCATGCATGTCTTCCCACGTGTTACTTCCTATTGGGTGTCGTTTGAATTTAAAAAGATTGTTATGGAAGATTCTGATTGGTACAAATGATTTATAAAAACCCATTTCAGCTCAGTAATACTTTTGAGCTGAAACTCGTAGCTTATATTCTTAACAAAATACTTAGTCTTCCAGTTTATAAATTTGTTTCACAATTCAAGCTAAATAGAATGTATAAAGCAAACGAATTCATCTACTCTGCATTGACATCGAAGGTCTGATATATCAACGAGAGTGAGAAAAATTTTGATTCTTTTGTATGAAGGATTTTGAAATAAGGACAGCGTGACTTGTAATGATGATGCTTATTCTCTCATGTGTCGTTCTTGTTTGTATCTTCACACTTCTCTGTCCAATCCAAATCCTTCAACATTTTATAGCCTATTTAATCAAATGTTAATAAATTCAAAGGTACTTATGTTACTCGGATCCTTGTAGCATCTCCAAAATTAGTAATTGAGCATTTATTGTTCCTCTATGTCATTTCAAGAAAATTACTTATCATTAAATGCTTCTTGTCTTTAAGCTTAAGACCGAAAACATATATCGAATAATTCTCTTTGGCATTCTGATATTTTCTATAACTAATGAAACTTTTAGATCAATGACTTAATATCCTTAGAATCTGTCAGAGATGATTTCATGCCAATGTCTTATAGCACCGATTTACTACCTTGTTAATCTTATTTGTTTAACTGATGTAATATCCTGGATAGAATTGTACTGTTGATCTTATCTGAGTTGTTCTCTTAAATACGTTCTGTCCTAATCTCATTTATTCTATATAACTGATCTGATCTTAACTCTTTTCTCTAAAATTGATCTGATATTGTGTTGAGCTTATCTGCTACATTCTCCTATCACGCTATTATGATACTTCAAACTCCTAAGCTCATTTGTTTTAACCTCAGCTTGTCTAACAGTCCCAGCTTTTAAGTTCTTCCGTTTTTCTCCGGTTTTACTGAACTTCTTCTGATTGATAAGCTCAACTGATCTTCTTCAATTCATCTTATTTTCCTTAGCTTAACTTGTACCTGCTATAATCGTGAATACATTACCCAAAATAATAATCACCAAAACATTACTATCCAACATAAACATTAGTGAGAATCAAACTACAATTTGATATTTGACGAAAAAAGAAAAAATAAGATAAAATACAGGAAAAAAAAAAGAAAAATTTGTTGTAAAAAACAAAAGAAAAAAGATGGACATATACATATATATATATATGTATATATATATATATATGTATATATATATATATATATATATATATAAAGATTTGATATAGTGGGCAGCATATGTGGGCATCAGGCTGACGTGGCACTTCCTGGTGCTGCCACGTCAGCCAGGTGCCCACATATGATGTCCATCATATCAAACCTTTATATATATATATATCAAACTTGATATGGTGGGCACCAGGCTGATGTGGCAGCACCAGAAAGTGCCACGTCAGTCTGGTGTCCACATGATGCCCACATATGGTGCTCACTGTATCAATCATATATATATATATATAAATTTGATACTGTGGGTACCCAGGTAAAATCCGATGCCTTGTTTTATGTGAGTGTACCACATAAACAAAACACGACGGTGGATTTTACCTGGGTGCCCACAAAGATGTTCACACTGAGTGTCCACAGTATCAGCCCTATATATATATATATATATATATGGATAATTCTGATATCCTCGCATACCAGTGCTTCCCACCTTCATCCACGCCCTCACGTGTCTCCAATTCATTGGCGGAAAAAAATTGAAAAAATTGTTTTCCATCATGCCATCATAATATGGTTACACTAAAAAATTAGAACTCCCTTATCTACCCAACTGTTTTTCCCAATGCATCGCATATCCCAGTATGTCACTCGTGCCTCCCCTACACTGCCGCTCGTCCCATACACAGCGACACAGATCTTGCACCGCCTCGCCTGTGCCACTGTAGTCCGGCTTGTAGTCACACGCCTGAATATCTTAATTTTAGGTCTGCAAATTTTGAACTTTTGAATATTTCCTCAAGTGTTTTTGAATTGATAAGTTGAGTAGTTTATCCTCTAACAAGTATGAAAGTTCCATTATTGGGGAAACAAATGTTATTTAGGGTTGCCATTTAGGAAACAAATGCCTACATTGTTCAAGAAAAGGAAACAGAATATTCAAAAATCCATATTTCTCCATATGTTGTCCGAATTCCCTACTCTGCTTATTATTATCGAACAGATGAATAAGTGACTTTTATGTATTCTACATCTTTTATCTTTGTGAAGTGGTTTGTAGATGTAAAGAATAAATGTACAATATCTATCAATTTAGTTGGGCATATATTATTTTGGGATGTTCTTTGATTGATTGACAAAAACAAGAACTATGTTGTGGAGAATATGTTGTGTTGAACAAACGGCTATACATAAAATCGGTGGCATCAAATTCAAGTGAGCTGTAATGACTCAGAAACTAATTCGGTGAAGTGTTTAATGGGTTATTTGAATTTTGACTCCAACAGTGTGATATTAGGAGAGCTTACTTATTGGATTAAATATATTTTTTTTAAAATGGGACTGCATTCTGATAATTGATTAAATGAACTAACTTCTGAATGACAGCTTTTTGTAGCATTTTTTAATTATAACTCTTTTTTATGGAAAATGCTACTATTACTCTTATCATTTAATATCTGTTGTTCCTTCTCGGGTAGCTACATCATTTTTTAGCAATGGAAGAAATCATTAGTGACGATCCGATATACGTTCCCTCAGTTGTTGATGAACGAAAACCAAAAATTGGGATGAGGTTTGCATCGATAGATGAAGCATTTTTGTTCGGTAACTAATATGCCCCAGAAGCAGGATTCAGTGAGAGAATAAATAATAGCAAGAAAAATAAGATAAAAAATGAAGTTGTTTGGAAGCAATTTGTATGTTTTAAAGAGGGATATACTGATGAAATCTGGTCAAGTAAAAATGAAATAGGTGATCACAATATAAGGAAAAGAACACGTGGTGGTGTAAGAACTGGTTGTAAGTCAAAACTTACGATTGTGAAAGAACAAACTATATCTAATTGGATTATCAGTACCTTTAATGAAAATAGTAATCATCCACTATAAACTCCTTCAAAAAGGTACATTTGCTACGTTACATCAAAGTGTAGCGACAGCAGAGAAAACATTAACTCAACAGTTTGCAGAAGCCAATGTTCCGACTTATCAGCAAATGCGGTTGTTGGAAATAGAATATAGAGGGCCTGGACATGTAGGTTGCACAGAAAGAGACCTTATGAACTTCGAGAAAGAGCAAAAGGATGAACAAAGGTTTTGATGCTGAAACTTTAGTGAATTCTTTGATTCTGAGAAAGAAAAGAATGCAGAGTTTTGTTAATTATGAAACCGATTCAGATGGAAGATTTTGTAGGCGTTTTTGGGCCTATAATGTATCAATAGGAGCATACAACGTTTTTAGTGATGTAGTTATATTTGATACAACATATAACACCAAAAAATATGGGATGATTTTTGCACCAATTGTTGGAGCCAATGATCGTCATCAAACCATTGTTTTCAGTTGTGGATTTTTGAGTGATTAGAAAACTGAGTCCTTTGTTTGGTTGTTTCACAAGCTTATTGAATGTATGCCTAATGGTGCACCAAATGTTATCATTACTAACCAGGATCCTGCTATAACGAAAGACAATGCATATGTTTTTCCTCGAGCAGTGCATCGATATTGTTTATGGCACATACCAAGTAAATTCTCAGAAAAATTGGCACATGTGACTTTTCGTGATCACTATATAAGTATCAAAATAGTCATTGAGAATTTTACAACAACTTCAGAATTTGAACAGTCCTAGCCAGAGGTTATCAAATATGCTAACTTGAAGAACAATGATTGGTTGTTGTTGATGTATGGTATGACGCATAAGTGGGTGACAGCTTTATTTTAACCATGTACATTGTGCAGGAATGTCAAGTAGTCAGAGAGTTGAAAGTTCACACATATTTTTCAAGAGTTACGTATATAATAAGAACTCATTGATGGATTTTGTCATGCGTTTTAATAGGGCTCTCCGACACCAACGACACAATGAGTTAATAGCTGATTATATTGATATAAATGAACATCAAAAGATGAAGTCAAACTGGCCAATGGAAAGTCAAATGGTTAAGGTGTACACGAAAAAAATGGTTGAAGATTGAAAGGAAAATATACGAAAGTCACGGATATTTTGTGCAACAAAAAGCCAACAGGGATGAATGCATGGTTTATGATGTAATTAATTTTTAAAGTAGTTCCACCACAAAACCACGGGTGCTTACTCCTCATAAGAAGATTTTCTATTTATCATGTAGTTGCATGAAGTTCAAATTTGAGGGCATTCCATGTAGGCGTATATTGGCGTTCTTTTGGATCAACCAATTGTTCAAATTACCTGATAAGTACATACTTAAGCGGTGGACACGAGATGCAAAGGTTGGAGGAAACATTTACTGGGTGAGTAAAATGTTAGCAATAATCCAGAAAAGTGTTTGATGTCAAGAAACTCGAAGTAATCTTACAAAGCTGTCATGGTAATTGATAATGCATCATTGACTGAAGAGGGGACACATTTTTTGGATGAATAGTTAGATTTTTCCTTTTGCAAATTAAAGAAATCAATGTCAGTCGAACAATGAACATCGAATGTCAAAAGGAGAAATCCATTGAAGGGGTCCCTGCTATTATAGATCCTTCCGAAATTAGAACAAAGGGTTGTGGGAAGCGACTGAAATCTTCAAAGGAGAAGCCAGTGTCCAAGAGCAGAAAATGTCATGGATGTAGACTACGGAGTGTGTCACATGACAAACGCAACTGTCAAATGCTGCATGATAGGTATTTATCAATGATTTATGTGCTTTCATATATTATTTTCGCATGCCACATAATTTTTTTTTAATTTTGTGTCGTTACCAGTTCAAATGTTGATGATCGGTATAACAAGAATGCCGATAAAAACACAGATGGATATGGTTTTTATCGGTTATTGGTACTATAAATGTTTAATTTTTAGCATGTGACTGTCTTCAAGTGTCTTTAATCAAAACTGGTATTTAACTGCTTTCATTATTGCAGGTTCTACCAACATGTCTACATGTTTAGGTCTAATGTGATGGAACAGATGTGCTCCTTATGCTTCAGACTAAGAGAAACATTTAGAGAAATATGTAGTTGAGGGAATGTGTTGCTATTGATTTGATGTGTTGTTGAGGACATGTATTGTTGTTGATTTATAGTGTTGTTGTTAAATGACATGTGTTACTGTTAAAATTTTGTTACTTTTTGTTGTGACCTTTTGGTTTGAGAACAGCTTTGCTCAAGATGAAATATCTATTTCTATAAATTTTGTTACTTTTTGGTGGAATTGCACATGCATTTCAGCAACAAAAATATTTTTAAGTGATCAGTCTTATAATGATAAACAACAAAGGGAAACAAATCATGATCTTCTGTTTTCTCCATTGACTTAAACAAACTTGAACAAAAGAGATTTAAAATACATCAAGAGCCCATAAAATATCCTGGCAAACAACATTACCCACCACACACAGAGACTCACATGCATCCATGTACTCTAGCGTGCACACATATTCCTCCTTACTCACTAATAGTAGCTCATCCAATTTATTTTGCAGGTCTACCACCCCTTGCTTCAGCTCTTTCAACTTACTTGTTATGTTTTTTTTGAGTTTTTTCTCCAAACAAAAGTTCATCTTCAGCTCTTTCAACTTATGTTATGTTTTTTTGTGAAAGTTTTTTCTCCATTTTTGAACCCGACGATGAACTAGATTCTGGAGATGAACTTTTGTTTGCACATGTAGAATTCCTTAATGAAGATTGTTTCTCATTTAATGTGTGGAAAGCAACTTTTGCTTCCTCTATACTCTTAAAAGACTTCTGTACGGCACCCTTGTATCCATTAACTTTTGAAGAAGTTTCTATCCATGAGTCATAAATAGGGCTGTAAACGAATCGAACCTGTTCGTGAACTTTTCGAACCGATTCAAGTAGATATTTGATTCGAATTCAAATTTTTCTAACTCTAGCCGAACTCGAACCGAGCCGAAATATTTTACGAATCGAACTCGAGCCGGAATTATTTTGTTCGAAAGGTTCGCGAGCCGCTCGCAAACCTTTATTTGATTATTTATAATAAAAATTATTATTATTACTGTTATAATTCTATATAATGTATAATAAATAAATATATTTAAGTTCTATATCGAAGTCGAGCTCGAATTTTTTGAATTGAACTCGAACTCGAGCTCTCTATCAAATCGAATTCGAGCCGCAAATGACAAAAAATCGAACTTTGAGTCGAGTTTTGAATAGGCGAACTCGAACTCGAATACTAAATTTTTCGTAAAGTTCGGTTCGATTCGATTCGTTTACAGCCATAGTCATAAACTCCCGCTTCACCTCCAACAAACACAACATATGTTTTATAACCCGCCGCTGAACAAGATCTGAAAGAATAACAAGCACAACCATGTTATTCCTATCTTTAGCATTCATAACCAACGAAATAAATCAATGTGGGAAATTGGTTTTTGCATAATCTAACAGAACTAGAAAGAATCTGATAGTCATACAAAATTTAAGTGCATTTAAGTGGAAGAATCTGATTAGGACTCGAGTCCATACTAAATACAAGGACATTTAACTAGTAACAAACAGCTGGCCAGAAATGCACCGCCATCAGTCGATACAGTTTCATGAAGCCATCCATTATATTCTATGTACCCAATAATTAGAGAAGAAAACAGATGCCAACAGTTAGCTCTCCTACCATCATCTCACAACACATACAACTAGATATGTATTTCAATGAAACAAACCAAAATATATACAGCCAAAAAATCCTGCCCGATAACAGGGAAATGGGTTTCTGTTGTGGCCATTTTGTTTGTATACTGTTCAATTGCTGCTGTGGCGATTCATTTTGTTTGTATATTGTTCAGTTGCTGTTGTGGTGATAACCAAAGAAACTGAATAACCAATCAGCTCTCCTAATATCACACTGTTGGAGTCAAAATTCCAATAGCCCATTAAATACTCTACCAAATTATGTTTCTGAGGCATTACAACTCACTTGAATTTGATGCCATTGATTTCATTAGAGTCGTTCTGTTTCCTTTTCTTAAACAATGTAGGCATTTGTTTCCTAAATGGCAACCCTAAATGACATTTGTTTCCCCAATAATGGAAGCTTTCATACTTGTTAGGGGATAAACTACACAACTTATCAATTCAAAAACCGCTTGAGGGAATATTCAAAAGTTAAAAAATTGCAGACCTAAAATTAAAAGATTCAGGCGGATGCGAGGTGATGCAAGGTCGGTGCCGCTGTGCAAGGGAGGAGCGACGATGCATAGTGCTGTCAAAACGGGCCGACCCGCCCCGCCCCGTCCCGTCCCGCCGTGGACCGCATTCAGACGGAATGGGGTGGGTCAGCCCGCCAATCTAGCGGGCCTCTAAATCCCTGCCCCGCCCCAAACCCCGCCACGGGTTGGTGGGCTAGCGGGCCAACCCGCCAAATATTTAACATTTTTTTCGAGTTGGAGTTTATGCATAGCACGATCACAAAATTCAAAATACTATAATTTCAAAAAAAACTAAAACATTCGAGATAAATAAATTCATCAATAGTACTCTAAATACAGTAAACCTTAGAAAATATTGTTAACCATATTTCATAACCAACTTCATCTTATGTCATTTCTGTTGCTCGTTCATTTTTTTCTTCAACTTCATCAACTACTTCCAAAATATTTGTTCCTTCACAAGATGTCTTAATTCCCGCGCCATCTTCATTATCTACATCAAGATAAAAAAAACAGTTGAAAATAAAAGTTCCAATAAATCAAATAAGTAAAGAACAAATAAATAATTCGTCGGTAAGTTAACTAACATAACCATGTAACCAATTATGAGTGCAAATAAGAGGTTGCACATTTTCAGGAAGGGTGCAACATCTATATTTGATGAGCACACGAGCACCAATGGAGAAAGTCGATTCTGATGCAACTGTGGTTACATGAATAGCCAAAACATCGCATGTCATTACTGCAAAGGTTGGGTACCGATGCTTATAACACATCCAATACCTCAAGACATCCAGATCTTCATAATATGAAAAATTCAAGCTTTGGCTCCTCCAAGTAGAGATCTAGATGAGATTTTCCCGCATTTGTTATATTTTGACTCTCATATTATTTAATTTTCTGCATTAATTGAAGTATGTTAGCACAATAAATATAAATAACCAATAATAATAAAATAAAAGGTAAAAAATTATTATAATACTTACATCAAAGATTCTTTTTCCCTTGCATCTAAATCCTTCTTCATATTGCATTTGAGGAAGTGTGATAGAAGGTGATTGTGGTTGTGAATTTGCTTCGTTGACACTAGAATATTGTTCAAAAAGCTTCTAAAGCTTTCTCTTGACGAGCGACATATTCTCTTGGCATTTAATAGGATCACTTTCAACCTTTGAATAAAAATAGTTCAACATAGAAAGTTTTATTCGTGGGTAAGAATAGTCCCAAATGCGAGTCTTGTGTTATATTGACTCCAATACTATCAAACTTCTCTTTCATTATTTTTCACATATCACCAAGTGCCACATCTTCATAAGCAAGTTTTCCTTCGACAAAACTTCAATTTTACAAACTTGCATAATATATATATTTGATTTAGGACAAGAAGAACAAGAAATCAAATCGGTAGTATCATAAAATGACACAAGAAACTCACATATTTTCTCTCCTCTTAACCATTCTTTACTGGAAGGACAATATTTATAGTTCCTATCATTCAATTGTAGGGAAGCAAAAGCCTTCTTATATTTGATAGCACTAGCCAACATCAAATAAGTTGAATTTCAACGGTTAGATACATCCGATCGCAAACTAACTTTGTGTCAATGGCACCAACTACTAACATACATTCTTCAAATTTCTTACTCTCTGAACCTTTCACATACTTGACAGATTCTCCAATTTTGTTTAAAGTTGCATTAGCCACTTTCAAACCTTTTTGGACAATAAAATTCAATATACGTGTGGAACAACGAATATGAAAAAACTCACCATCACACAACAAACTATTATGCAAAGAGAGTTGCTCTTTAAAAATATCTTGTATATTGTCATTGGTAGATGCATTATCCAATGTCAAAGAAAAAACATTTTTCTCGATTCCACATTCCTTCAAAAACTCAAACAACTTTGCACTCAGTTCAACTCCCAGGTGTGGAGGAGGCATGTGAGCAAAACTAAGTATTTTACTGTTCAATTTCAATTTTCATTAAAAAAAATGGTTAGTCAAGCAAATATAACCCTCAGTAGTGCATGCAGTCAACACATATAAAGTTAAACAAATTTTATTTTGAATATTGGCCAAAACTTGCTTAAGTTTCTCTTTCTCCGGAGCAAAAATTTTTGTATTATCTGAAATTAGAGTATATCTAGAAATACAAGCAACATCAGGATTCATGTACTAATTCCATCATATTCAACAAATGAAAATGGCAAAATCATGTCTAATAACTGTAGTAGCTAATAAATCACGCGCAATCTTTTGGTCCACTTTTCTAGACTTTGCCTTTTCATCATGATCGAAAACCATTTACTCTAGGTCATAGAACATTATCATTTTGCATTGTTTTAGTGTGGCCCCTCAAAGAAGGTGTCCCGTATTGTTTTCCTCCACTTTTATACTCTTTTTTACATCCTTTGCATTCAACCATTTGTACACCATCTTGATTCTTGACCAATTCCTTTCTTTATAAAATAATTCAAAACATCTAAAAATTCTTTAGGCATTTTAGTTGAACCTTGAGGGCCCCTAGTAATTTCCATCTCATCATCTTTTTCTAGATTGAGACTTTGATTAACGAAGTAGAACCCATGAATGATCAGTCACCCTGAAAAGAATAAAATTAAGGAAAAGAATATAGGTTATGTTGAAACATAAAGGAAAACATATCTTAGCCAGGATTTCCAAAAACATAAATAAATCTTCACCTAAAGAAACTGAACATACATTGACTAAATATCTAATAACTTAATGCGGTATGATTGAATATGAGAGGGTATAATACTGATTGCCGAGAACTATCATTTTATTGTAATAAAATATACTACACGCAAAGGTAGTAACAATGAGGCAAGTACGAAACTGCAGCCTAATATTCACAAAAACCCAACATTTGCTTACAAAAATATAATGGATTATAGCATAATAGTAGATTATCATTGGATCCAAACGTAAAGAGGAAGAATCAATGCAGTACTTTACCACTAGCATAGTAGATTTGTCAAAAAAAAAAAAAAAAAACCCTTTAACGATCTCGTCTTGCTCCTATCCACTTAATATCGAAATCGAGAGTAACTATAATTCAATATCCAACCCCAGATGAATTTCGAAAAACCCACAAATAAAAGAGATATGATGAGTGGCCATATAACAAAATCATGTTCGGTGCTCATTTCAACACAAAATTGATGTAGACGAAGGTGGAAACTCATGCAGCATGTTCATCTTCAAAATATCATATGATGGTTTGAATCTTTTAGAAAACGAATTCAAATACTGGAACTTGCCTTAGGCATGACGAGTTTACGACACGAGGATGATAAAATATTTTTTTCGAGGGAAGAAAATGTTGTGATAATGAGAGCTTCTCTCGTTGTAGCGGTTTAAAATTTAAAGAGGAAGAGAACTATTAAAAACACCGAAACAAAAACAGCAAAGGAATAAATCACAAAAAAGAAGAGGAATTTCACCTTATAGTGATGCTTTCACAATGTTGATATGGATGGAGGAAGAGGAATTTTGCTCCGACGGGAGAAGAAGATAGAAAGAAGGGTTTGTAATTGGGAATTTGTTGGGGATGAAGGATTGGAAGTTTGACAAAATATAAATAATATAATTTTATTATTATTTAACTAACCCGCGGGCAATCCGTCTTGCTCGCCCTGCCCCATCCCAAACCGTGGCCCAAACGAGCCACCCCAATTCGACCCGTCTCCAAATGAGGTATCATTTTAGTAGCATCCCTGTATTTTCATGGCGGGATGGCCTAACCCGACGGACTTGGCCCGTTTTGACGGCTCTAGTGGTGCAGAGGAGGAGCGATGGTGAAGGCACGATGGTACCGTGGAGACACGGGGGACAGGGGTATACGATGTACTGGGAAAAACAATTTAGTAGAAAAGGGACTTCTAATTTTTTAGTGTAAAAGTTTTACGATGGCTTGAATGAAAAACAATTTTTTCAATTTTTTTTCCGCCAATATTGGAGACACGTGATTGCACGGATGAAGGTGAGGAGCATTGGTATGCAGGATATCAGAATTCTATATATCTATAATCTATATATATATATATTAAATGGATATAATTTACCATACTAGGGTTCCTTATATATTTATTCTCAAATGAATATGATTTGAAGACCATGCTAGATTATATTTTAATATATTGTATTATAATAATTATTGTAACTGCATTCATCTGTAATTAAAACTAAAACACACGAATACAGTGAATTTTCACAACAGGACCACTGGAAGACCTTATGCATTAATCCCTCCCTCTTATTCATCCGTCCAAACATACGCGACTTTGATGATTACCACGTCAATATTTTTTTCGAGGAACTATAATCATAGAAATGATTATCATGAGCAAGATAAAAGCCATCAATCTTCACTTTGTAAGTATAAACTTGATCGAGGGGAATCCAACTGAGTTATATACTTCAAAGCTTATATACCTTTTTAACCACAAGAACTGACACAAAATGGCCGGATAAGGGGTGATAATGTCCGAGCGATAGAAACTCATTAAGTCAGCCCTAGAGTAGTAAAGAGTAACATTTCCCCAATCATAGCAGCCTTTTGAATAACAATGATATATCAATGTAATGTTCTCGGCGGGGATTTCATCGTATATGTAGATGGTAACCAAGACAGGGACACTACTTGCTACAGTGTGTTGGGCATGAAAGTTCGATGATATTATGATGAGAAGTAGAGAAATTAGGGTTTGAAATATGTTTGTTGAATCCATGGTTTTGCTTTTTTTCCCACTGTTGAAGATGGTAATGGGTTGGTTTTATATGTGTGATCGGTGTAAATTGGGTTGTCGGAATCCAATACAAGATTATCTATACGTACTATATTATTAAGGGATTGTTTGACATGTTGGGTTGAATAAATGAGGAATATAAGTAGAAAGTTTTGTCCTATCAATTAGTACGTTTTTGGTTTTAGTCCTGTAGCTTGTTAAAGTTCGGTTTGAGTCTTATAATTTGATTTTTTGTATTTTGATCCATATTTCCTGCAAAAGATACAAAAACATTGGAATGTGTATTTACTCTCTTGCGTGGCTCATGTGACGAGAATTACACGCGTCTTCATGAAAATTTAAATATATTTCAAATTTTTAAATTTTAAAAAAAGTATTCCATAGAATATATACAATTAGTTTTAATATTCAATATAATAAAAAAATAACTAAAGATATCTGTTGTTAAATTTTTAATTAATTGAATAAAAATATAAAATAAATTGTTAAAATGTATTTGAAAAAAATAATATAATATTTTGATTTATAGTTTGTATCTTTTAACAAATAAGAACATAAATATCATTCTCATTTATAAATTTTAAATATTGAAATTTATAATATGAATGAAATTAATGACTTTATTAATTATAACGTTCTGTATAGGAATATCATAAATTATATTAATAATAAACAACAATAACTTATTTTTAAAAAATAAATTTAATTTTTATTAATTCAAAATGATTTTAATTTTTTATTCTGTTTAATATTTAATTTTTATAACATTAGTATAATGTTAATATGTAATATAATAATACGTTTGAAAAATATTAATATAATAAATATATACAAACTTATATGCACATTATATATATAATAAATATGTATACAAATAAAATACTAAAGGAATCTCTAAAAATTTGTTTAATCTATCGTATCCATAAAATTCTATTATTTAATTTTTTTTTAATTTTTAAATTGAATATAACCCTGTAAATTGTAATGTATAGTTGGTGAACGTAGTTTTAAATAAATGGAGTAATTCACATCTAATTTCCCCAATAAGGACTCTCGAAACAAGTCGTCTTCAGCAAGGAAGCCTCGAGTCAGCGGAAACTGCTGAGAAGATTCGGCACTCCCTACGTATTTTCACTATTCCGTATTCATCGTTATCCATCCCAGATTTTGATTTTGCTGTGATTTTCAGTTTAATAATCGATCTATGGAGATGACCCAAGAAACAATCGAAATCGTCTTCCAGGAGCGGATGATCAAAGAATCTAAGAGTTAACTGAAGAAACGAGAAGGGAAAAGGGGGAAATGCTGGAGAAAATTGGGTTGCCGCCGAAGCCATCTATGAGGGGGAATAATTGGGTAGTTGACGCCTCACATTGCCAGGGATGTTCATCGCAGTTCACTTTCATCAACCGCAAGGTCCCTTTAGTCATCTTCCTTGACTTCTGATCTTTTCGATTTTCTTGATTTCTGTTCTTTATTTTTTATTGCCATTTGTTACATTTCGATGATCTGACTACTTTTGTGTCTGTGAAAGTTCTGATGGAGTAACCTCTTTTCTTTGGTTTGCTCTGATATCCATGTGGGCGATGTTTTTTCCTGCTCGGGTTTAGTTGTTCTTGCTGTATTGAGATATCATTAATCAGTGGCTGGATAAGTTTCTCCTCTATCTGTTCCAGGGGCAAGTCTTGATCCGTGGATTGTATTATAACATCCTACAATTATGTATAAGTTGGAAATGGATTCGAAAAGTTCTTATTATCCCTTGTATCTATTAAACATTAAAAAAAAACATTTGATATAGCCAGGTAGTTTACCTGATATCTCTGTTCTTATACTTAAAAACACACACAACACACATGGTCGCCAAATAGATTCTCTTGGATTCTGTTGAATGATCTTGATCTGGTGATCTTTATATTTGCTTAATACTTGGTCATAGAATGTTCTATGTTGGGTCGGTGGTAGAGATTGTTCAGGCCCACTATTCAGTCATTCATGGTTGCTGTACTTTGTCTGATTTCAATGTTTTCTTGTAGCATATATCTTCAAATCATGCAGTGTGAATATCATGTAGGGTGACTTATGTGTCCAAAGAAGATGGTTAAATGTACTATGCGTGTCATATACATGCTCAGTCTCTTTCAAAGCTGTTATTCACCTTTTGTTGAAATTAGCTCATGAATAATCTGAATTCCTCTAGTGTTAACTATTGAAGTTCTCTATGAATTTTCAGCACCATTGTCGCAGGTGTGGGGGCCTGTTCTGTAACAGTTGTACCCAGCAAAGAATGGTGTTACGTGGACAAGGTGATTCACCTGTGCGTATTTGTGAACCTTGCAAAACATTAGAAGAGGCTGCACGATTTGAAATACGCTATGGACATAAAAATAGAGCAGGGAAAGGTATTTTAGCAAACTTATTTTACATTAGTACTTTTCAAGGTTTTGATATCTGTTTCTAGATATTTGTGAAACTTTTTATTTAGCAACTGTTCGACTTCAATTGTGTATCTTTTCTTGCATCAATTTCTATGGTTTATGGAAATTCTGTTTTCATGGAGGTTCTCCTGTTCATCTCCTGTTTTACATGCTCTGTAATTATTGCTTGAGTAAAACATGAAAACATTGCTTGAATCTATTCAAACAAATGGGTAATGTAAATAGCAAAAGATATTCTCTTCACACCATTGATCACCTTTGAAATGCTATTTTCATGATACTTTACTGAGTAGATTATTCATTTGCTCTATTACTACAGACAGTTCTTACCGAAGTAATATAAATTATGATGTTTCTAAATAAATTTACTCGATGACTAGCAGTGGATGACATAGTCTAATCTGTGCTAATGATTTTGGTAGGAGTTATAGTTACACGCTCTTTTGGTGTCCAAAGTGACTTTTAATGCTTATACTCATTTTATGCGATTACATTGACCGTTAGGTGAGAACATTTTCATCTTTCAAATTTACGAAGGAGATTTTGTTGAAATTCTTGGTCCTGTGAGTAAAACCAGGAATAAAACCTGAAAACGGTTGTTTGCTCTTTGAAATTCCCTTCAGATGATGAATTAACAGAAAAAGTACCAAATCTTTACACTATCATAAGTGGGGACTTGTCAAGATTCTGTAATTCCCAGGTCGTACAATATGTTAAATCTTTCAGATTGTATCTCACTGTATTATATGTTACTCATTGCAGGTGGCTCCAAACTTTCTTCAAAGAGAGAGGATGAAACATCTAACCAAGTCCTGAACTATGACAACACGACGCAAAAAACTGCTTACAGTGCATCATCGTCGAACATACAAAAAATAGTTTCTGAGGTTGAAGGAGATATAGTTAGAAATCTCTCTCTTGAGCAGGGTACTCAGTCATGTTCGGATATAGGAGAAGCTAGCCCTGAGGACTTGCGTCAGCAAGCTCTGGTTGAGAAGAATAAATACCGGACTTTAAAAGCTGAAGGCAAATCTGAAGAAGCATTAAAAGCCTTTAAAACGGGGAAAGGAGCTTGAAAGGCAGGCTGCAGCTCTGGAGTTATCTATCAGAAAAAATCGGAAAAAGGCTTTATCCTTGAGTACCATGGATGATATTCAGCAAAATAAAGATGATTTTAAAGCATCCATTGAAAAGAATAAGTCTGCTACACGAAATAGTAGAGAAAAGGATGATCTTTCTTCCGAACTCAAAGAATTGGGATGGTCTGACATAGATCTTCGTGACACTGAAAAAAAGGCTGTGGCTTTGACTTTGGAGGGTGAGCTTTCTTCTCTCATTAGAGAAGTCTCACAGAAACCTCATAAAGAAAACAAATCTTTGACTGTTGAAAAATCTCAGGTTATTGTTCATAAGAAAAAAGCTCTTGAACTGAAGCGTGCGGGGAATCTTGTTGAGGCCAAGGAAGAATTAAAAAGAGCAAAAATTCTTGAGAAAAAGATAGAAGAAGAGGAGCTTTTGGGTCAGTCTGATGATTCTGACGATGAACTATCTTCACTGATGCATGGTATGGCCGCTGAAGAAAATGATTTTTCTGCGAGATTTAAATCTGATAATTTTGATTTAGATCAGTTAGTCCTTTCCGATCTTGGTGTTGATGGTAATTTTGAAGTGACTGATGAAGATATGGATGATCCAGAAATGGTTTCTGCTTTGAAATCACTGGGTTGGACTGAAGATACAAATAGTGGGGATTTACTAGGTGAGAATGTAATTTCTAACCGGGAATCTTTAGTGATTGAAGTTCAATCTTTAAAACGAGAAGCTGTGACACAAAAAAGGGTTGGTAACACTGCAGAGGCTATGGCACTGCTAAAGAAGGCCAAAGTACTTGAGAAGGAACTTAAGGATTCTGATACTCAAGGATCTTTTGTTGTTGACCAAGGTTCCATCTCCGAATCTGCAGGTGGACCTCTCTTTTCCGAAAATGTGAACCCCACAAACAATGCCGGCAGCAGTAAACTGGCTATCCAAAAGGATCTTATATCTCTGAAAAGAAGGCTCTATCCTCTCAGAAGGGAAGGTAAATTCAAGGAGTCGGAAGAAGAACTGAAAAGGGCTAAGGTTCTTGAGGTAAGAGCTTAAGGATATCGAATAAAACTACCCTCTGTCACATGGCCAAATACTGTTTCACAGATTCCTGATGAGGGGAATATGACTTCCAGTGACGGAGATGAAGAGATAGTGACTGATCAAGATATGAATAATCCGTCTTATCTCTCTCTTTTAAAGAACCTGGGGTGGAATGATGAAGATAATGTGAATTATCCGTCTGATTTATCTATAGGAAAAGACGAGGGCTCAAAGTACAGGAGTGGATCCTCTGTTACAGCTGTCGAATCTAAGAAACCTAGAAAAGGTAAGAGTGATATTCAGAGGGAATTGTTGACATTGAAAAGAAAAGCTCTCACTTTGAGGCGCCAAGGGGAGACCGAGGAGGCTGATGAAGTGCTGAAAATGGCAAAATCGTTGGAGGCACAATTGCAGGCATACGAAGAACCAACACAACCAGAAGTTTCATATGTAAATAATGAAGGAAGTGAATCCCTTGATGTCCTCCAAAATACTGTATTTTCTCTTCCCGCCGATCCACATGAGAACAAAATTGGTGAATCAAGAAACCAAGAAAATGCTGGTCTTTACAAATCTGAAGAGATACCTCATGATGCCGACGATCCATTTACTCATGAATCGACTTCCTCTCAGGCTGCAGATACTCAACTGCATTTTAGTTCCCTCCAGACGGAAATCTTGGCTCACAAGAGGAAGGCAGTCACCTTGAAAAGAGATGGAAAAATGGCTGAAGCAAAGGAGGAGCTTCGAAAAGCAAAACTCTTGGAAAAGCGTGCATCGGAAGAAACATCTCACATAAGCACCAACTCTAATAATCCTTCTATAACTGAAGTTTCTTCCTCCTATAAGCCAGAGACTAAGACTAGTTCCACAGTGAAACCATTATCCAGTCGGGAACGATTCAAATTGCAGCAGGAGTCCCTTAATCATAAGAGACAAGCACTGAAGCTTAGAAGGGAAGGAAAAACTGCAGAAGCTGACGCTGAATTAGAATTGGCAAAAGCCCTTGAATCTCAGTTGCAAGACTCGGAATCTTTGGATTCTTCTAAAAGTTCTGAACCTGTCGATGATGTAAGCGTTGAGGATCTTCTCGATCCTCAGTTATTGTCTGCTTTACGGTCACTTGGATTGGAAGATGCCCAAGATACATATCGCGAGGCAGAAAGACCAGAGCCACCTAAGTCCAATGTAGATAATAGTAACAGTGAGAGAGACCAGTTAATGCAACTGTGGAAGGCTGAGAAGGTAAAGGCAGTGAACTTGAAACGTTCGGGAAATCAAGCTGAGGCACTAGAATCCCTTCGACGTGCCAAGCTTTATGAAAAGAAGTTACAGTCCTTAACTTCAAGATGATGGATTCTTGGAATTTCTCACGGGTAACACTGTAACAGGGCAAATATATTTTTCGGAACATTATTTTAGATTTGAGCTCGAGTTAGCTACAATTTTTTTGCTTACTGAAAATAGAGCTGAATATGATTTATGCTATTTGTGCCGTGTATTGTCGTTAAGTTGTATAATATCAGACACTATTCTTTTGCAATCATGAAAGGATTGCTTGTAAGCTCAAATATAGACAGGACTCCATGTTACTGTGTTTTTTTTTTTTATGAAAAATATGTTGGCTTTTCTCAATTGAATTTGAATGTCGAGTGCATTGTCCATCATTTGGGCCAAGTTTGTGCAAGATAATGCAAGGCCTAGAGTATCACCTGGTAACTGAATCTACCTGCTGGAGTAAGATATTGACCTTTTGTAGCTTCACTCTTCTAATTCTATTTATATCCGATTTTTTCATGTGTTTATACCCGAGCTGTGCAACTAAGAATATGCCAAAGCCCTGTTGTTTGAGTGGGAAACGCATGCTTAGCTCTGAGGAACACAACTTGTGCAGCAGAGATGCGAAAACTAAGCAGCATACTATTAAAGCTCCTATTGACACCCTCTACTCTATGGCCATGCCATTCTGACAAAAAGAACCCCTCGTATCAAGATCACAACTTTTGCAGTAAAGATGCAGAAACTACTGTAAAAAGCTCCTGGCCACACCGCCCACTCAATGGTTGTGCCATTTCAGAAGGGAGACAAATCTATATATGAATATCCCATACCTAGCCTAATGACAAATGTAATGACAGTTCGCCTACAAACTAGTATGCGTTTGCCTTTGGCTTCATTAATAAAAGCAAAACAAGGGAAGATGTATTTCCAACGATGAGCCATTTTTGGGATGAATTTGAACCTGAAAAAGAGCAACTTGATCCTACAATGCTCAAATTTGCTCAGAAGTTTCATTCGTATACAATAAAAATATTATAATACACTCTGAATTGTTATGCTACCAAAAATAATAAAATAATAAAAATTAAAGTCGAAGATTTCAGAGTTCTTACGTGGAGCTGCTTAGTATAATACTTCTTGAATGTGACTAAGATGGTACCGGACCTGCAACATAAAAAGTTTTGTTTTCATTTCACAGAGTGATCAACTTGAAGATATTACGACCTCCGAAAATTCCAGTCTCTTGTTATCAAATGTTGCATGGTATTCTCTTCTTCTTTTCATTTCTGATCCTAAAAACTCTGCCATCCAATAGATTTCCTTAGACATCGAATGAGACTTATCACCGGATGAAAATCCATGCAAATATGCCGAATCATTGACGTAGTCGACGTCGGCCCAACTAAATCCTATTTCTTTTGTTACTCTCCTATTTCTCATCATGGCCCTCAATTTGGCTACCTTTTCCCACTTCCCTTTTTCAGCAAATAAGTTAGACATTAGTACGTAAGAACCGGATTCACTGGGTTCCATAGCAATCAAAGCATCGGAAACCCTTGTAGCCATCTCTACATTTCCGTAAATCCTACAAGAACCTAGCAAGCTCTGGAGTACAGATAATCCTGGACCTCCAGGAATCTGATTCATGAACTTTTCAGCTGCATCCAGTCTACCTGCTCGGCCCAACATATCAACGATGCAAGAATAGTGTTCAGGAGTTGGTTCGATAGAATGGTCAATGATCATTGAACTGAAAATTTCAACCCCTGCATCAACCATTCCATTTCGACCACATGCTGTTAACACTGAGAGGAATGTGATCGAATCAGGCTTCACATCTTCCATAATCATTTCGTTGAAATGATTCATGACTGATTCATATTCACCGTGCCTACAATAGGCTGAGATTATAGCAGTCCAAGAAACTTGGCTTTTTTCTGTCAACTCACTGAAGATCTTCTGGGATTCACATATGTTCCCACGCTTTGCATACATATCAAGGAGTGCACCAGAAACAACTGGATGAGTATTCAATCCAAGTTTTCTTATAAAACAGTGACAAAGTTGGCCCTGCCTTAAAGGAAGTGATTCAGATGAGGCAATTGCATGCAAGACGCTTCCAAATGTATAAGGATTTGGTCTTGACTCCAATGAAACCAATAAAAACACCTGTAAAGCTTCCTGATACATTCCATTTAGCGAATATCCAGATAATAGGGCATTCCATGATATAATATCTCTGTAGTTGAGCTCTTCAAAAACCATAATGCAGTCTTCCAGGAATTTAAACTTACCATACATAGTAATGAAACAATTTGCGACATTCACTTCTGAGAGGAAATTTGACTTGATACATAATCCATGTACCACTTGCCCATCTTGCACAACACAATTTGTTGTAATGGCATGGATTAACCCAACAAAAGTAACATCATTTGGGTAAATTTCATGTCTTCTCATCTCCCGAAATATGTTCATAGCATCAGCCTCATTTATGGTAAGCATTGTCGTCCATGAAACTACATTCCGGAAAGCAGTATTTTCAAAGACCAATCGGGCATCTTCAACAATCGCACATTTTGAATACAATGACATCAGAACATTACATACCGAAACATGTGTTTCGTACCCTCTTTTCATTGACAAAGTATGCACCTGCTTCCCAAAATCCAAGTTTCCTTTCTGGCCGCAAGCTGTAATTACGCTAGTGAATGAGACATGATCCAGACGAATGCCACCTCTCACCATTTGACGAAATGCTATAATGGCTTCCGATCCGTGACTCCCCTCCTGAGCATAGCCTGAAAGGATTGAATTCCAAGAAACTAAATCTTTTTGAGGCATTTCAAAGAAAACTTTTTCAGCTTCCACAAGTTTTTCACATTTCGAGTACAATGTCACTAGCGCATTCCCAACGAAAAGCTCGCTGTTCAAACCAAGCTTGAAAACAAGACAATGCAGCTGAATCCCAAAACCTAGCTCATAGCAATCAGCGCAATGCGCAAGTACACTAGTATAAGTTATCGCATCAAAAACAATGGCTGCCGAATGCATGTCATAAGCGAAAGTCAATGCATCTCTGCTATCTTGGAACCCTGATATTATTGTATTATAAGAAACAGTATCAGGGTTTGCCAAGTTATCAAAGATAGAAAATGCCTTGCTAAATTCCCGTGATTTACAGTACATATTTATGAGAGAGTTACACACACAAACATAAGACATATAATCAGAAGCTGTAGCAAAGCCATGGATTTGAGAAGCAAGTTTTGTGTCCCCACGACAAGCCTTAATGGCAACAGTAATGCAAACTTCGTCAATCGTGGAGAGACCCTTTCGACTCTGTTTCTTGAAAACAGTAATCGCCTCATCTTGGCGATTTTGATGTATGAGATTGAGCATGACATTATGAACAGATGAAAGGGTTGGCTTTGGAATTTCATCAAGCAGGTGGTGCCCATGATAAAACAAGCAAAAGTTCTTGCGACACACAAGTCCTTGTATCAGGATTTTCAGTTTCAGTTGGCGGGTTATCATCAGAATCTTCCGTCCTTCGGTTTTTCCAGAACAAAAAAACAATTATTATTTACAAAACTTATTTCTGTGAAGTCTGAAATTTAATAATTATCAATCGAAACTATAAATCCCTCTAACTCGATTTAAATTATCTAAAATAACTAGAAGCTAAATACTTAAATACATTCGGTTTGATGAATTTAAAGGAGCTACGAATTATATGAAAGAGAGAGATTAGATAATTTATTGTTAATTTTAAATTATGGAAAAAATAAATAATTATTTATAATTTTTTACTAGTTTTTTGTTAAAAAAATGAAGTGGCTATTATGATTTAGCGTCTTAAAAATATCATAATTTGTTATTGGCTAACAAATATTTCCCTTCACAAATACTTGTGTATGCAAAAAATATTTTTTGGATTTTAATCATTGTATAAAAAAATAATGTATTCTATAAATAGTGGTAATATTAAAGGTGTGAGATTTTGGCTTTTTTTTAAAAATAATATAAAAAAAACATCGATTTCCAAAATATAACAGTTGTAGGGTCATTCCAATTTTATTATAATCCGGGAGTCTAACTCCCGGATTCATCCTTAATTTTTTTTTTGTATTTAAGTGTGTCAGAATCCGGGAGATAGACTCCCGGATTCTGAAAAAATCTGCCACACCTACTGTTTATTAAGCACGCGTTTTTTTTAATAATTTGTCCGAATCCGGGTGTGGGAATCCCGGATTCTGCAGCACACGTTTTTTAGAATACTTCTGCACGCCATTTTTTGAGATATTGTTGGAGAATTACACTACTGTTTTCTTTCCAGCTTGTTGGATTTGCCCGTACTTATGTGAAAATATTAGTCCTGCTGAATGCTGATTGGGAAATTATGATTAACGTTAAATACAATTTACCTATTTGAGATACCTAAATTTGTATAGATTATGTAAAATTTGATGAGACAAGGTAGGTTAAATGGATGGTAAACATGGTGTGAGAGAAGGGTACAGGCAACTACCACGTGTTTTGTATCATTAAAAGTGATTGCTCATAGTTAAGAGCCCGACCAATCCAAACCAAAGTCCGAATTAATAGTACTAAATACGTCCATTGAATCGATGATGGATACACTTACTTCTTCTCACCAAGATGTAAGACTAAATATTTGTAATTGATTTAAATTTAGGGTGCAGTAATTGATAGTACCGTTAATTTGTTAATTTGAGGGGTGATCGAAATTTATGAAGATAATTAGGGGAGATCACTTTTATATTACAATAATTAATGATATTTTGAATGTTAATTTTAGTAACATGGCTTAGGACTTAATGTTAATTTTAGTAATATGGAATGAAAATAATTAATTAGCATGATAAATTATGTATTATAATTTTCGGGAGAGCCCAACTACTTTAACGAACATTACGTCTTCTCTTTATTGATCAATTAATTTATTTATTAATTGTAGGATGGCCGAGAACATCGATAATGTGTTATATTTACGTGATCCTCATATTTCGAACAATATCGGTTCCAATGTTATGGATATAGTCATTCCACCACGACGATCGGATAAATCGTTGTGGACAGTGGTGAGAGATGGGCTTCACCTTCGTGTCCGCCTTCGTCTTGCTCAGATGGGCTTCTATGGTTTAGTACAATGTGAGCCCATAAAAAAATTTGATAATCATTTAATTACGGTCCTGGTGGAGAGATGGAGACAAGAAACCCATACTTTTCATCTTCCTATGGGCGAGACTACCATAACGTTGCATGATGTCGCAATGATCTGGGTTTAAACATTGATGGATTGCCCGTCACCGGAATAGATATTATATAAATGCAAAAAAAAAAAAAATATGCACAAAAATTACCTTCTTATTCGTGATATGCTGAATCAGTATAACGACTTTGATTATAGTGAGAGCCGAAGAATTGGATTTGGACCGAAGATATAAACTTGGGACTGAAAATTAATTTATAGAGGAAATTGAAGGATACAAAAGATTTGCTTTGTATCGAATTGAGCGATTTCTCTTGTAAATGGCGCGGGTATATATAGGTGATAGAATCCGGAGTTTAGAACTCCGGATTCAAAAAATTCAGAGCACAAAAAAAAATATCGTTATGAATCCGGAGTTTGAAACTCCGGATTCACAAAAAAACATGCAAAATAAAAATATCATGTCAGAATCCGGGGTTCAGATTCCCGAATTCTGACACGGTAATTTTTAAAAAATAAAAATCTTATGAATCCGGGGTTCTGTACCCCGGATTCTGCAAAGTTAATAAAAAAAAAAATTTTTACTGTCAGAATCCGGGCTTAGACGCCCGGATTGTAATAGTTTGGAAAACATTTGCAAACTGCACTAGTTTGGCAACGTCACATTGTTTTTATATTATTTTTAAAAAAAGCCGATTTTTTAAAGATCTATCCAGTTACTATGCGGAAATAAAAATAATAATCAGCTCACGGAAAATTTAACAAACTTTTTAAATGTTATTAACATAACTTTAACTTAATTTATTGAGGATGAACAAAAATTAATCACGTGTGCATTTCCACATTTTAACCCGAACTGCAATTTGATTTACATATTTAATATTTTTAACGAGGCCATATTATTTCTAACTGATACAAGAATCCAGAAGCCGCCAGCTGGAGATTGGAGAAAAATTGAATTAAACATCAAGAATTTCCTAATATATATATTACTTTTATTTCGGTTTGAAAATTTTCTCATACTACTAGAGGGTTGTGACTATAATAAATATACAAATAAATATATATATATACATTCCAAATTTCTCTATACGAAAGGTGTATGTAAATTTGTATAACTGTATCAAGTACAACATCTAGTATAAGATGAGCAGTTCTGATAAATTATCTATATCTTCTAGATCGATTATCCACATGGAATGATTCTGAATTTGTTGGAAAGCCGAGACGACTACAAATCTCTCACAAGTCAAAGACTATGGTGGATCTTAAGTAGGTGAAAAACCCTTCGAATGGTTTTGGTCATGCATTACATAACAAAAAGTTTCATGTTGAATAAATTCTAGGGTTTTGACATATCTCTGTAATACAAACTCTGTTTTTTTTAAGTTTAGTCCGTTAAGGGACTAACCCTTATATATGTCAAATGCTCATTGACATATACATGTTTTATATCGAGTGATATGCACGAATAGACAAGGGTCCGAAGGAGAGGACTTATATATCTTACTAACTCTCAGAGCATATCCAACAATATTTCAACGAGGAATATGCTCCATATGAGAATCGAATCCGTGAAGTAGGAGAAGGTACTCTCATATCACCTCAAGTCTTATCAACTCGCATGTGCCAACGGGAGCTCTCTAATACAAACTCTTAGATAAAACGATTCCTGATGCCACGGAAAGACAAGATAGAGGCTACAACTTTCATGGATACCCATTTGCTAGAAATCATTGAATCAAATAATATAAAAAGCAACATCACGAACCAGACTAGCTCAAACTTCTCTACCGAATTTTTTATATCTACCAGACTTTCTCTAACTTGCAGAAGACATTCTACGGGACACCATATTTGCGTGCCGGACTGCTTAAAATTGTCAAAAGTCCAACTCTATCGAAAAAGTAGTCGAATCTTAGAAAGTGTCTAGAACATCTTCAAACAGCTATATGTTTGTTTCACATTCATATCACCTATGAAATTTAGGCGTTAACACAATTGAGGTAACTAGAGTGGGCTGAATTCGATTTCCAGACCAGGCACTCGACATAACCCATATAAAATTGATCAGGAATTTTGGAATCAATTGAAATTATGGTAATTGGATATGCAAAACTAGTTTGATTGAAACATTTTATTAAACACTGTAAGAAAATTATTTTTATATTTCATAGAACATATAAAATGCATAAACAATGCTAATCAAAATAGAAACAATAAGTAAAAGAGATAAGTTAAAGATTTGAACAAAGTTTTTTTGAAATTTTTGGAGAATAAAAAAATTTTATAGGACTTACTTGCCTATATAGGAACTCCTAGATTTTGCTTTCGGTTGTAAGTCACAACCTTACAATCTGTTTACAATTTAACATTTCTTATGCCAAGCCACAAATTTAAAGATCAACTCTAGTATCTATGTGAGTGATTATGTGTCACGGCCCGACCTATTCGTGATATTGTCCATTTTACCCCTCGGGCCGTGACATTTGGTATCAGAGCCGCTCCGAATGGCTTGGGATTTTGGGTGAGTATCCCACATCGCCGTGCGATCGGAGAGAGACTGGACATTTAAGTCAGCACGTGCCACCCCATTGTGACGCGTTTTAAAACCGTTATGCAGCCATTGGGCTGGGCCAAAGCGGAATATCACGAATGGGCCTGGCCATGACATTGTGTGTGTAAAGATTTAACCCTTCCAATGTAACTCTCAAATATATCCTCACACATAGAGGGGCTCTCACAAAGCTAATATCCATATAAACTTTCTTTATTGAGCACAAATCTCCTTTTGGATGAGCTTTCGTTGTATTTCTTGCTCTAATCTTCCCAAAGCTTCAAACACTTAATATAATTTATCATTTATTTAGTTCTAGTAGTTTCTTTATCTGATATATCCATGCATTTCATAAAAAAAGATCTTGAATATATGATAATATCACTGTATATTCTTGATAATTTTTCCAATCCATTAAGTCATCCAAAAGAAAGATAAGGGCTGCTCAAGTTCAAGACTGTACCTGCGATGTTGTGTACCACACTTATGGAGAACATAAAGATGTTTCACAATACAAATAGATGGTCCTATGATGAAATCATTGAATAACCCTCCCTTTTGGACTTTACAAATTGTTATTATTCATTGAGTGGATGAAATCCGTTTTTTTTAAATTTTTGTGCAAAATCTCATGATGACCTGACAGAATACCGAAACTTTACACGGTAGTGTTACACTTTGACTGATTGACCAACTCAGTTAATGTTCATCAGGTGGTATGATTGCGTCTAATTACGACATATGTAGAAGCCAGTGTATTGCGGTTAAGGATACACCGCGCGAAGGGCATGTATATCATATGTAATCAAAAGATATAATAGTGTATGAAGTATCTAGCTAGAGCAAGATATGTGCTTTAGTGAAAGCGTTTCCCTAATTTCACATGCGGTGCCACTATTTATCTTTGAGATGGTTTACATATTTATCGAATCACGAGCAACCTCGATGTCCTAACCGTTGTTGATTCGATCGGTATATTTGAGATGAAGGGATCATACTATACACTAATTGTTTACACTAACAGTGATCTAGGGAATCATGTGCGCTACTAGACACTCTTATCATGATTCAATGGGTCGAATAAAAGTTCTGACATCCTTGTATTCAAAAGTTGATGCATAAAATGGGCTAATAGGGTAAGCTCGATTAAAGGGCATAAGTTGTCCTAAATCTCACAGAGTTGTGAAACCAAGATTAACTATATCACTGAGTCATTATGGGTCACAAGCAATAGATCTCTTGTTGCCGTTGAGATAATAAATTCAAAGAGTTTAATTTGAGAAAGAAAGTTGATATAATCAAAGATTGAGCTTGTAAATGACTTTATGAGCATTTGAGAGATTTCAAAAGTAGGACTGCTGAAAATAGTGATATGGAGTATACCTCCCAAAAAAATAGAATGGATATTTCGAAATTTGCAGATGCTATACTGAAATTCAGTGGTTTAAAAAATTGAACTTTATATCATTTTAAAAAAATATTTATACTCGTCGGATCCATGATACCTGATTGTCAATGGAGATTTTAGTAAACCACAATCACGGACTAAAAGTGAGTGCTAATGGGTTTGAACTTGACCAAACCCATCCAACAACTTATGTGAGCCCATGAAATTAAATATAAATAATTGGATTAGAGTGATATAAATTGTCAAGCACAAAAATTACTCCCCTTCTCTCCCTCTGACTCTTGGCTATCAGGCTATCGCACCTCCCTCGTAGGGTCTTGCACAGCAGACCAATGCCGCCACCATCGGACTGGAGAATGTTCATGAAGGCTTTACGTTCATGTTAAACAATAAAGGATATCTCCAATTAAAAACCGGAATAGTTGGTACGAAGTGTTTTAAGCTCAATGTAAACAAAATAAATATCATATCAATGTTTGTAATCAAATCTAATACCTACACACGCACCCACGTTCTTTGATGAATGAAATAAAATTTAAAAATTTTGCTGGTCAACATGTGCGAATATATCTTAAGAGCCAAATTAAGATATGTCTTGGAGTCCAGCTAGAAGACTTCTTTCTAGTTTATCTTTCTCTACATAACGCATGCTTGTAAGATAATTCCGGGAAATAATCAATCAATTTCCTTCATAAATTTGAGAGCTTTTGATTTTATTCTATTTACCAGTGACAAGAGTTACAAAACCGAGCTACAAGGAATTTTGTTCTTTTTGTTCGTCGGCTTATCGCATCTTCGAGTTCTAGAGGGCATTTTCCTTGTAGGGTTTGATAGTTAGTGGCGTCATTTTTTCGGATTATTTGGTTGCCATCTCGATATAGATACCAGGTCAAATTACTTCATGTTTATTGACGTGGCGTTCATGCACATGTGTGATGTTATCTATAACAAGGAAGCACTTCATGGCCTTATAATGATCTTGGATGAAGTACCAATATGCATGGATCAATTTGGAAGCTCACGAAGAAGTCTATCAGCATTATTCAAGCTCAAGAAGATCAAGATACTTGAAGGGTCAAGTTGCATCTTGGGCCAGACCATTCTCGTCACTTTTAATGTTTTTTAATGGTTTCAATTTTTTGGTATGTGTTAATTTCGAAAATTTAATTTTAATTCTAGTTTGTTTAGTTATTAGTCACCAGGGGAGTAGACTCCTAATCGCCTTTCAATAAGCAAGACAACAGGAGTCTATGTTAGCATCGAAATAGTGTTTAGAGAGGAGGAGTGAATAAACACTATTAGTTTATACGAAATATTATCTGGATAAAAAGAGCACCTTGTTATTTTATTCAATTTTGTTTTCTCCGAATAAAATTAGCACTCAGGTATTTTATTATCTTTCTTAACCCTTGCTAGGAGTGGTGAAATACTCTATAAAATAAAGTGCGGAAATTATATCATCTGTTTTAGTGATGTGAAGATATTCAATTGATATTTAAAACAAGAAAGAGACACAAGAGTTTTTACAGAAGTTTCAAGGTAGAACAATTTTACGTCTATCTTTCTTCCATTCCCGAAAGGTTTCTTCTAGAAGAATTTGATTTAAATTAGCTTTTAGATCCCACTTCACATCTAGACTTATACACCCCCTAGAGTGAAACTCTTGGTCCTGACACTATATGACTCAAACAATGATTATATAGTTTTAATTTTCTTGAAATATCAAGAATTCCTAGATGATCCTCTTTATCCGATAAAAAAATTACTAGGCAATATATTTATGAAGCTTGAATGTTTGGTTTCTAGACAGCTTGATACATTAGGCTTGTTGATGTTGTTCTATTCTGTGTGTTGATCATCTTCTAGCTCTCCTTAAATAGGTGTTCTTGCAACATTCAAGTGTAGGAGACAACAATTATAATACAACGTTCAATAATTATTCGTTGTAGAAGCTAAATCATCTTTCATAACTTAGAACCTAGTCCTTAAAGTTCTTCAAATTTTAGCCTTGGTAGGTTTTTCCATAATAAATTTTCTTTATATTTTTCATCCTTAAATGAATCGATTGGATTAAAGAGAGATTTCTTGAACTCATGGATAAGCGATAATGGCTGATAGGCGTTATACTTGCTTCTTATGGAAAATAATGATTGAAGTTAGGATATTTTGGAATCTTTATATCATCCATTGCATATTGTATAACTTATCAGTGTAAGGCTCTTGCTTATCCGTAAGAACTTTTTGAGCTTCTGCTATGAATAAAATTTACTAAGTTTTGGTGACAAATACAAGAACCTGAACCTAACAGAACAGAACAGATCAAGTCTTCGAATAAGATCAGATCACGGGAATACAACTTAGAACCAGATATCAGTTTGGAAGAAGTAATTCAGATCAGAGCACAATAATCAGTTTAGAGAAGAGAACAACTCAAGCGTAACGTATATTGGTTCGGAAGCTTATATCATATCAGATGCGTAGTTCAGCTCAGAGCACAGTGGATCATATCGGATCTTATCAGCTTTCATTACAGAAGCGTAGAACAGCTTAGAGCGTCGGCGATCAGCTTAGAACAAGTCGATCAGCTTAGAGCATCATAGATCAAATCAGACCGTAAGAGATCAGAATGGAGCTTCAAGAAGAGAAAACATCTTAGAGCAAAGTCAGCTCTTAGATCAGTTCAGCTTTCATCTCTCAACTTTTGCAGTTTTCAGATTAGAGCTTCAGATTGACAAATCATCTACAAACTCGGTCCAGAGCTTATCAGAAGAGCCAAGAGACAACTTGGACGAACATTTATCAGGATCAGAACCAGTTATAGAATAATGAATAGAGAGACTTTTGAGACAGTCGAAAGTTTCTATTTTTAGTTAAAAAGCAATTGGGTTCTGCAGACAGAGTCAATCCTCAGAAGAAACATTTATTGATGCATTTATTGCGATGTACCTTCGTCTTAGATGAAAGAGGATTGTGTCTAATGGCTAATAGCTGTTGGAGAAGAAGGGTATAAATAGATGACAAGCTGCTATTTGAAAGAGTTACCGATTTTACCAAGAGTAACCTAGACTACGATCGTGCTAACCAAGTTCATGATCGAAGTTTTACACGAACCAATTTACGAACCAGTTTACGCGAAGTGACACACACACTGTGATGATTCTCGTTGGTTAAGAAAGGCAAACACGTGATATTGATTTCCACGCGCCCTCAATTCAATGGCCAAGAGAACCAAATTATGCCGATCTTAGAACAAGATGTTAGGATGTGTGAAATCCTTTTTCGGATGAATTCTCAAGGGAAAAAAAAATCATAACGAAAAGAAAACGATCAATCTCAAACGAACCTTCAAAGGAACTCGTCTTTGACAATCCGTGCGAAGATCAACCGACAAACGCCACAAAGTTATAGACTTTGATAAGTTTGATTTATTTTAAGGTAAACACCAACTTTGCAAGAAAGCAAAAGATTTTTATGCATAAAACTATAATTTCGAAATCCACCTCCTAATATATATATAGACTTGTTTCCAAGAGTCCTAGTGATTCTTTCCAACATAGAATCCCTCTTTATTAGGAAACAAATCTCCTAGTCATGGAAGGACTCAATCTCTTACCTTATCTAATACTATTTGAAAATCTTATCTTAAGGAAAGTAATTTAAAAGCCAAAACAAACCAAATGTCCTAT
>KQ995380.1:204632-224632 GCA_001598015.1 Dorcoceras hygrometricum
ACCACATCACTCTTTGTCTCCCTTTTTTTTTGAAGTGATCCTCCAATACTTGTCTTGGCGATAACGGAATAAGCACCACATTCTTCTTTTTTGATATAAAAGAATACCTGTTGGTATAGCCATCGTGCGTCACCTTCCTATCAAATTTCCATGGACGCCCCAAAAGGATATGACAAGCTTGCATGGGTACCACATCACATGTCACCTCATCCTCGTATTTTCCAATGGAAAACGGTACTCGCACTTGCTTAGTCACCTTCACCTCCGCACAGTCATTCAACCATTGAAACCTATAGGGTTTTGGATGTTTCAAAGTAGTCAACCCCAATTTGTTTACTAACTCACAACTAGCCACGTTAGTGCAGCTACCCCCATCAATGATAACAGAACAAACTTTCCCACCCACAAAGCAACGAGTGTGAAATAAGTTCTCCCTTTGGCTATCTTCTTCGTCTTTAATGTGCGTGCTCAATAAATGCCTAGCCACAAGAGATTCTCCCACAACAGCCTCATAACCCTCACTAGGGTCCTCCAACTCAGGCATACTGTCACTATCATCATCCTCAACATCCTCACTCTCTGAAACCAACTCACCAGTGGCGTCCACGATCATCACCCTCTTGTTTGGACATTGGCTAGCAATATGGCCAAACCCTTGGCACCTAAAGCATTTAATGTCTCTTGTTCGATTAGAAGGGGATGCAGAAGTACCTTGTATTCCTTGCCTAGATGCCTCTGGTTTACTTTCGGGTTTGGTTTTATTCCCTAGCTTGCCCTCCTCTCGTCCTATCGGGTTTGGACGCCAAGTAGGGGCTGAGCTTCCGGCTTGATAGGTGGTGCGTCCCGCTCCTCGTCTCTTGATTTGTTGCTCCACCTTGATCACCATTTGCACCATCTCATCCAAGTCAATTTAGTGCCTAAGCTCCACTTGGTCTTGAATTTCTCGATTCAGGCCACACAAAAACCTCGCCATTGTAGCCTCATCATCCTCCTCAAGATTAGTTCGGATCATGGCGGTTTCCATCTCCTTATAATAATCCTCCACACTCTTTGTTCCCTGCCTCAAGCTTTGTAACCTCTTAAACATATCTCGATAATAGTGGTTGGGCACAAACCTCTTCCTCATAACCCTCTTCATTTCATCCCATGTCTCAATAGGCCTCTCAATGTACCGCTTCTTATTTGCCACTAGTTGATCCCACCATAGAAGTGCATAATCCGAAAACTCCACCACCGCCAACCTAACTTTCTTAAGTTCGGAGTAATGGTGGCAATCAAACACGAACTCTACCCTCTTTTCCCACTCAAGATACGCCTCTGGGTCTGATTTTCCTCGAAAAGAAGAAATCTTCATCTTAATGCTACTCACATTACCATCCTCTCTCGCCCCCTCATTGTATCGCCCACGCATTGATGCATGCCTACCCCTGCCGTACCCTTGCTCTCGCTTATTCCTGCCCCAATTTTCACTGTGCTCCTCAAACTCATCCTCCCCCTCAAATTCACTCTCGCTTTTTTTTTATTTGGGCTTACCTCCACTCGCACTAACCTCCAGCCTACTCATTCTATCATGAATGAGTTCCAAGAGTTGTTTTCGCACTAACCCTCTTTTCCCACTCAATAATTTCGAAATCCACCTCCTAATATATATATGGACTTGTTTCCAAGAGTCCTAGTGATTCTTTCCAACCTAGAATCCCTCTTTATTAGGATTTTCAGCTATGAACTTCCAAAAACAAACTCTTGAGCCTAATATTTCACTGCTTTCAGTTTATTACTAGTCATTGTTGAATCGATTCATTTCCGCATAAAATATTTGTTGGATCTATTTTTACAGATCAAAATCTAAGTTTTGATTCACACAAAATCTGTTACTACTTTACTAACGATTTAAATTAAGTGCGCAGTTTGAGATGAACAGAAAAACGCTATTTCGGAGGCCTAAACAAAGGAATTTGGCCGAAAAGCAGCTTAGGTCACCCGAAGTAGTGAGTCTTGCTTGTTGGACCATTCCGCAGGGGGCAACACCGGTCTCGGGCGAAAATATGCAAGCTCATCCCGGACCCTGCGATCTGGATGAAGAGAAATGTAGCAGCTCAGAAGCAAGCTAGAACAAAGCACTGATAGCAGATTGATTGAGAGCTGATAGCAGTGCAGATTAAGGAGTAGTCCAAGCTATTACAGTAAGAGGACTCCCAAGTTGGTATAGCATAGGACAACTTAGCTGGTACGCCCGAACTAATCCAGCTAAGGACAACCAGCTGGGAAGCAACCAGCTCGAAGACCAGCTGGGGGAAAACCTGACTCAGCAACCAGCTGGTAGATACCAGCCCAAAGCTCAGCAACCAGCTCAGTGGACAGTCCAGCTCATAGCAAAGAAGAAACAGAAGCAAGCTGGTTAAGGTCAAACCAGCTCAATAGAGAGAAGAGCAGAGATGAAGAGCAGAATCTATCAAATCAACGAGCAAAGCAATTTGAACTTAAACTTATGCGAAGACAGTTTATTAGAGTTCAAATTGATTTGCTGAGTTGTCCACATCAGGTACAGATTTGTACAGTGCGCACATGCTCAAAGTCTACAAAGCCTGCAGAAGCATTAAATGCAAAGGACACAAAGTACAACTATGACAGAACTTTTCAGAAGCCTTTACAACGGTTATATGCTTTGTGTCCAACTGATTAAATCTGCACAGAGGTATATATAAGATGAGCAGCAGAAGCGAAAAAAAAAATGTGCATGAGCAAAACAGATTAATCAAGTCTACTGCACAACCATGGGAAGATAGCAGAAAACTAGCTCGGAGAGAAGCACTTCCCACTGTGTGAGAATACATTCGAGAGTGAGCATACACTGTATAATTCTCACACACAGATTCACTCACATTTGATAGTTGAGAGCTTAATTGTATAGATGAATGAATCAAAAACACAAGTCATTGTGTTGTCTTTCACACTGAGACGTTAAAGAAGTGTGTGCAGCCTTTCTCACTGAGGCATTAAAGAAGTGAGTTAGTCACACGCAGCTTGCGGGATGGTGTGCAGTGGTGTTGCTAGGAGTTCTTGCGACTGAGTGGGTGCGGACTGATATGCAGTGGTGTTGCTAGGAGTTCTTGCGGCTGTGGGTCGTAGGAGTGGGTTGCAGCGAGGGTCGTTGTAATCAAAGTCTTCTAGTGGATCCTTCCCGTGGCGGAAGAAGGGGAGATGTAGGAGATTGAACTTCGAACTTCCAGAAAAAAATCGCAGCGTATTTCTTTACTGCTTTACTGCATTCATACATACGCATTGCATATTTACAACTACGCATAAAACTGTTTATTTGGGCTTCGAAAGATAGAGTGTAGTTTGAGTTATTTCCGCATATTTTATTTACATTACTCAATCTGTATCTCGGTGCACAAAATATTCAATAACACTGAGCTATTGCAGCTCAAGTTAAGGTAACCAGATCGTTCGACCGAAGTGTCGAGCTGGTTCTAGTCTTCCAGCTGAAACTGACATGTTTAGCGCTCGCCTTATATTGGGCTGGTTTCAACTTTCAGCTGAAACCAGCTTGATCTTTGCGAACCCGGCTTCAACTTCTGGCTGAATCCTGCGTCTTGTCATTCGATCTGGTTACACCCTCTAGTACTGGTTATTGGTCGAATAACTGGTCATTGCACATAGATAGAGGGTTAAAGCGATCCCAACAATATTTTTTTTGTTACTCAAGACAACAAATTATGCTGAGATTCTTTGATCTGGTAACTCAGCTCTGAGTCAAGCCGAAGTCTTGTAAAATATTTTCTAAAAGAGTTTTCCATAAAATCGAGAGGAGTTCATTCATCGTCCCCCTATCTAAACTCATGAGCTCATATTTTAACTCTTTTCGATCCCAACAAGTGGTATCAGAGCGACTGTCTCAGTGTTTGAACAGTTGTTTCATGCGAACTTATTAAATATGTCTATCTCTCATGACAAAATTCCTATGTTTTGCAAGGAGGAGTACGATGATTGGAAGATAAGAATGCAAGCTCACCTGACAGCTCAAGATGACGATATGTCGTTTGTCATAACTGATGGTTCGATCAAGATCATGAAACCAAATACAGCTGTAGCCATAATTGTCGGTGCAGCACAGTGGGTTGAGAGCCCAGAGTGGAGTGGAATTCTGAAGATAAAAAGAAGGAAAATCTAGATAACGTGGCAAAGGATATTCTCTATAAGACATTGGACAAGAATATATTCAGTAAGATTAAGACCCGCGCCACTGCCAAAGAAATATGGGAGAAGTTGATCCAAATCTGCGAGGGCAATGAGCAAACCAAAGCGAACAAGCTTACAGTAGCTAGCAGAAATTTGAGTCCATGAAAAAAGCCCGAAGAGACTATGAGATGAGAGGTTCAACTCAGTGGTGATCGAGATCATCAGCCTTGAAAAATAATATAGTAACAAGGAGCTCGCCCAGAAGGTTATGAGAGCGCTTCCCTAGGAGTGGGACGTAAAGATAATGGCGATGACGAGTCAAAGGACCTCAACAAGCTAGAACTCCACGACCTATTCGCTAATCTGAAGGCATATGAGTTCTAGTTGGAAACAAGAGCTGAATCATAACAGTATACATCTCAGCCTACAAAAGCTCTCACTGCAACCATCCAGAACAGAGCTCTCCAAGCAAATTAGCTGAAGAGATCAGCAATGGCATTATGTCCCTATTCGTGAAGAAGTTTGGGAAATTTATGCGGAAAAACAATTCTAAACTCAACTCTTTCGATTCTATCAAAAAGGATTTAACCACCTATTCTGATTTTAAATGTTATAACTGTGGCAAACCTAGTCACTATGTTGCGATTTTCAAGAGATCCAAGCAGGACGCTAAGAGGCAACCAGATCGCAGCAGTAAAGAAAAAAAGGACAAGAAGTTCTACAGAAAGAAGAGAAGTGAGAAAGTACTGGTCGCTGAAGAGAACAAAAGTTCATGGGCTGATACAGAATCGGAGGAGTCCAGCTCAGGGACATCCTCATCTGGCGACAGTGAAGAAGAATTACAGTGTCTAATGGCAAATGACACTGATGAGGTATTCAATTTCTCCAATCTTGATTTACAAGAGAAGGCCTTGTCACCACACTAAATGACATGGTCGAAGAGCACAAAAAGATCTCTCGATCAGTCAAGGAATTTAAAGCTGAAAAAGAGAGTTGTTTTACGAAAGCTGAGCCCGTAATCTCAGATGATCTACAGACTACTCCAAGTAAGCTAAAACTGAGAATGAGAATCTGAGGAGCACGTTTTAGGAGATGATGAATGAAAATCAGCTCTTAGTTGAAACAATAAGTTCCTGGACCAAGTCGTCTGCTTCTCAACAGATCATCCAAAGCTGGAGAAATCTGAATTTCAAACAATGAATTTTGTGAAATTCATCAGGGAACAATTTGATGAGATAAAATCTTATGAGTCACAGATTAGAGCTAAGCCTCCCAACTGGCAAGGCAAATACTGTGGCATATGATATGTTGCTCCTAAAAATCCACATGAGAGCTGACTTAAGAAACGATTGAACAGACTAGGGGTAATCCCAAATCTGATGGTAGAAACCCAAGACAGCTCTCTCATGCTTTTGTGAAGGACAAACATTACAGTCCTAAGTATTATAAGCCCAGATCTCAAGGCAAAAATGTTGTTCATCAGACACATATCAGATCACAATGCACACACAGATCACACACATACTTGGATGTACACACTGGTAGAACTGTTAAAATTATCCATGTGTGGATCCCGAATGGTCTAATCAAACCTGGACCCAAGTAAAACCAAAGTGTAAAAAATTTGTTTCTTTGTGATTGCAGGTACAACAGATCTCAAGTTTGAAGCAATCCACATGGTACCTGGATAGCGGATGTGCGAGGCACATGACATGTGACCCATAGCTGCTATCAGATCTGAAGTCATGCAGTTGGACCTAAGATCACATTTGGTAAAAACTAAAATGATAACACCGAGTTGATGATCAGCATGCGCTAGACATACCAATTACCAAAGCAGATATTAGAACTGTTGCACAAGCTGATGACCCAGGTAACATCGAAGTCATTGATTTGACTAATGTTGATCAAGTGCAGGGCCAGCAAGCAACAGATGTGCCAGTTGACGGTGCCGATTTACACGACGTGCAAGATGATGGATAACATGCACAAGCTGATGACCCAAAAAGTTCAGGCAATATCCCAAGCTGAACCAGTTTAGATCACGGGCGTCAACACACAATACGAAGCAAATCCATTTGGACTTGATATTCGGTGGCATAGAAATCACCAATCTGCGCAAGTCATAGGTAACATTACTTCACCAGTTCACACACGAGGCTAGCTTATGCATGAGGAACTAAATCAATTTAAATTGATGAGGCCTTAATAGACCCAAGCTATAGAAGCAATGCATGAGGAACTAAATCAATTTAAAAGAAATAAGGTTTGACAACTAGTTCCTAGGCCATCTAATCACTCTGTGATAGGTACTAAATGGGTATTTAGGAATAAACTAAATGAAGATGGGATTGTTATGAGAAACAAATCTTGGTTGGTAGCACAAGGTTTTAGACAACTAGAAGAAGTAGATTGCGATGAGACCTTTGCTTCAGTAGCTAAATAGGAAGCCATTCACATTTTCATTGCATATGCTGCATTCAAAGACTTTAAAATATTTCAGATGGATGTGAAGAGTGCCTTTTTAAATGACATCTTAAATGAGGATGAGTATGTAGCACAATCTCCTGGCTTCATAAATCATACATATACAGATCACGTCTACAAGCTGGATAAAACTCTATATGGATTGAAGCAAGCACCCAGAGTTTGTTATGATACATTGCCTAAATTTTTGTTAGAGCATGATTTTGTAATAGACACAGTAGACAAGACGTTACTTAAATTTGATGAGATGATCATGTCTTATTAGTTCAAATTTATGTTGATGATATTATCTTTGGATCTACTAACCTCAAGCTATGCCAGAAATTCTCTAAGTTAATGCAGAACAAGTTTGAGATAAGCATGATGAGAGAGCTGACACTTTCTTGGACTTCAAGTGCGACAGCTTCAGAATGGAATCTTCACAAATCAATCAAAATATATGAAAGAATTGCTGAAGAAGTATGGGATGGAAACTTGTTCAGCAACAGCTACCCCGATGAGTGTCTCAATCAAACTGGACAAAGATGAAGCTGGAACTGTCATTGAGGTATCACTGTATTGTGGTATTATAGGATCTTTGCTTTACTTAACTCTAGCAGACCAGACATCATGTTTGATGTCTGTATGTGTGATAGATTTCAGGAAGAGCCAAAACAATCTCATTGTATTGCTGTTACGTGCATTTTAAAATATCTTAAAGGTACTCCTAATGTGGGTAATTGGTATTCCAAAGACTCCAGTTTTCAATTAATTGGGTATAATGATGCAGATTATGCAGGGTGTCGTATCGATCGACGTAGCACAAGTGGGACGTGTCAATTTCTAAGAGGTCGTCTAGTCTCATTGTAAGAAGCAGACTTTCATTGCTACATTCATAGTTGAAGCACGTTACTTAGCAGCTGGGAGCTTTTGTGCTCTGATCTTATGGATACAACATCAGCTCAGGGATTATGGCATTGATGATTCTGAAGCTCTTATTTTCGTGACAATACCAGTGATATTGCCATCACTCAAAATCCTGTGCTGCATTCACAAACCAAGCATATCGACATTAGGCATCATTTCATAATAGATCACGTGCTCAAGAAGGACGTCAGGTTGGAATACGTTTCAACAGAACATCAAGTAGCTGATATCTTCACCAAGCCACTGCCTTAAGTTTTCGTATGCCTATAACAAAATTTGCATCAAAGGTAGTTAAATGAATTTGTCCATTGTTGTGAATTAAGCATTTTCAGCCGATTACTTTGACGTACCAGATTTTGAGTCATTCCGAAATCTCATATAACATTTAATTATGTATTTCATTAATCACTTATCTATTCTATGAGAACACATTTTGGTACCTAGGTTTTAGTTGGTCCATCTCACATTAACCATTTCGAGACCCACACTTGAATTAGCCTAAATGACCTGCCAATGAGTACGTCCACAAGAGGCTGTGCATAACCTCATGAGGTTCTGTTTTATACTCGACAAATGTGGTATGGACAGTTGATTTTCTCATTTATTATGTGTTTCTTTCGAGCCAGCCTACTCTTGAAGTGTTGGCTAATTTTGCCTTGTTTGAGTCTTTATCTGGGAAAAATGTTTTTGACGGTCTGGTAGGATTTAGACATATCTACTTATTTATTTTACCTTTCCTTAGCCAACTTTTTCTGGATTTTGAGCTCTCTATGTCTACTTTTGTTTTCAAAAGATGCTTTAGTTTTAAATTTTATTTCAGGCTCATCATGCTTATTATAGTTCTGAACCTGATAATTCTTTTAATTTATATTTCCTTTGTTTAAGCGCAATTGAGTGTGTGCCTCAGAAGAGTTACATTTATTGTTACCAAATACTAAGCCAGTGTTGTTCCCGGTTGGTCTTTCTAACTTTTCTAGGTCCTCAAATGAGATAGAAGACTTGTTCCAAGCATCGACTAATCGAGTCAATATTTGTTTTTCATTGCCTGTTCATAGATTTCTTGTCTTAAACTGTCATTTTCAGTAACCAGCTGACTAACTTTCAATTTAATAATTCCAAACTCAATGCACTGATTATCACATTTTCTTGTTTTGTCTATTAACCATCCTTATATACTTTAATTCCCTCGGTCGACTTAGATAGTCTTTTATACTCATCAATCGTATCATGTAATGTTGTGAAAAGATCTTCTCGTGTAAAAATATTCAAAGCTAAAGTCAAATACCTCATTGTCTTCTGGCTCGATGTCTGCCATGAGATATTTCACCGTTTCCTCGTCACTTTCACTTGTTGATGTTTCTGAGCAAGAAGCTTCAGTATCTGACTCAATCCATTTGCTTTTGCTCTCCTCAGCAACTATTATTTTTAGGTATTTCGTCTTCTTCAAGGACCTTCTATCACTCCTTGAGTTTTTTCCTTTTGAATTTCTTTGGGTCTTCCTTTTTAGGCTTGTTGCAATCTACAAAGAAATGGTTCTTTTTGGCATAGTTAAAACATGCAGAACCATCATATGTTTGGTCCCATTTGTATTGATTTGACAAATCTAGATTGATTTTATGCATGAATTCATCGTAATTTTGACAAACATTCCTGTAACCTCATTGCTTATATGATTGGCAAATTTCTGTTAGGGGACTTCTATTGATGTTTAATTGCTTGTTGTAGCTAAGGCTTTAGTGTACGTACTGAGATGCGATAGGTTCTTCTTCAATCCTAAATCAAATTTATAGGACTTCATACATTCAAAACGGTCATTCAACTTCAGCTTGTTTAATTCCATGGTTTCTTTTTGGTAGTCTGTCCAGATTGGCATTCTTCCATTGTGGAGCTCCACCAGTAATGGCCACAAGAGTGTTGGCTTTCATGATCTTATTGAAACATCGATGATAATATACTATATTATAATCTTGTGTAGCAAAATGTGTCTGCATTGCATATGAACTTTTCAATCATCATAATCATTGTTTGAAAACATGGGATCTTTTTAAAGGATGTCATTGAATATGTATGAATATCAGAGGTTTAGATAACCCTGTATAATGCCACTTGTTAAGATCGAAATAGCGTTTATTGAGGAGATGGATATGCTATTAAAATTTTATAAGAAACTTTTTCCGGATAAAAATAGCACCTAGCTACGTAACTTTAATTTCCTCCGGAAAAATAATGCTAAGTTATTTTCTCTACTTTCTCAAACCTTACACAGAGCTTAGTAATGTGAAGATATTCAATGGAACTTGAAACAAGACAATGGCCTAAGATTTTCATGGAAGTTCGAAGGTTTCTTCTAGGAGACTTAATTATTGCAACCAACTTCACTTCTAGGACTCATACACCCAGGATTATTACAACCAAATTCACTTCTAGGACTCATACCCCCCTAGAGTAAAAATCCTAATCACTTAACTGATACTGTATGAATAAACTAATGATTCAATAGTTTGAATTTTCTTGAAATATCAAGAATGGCCTAGATGATACTCTTGATCAGACACAAAATTACCAATTCGGCAAAGGATTTACGAAGATTTTAAATTTTGCTTTATGGAGAGCTTGAAACATTATGCTTGTTGACTTTTTTCTCTTTTGTGTGTTTATCATCTTCTATCTTTCTTATATAGATGTTCTTACAATGTTCAAGTATAGGAGATAGCAGTCATAATTCAACATTAAAATTTTGTTTGCTTGTAGAAGCTGATATAATCTTTCAGATTTTAGAAATAGTCATTCAAAAGTTCTTCGACGTTTAGGCTTATTGTTATTTCGCAATAAATTCTGTTAGTTAATGAAGCAATTGGAGTAAATGCTCATATATACCTCTTTATTTACTTTTTTATGGTAAGTCAAGATGATAGGTAAAATCTCTTGGACTTTGTGTATCATCCAATTGGAATGTCCTATAACATATTAGCTCAAAGCTCTTGCTCATCCAGGAGAACTTTTTGAGCGTTTTTGTCTTCTGAGGATCTTAAGGCAGATAGATTTTCTTTTATCAGGATGATATCTTTTGAATGTCTTTATCCGGTAAATGTTTTGATAATATTATTATGTCTTTATAAAGCCTCCTTGAGCGTCTTTATTGGTGCAGATCTTTAAGTGGAGATAATCTTCAGTTATTCATATGAAGTCTTTCTTGGGAGTCTTTATCCGGTGAAGAACTTTAAGTAGAGATAACTAATGGTGTCTTCTTGAACATCTTTCTCTGGTGAAGCTCTTGAAGGGATCACCTGGCCAAATACTACAAAACATATCTTGCAAATATTTGTTGCTTTGTTATCATCAAAACTATGATTTAATGAAACTAACAAGCTAACTAAGGACTGTCATAGTCCTAGTCCATTTAAGAACATATAATAATAAATTTTGAATAAATTATTGAATGCACATGTTTTGCTTTCGCGTGTTTTTCTTTCAAATCAAACTTACAAAAATTTTACTTTGTGATGTTTATCGGTTGTCTTGTGTTCGTTTGCAAAGGAAAAGTTCTTTGGAGGGTCTTTTATTTAAATACGAGCTTGAGTCAAGGAAGATATGGACAATATACATGAAATGAGGCCGCATGTTCTTAATGCACATGTTTGCATTTCGCAACTGTATTAATTATCGCAACACATTTGAGGATAGAGTACTAAGAACTGTAAAATATTAAAGTATGAAAAATCAAATATGCAAGATCCTCTACTTAAGGAGAAAAGAAGTGGAAGTAGTTATTCCTGTTATCATAAAGTCATACTTATTGTGAAATACTGCCATAAAAATATGTAAGTTGGAAAGTTGAGAGATTAGTTAGAATCACTCTTTGATTCATATGACATAGAAAAAAGTAGTTAACTAGTAGATTCATTTAGGCATTGTGTACGTTCTAGAAGTAAAATGGTTTATACCCATCCATTGGAATAACGATAATAATAACAATAATAATAACAACAACAACAACAATAATAATAATAATAATAATAATAATAATAATAATAATAATAATAATAATAATAATAAAAATAAGAGGTTTTCATTTCAGATTCGTGTTTTTGCTACACATCTGATTTGGTCAGATCTCACATTATTAATCACTTCATTACTAAGTCGATTTCGATTATTCATTGACATCTGAGTTGACTAATCTAGTTGCGTTGACTATCTTAGTTGACCAACTAGTTGCGTTGACATCTGAGTTGATCAACGACATCTATTTCTTTTCTTCATTGACATCTGAGTTGACTAATCTAGTTGCGTTGACATCTTAGTTGACCAACTAGTTGCGTTGACATCTGAGTTGATCAACGACATCTATTTCTTTTCCAAACACTATTTCTGGGGTGACATCCGTTTCACACTAGCATTACAATTTCATAGCCAAAACTGTTTTATTGTTAGCGAGGTATTTCCGTAGTCAGATCTGTTTCACGCTAACGGTACTGTTATTTGTTATCATATCTGCTCAACGTTAGCGATAATGCCCCGATAGATGAATCTGTTTTCCACAATAGAGATATGTTTTGTTTCCCGATACAATCTCTCTTAGTCACATTTGTCTGTATTTCAGCGATGAGTTTTCTGTAGTCAAATCTGATACTCAGTAAGTTTTAAAATGGAAAGCGAGTTTTAAAAGAAGTGAACCCCAGTGAGATTTCAAAGAAGATTTCCAAAGATAAGAGTTTAAAGGAATGAATGTTTATTTTAATGATTTATGGCATAGATAACAGACGGTCATAAATGAAGGGTGAGTGCCTGGCTGACGAACCAGTGTGCCCCTTCAACAGTAGGAAGGATCAGGATTACGGATTGACGGATCTGTATACCCCTTCAAAATGAGCTATATGCTAGAACTGATATCAGAAGTCATTTGATCAAGTGCACAACGGACCTAAGGAGAGCTTCTAAGCCATAAACCATAAAGTACAAGAATTAAATGAAGGGATCTAGGTTATTGTCCCCGCATCCAAGTTATGAAAGAAATTTTTAAGAAAGTTTATGAAAGAATGTTTACGTTTAAATGAAGTTCCTTTAAACTCAGTTATGTAAATGTCCAGATGTCTTCCTGCGTTAAATGACTTTGTTATTACTCAGATTTTACTTGCTGAGCCCTAGGCTCATTAGCTTTTAAAATGGTGTAGGTGAGACAGTTAAGGGACAAGCGGAAGGTGGAAGCTGAGACAGCTGGGTGGTGAAATGTTTATCTATGGACAACGTTTTCCGTGTCTTAGATGTTGTTATCTTTTATCTTAAACATCTGTATTAGATCTATTGCAACAGTAGTATTCATATAGAATTTCAGATGTTGTAATATCGCAATTGCAGTATATCTATATGAAATCTGTTTTTCGCAAATTTTCAGAACTAGGCGCCGAACGTGTGTATGTCAGATTTGTGTTTGTGTTTCGAAAGTTTTCTAAGTTATAAGAAATACAACTTATAACAAATTGTCATTCAGCCCTTCTTTTTATTTCAAAATTTTACTTCACCTCAAATCCGTGGCCCCGTGGGTTCGGGTGTCACAACATGGTATCGGAGCAATGTTCCTGAGATAAACACATACACTGTCAGTTGGATCAGATTTCATCGACCATTTCTCCAAAGCTGTGAGTTTATTTTTCAGAGTATTGTCTTTAAATTTTTAGCATGTTCTAATAATTATATGTGGTGGATTACGGGTAATAGATTATAAGATGTCAGGAAGAGGAAGAGGTAGAAGAGGTAATCCCTTAGAGGAAACCAGCCCCGACAGTAATGCTAGTATCGCTCAAATCTTAAGGTTGCTGGTAGAATAAATCGGCTGAGGTAATGGCCAATCTTCTAACAGTAGAGGACCAAGCCATGATGATCCCCAAGAAAAGTTCAAAAGACAGAAGCCGAAAGAGTTTAATGGTACAACGGACCCATTAGTTGCAGAAAGTTGGATCAAATCGATGGAGGTTATTTTTTAGTACCTCCAGATACCAGATTTAGATAGACCTAGGTGTGCTATCTACATGTTAAGAGATGACGTCATGATTTGGTGGGAAGGAGCTAAGCTGTCTGTGGAATTGTTGAATCTTACTTGGGCAGATTTCAAACAAGTATTCTTTGAGCAATACTTCATGGCAGACAAGAGGTCTGAATTGAAGAGGGAATTTCTGACCCTGAAAAAGGGGAGTATGACTATGCAAGAGTATGTGAGGCCATTTGAAAGAGGGTGTTACTTTGTGCCTTTGATAGGTAATGATCCAGAAGAAAAGTTAAGTCATTTTGTGGAAGGATTGAAGCATATGTTCAAGATGAACGTTAGGCATCTGTGCCAAGACTTACAGAGAAGCAGTGGATAGAGCCCTGCTAATTGAAAGATAATGCCCAAGCTGGTACAAGATAGTACAGAAGAGTATTCAAGTGCAGATCAGCTCAGAGTAGAAAAACAGTTTAAATGCAAGCAGCTCAGAGAACAGATAAGCAGAAGCTATCAGCCGAACAAAGCAGTTTGAACATAAGCTATGCGAATATTGGATTAATCAAGTTCAAACTGATTTGTTTGTTCTGTCTACATCAGGTACAATGTTCACATGTTCAAAGTCAGCAATGATTCCAGAGAATTTAATGAAAAGAGCTCAAATTCAACAAAGCCTGCAATTGTATTAAATGATAAATGACACAAGCTACAACATTATCAGAACTTTACAACGGCTACTGTGACGCCCGAACCCAACGGGGCCACGAGAATTGGGGTAAACAAAATTTTTCGAATAAAAGAAGGGCTAAAAGATAATTTGTTGTAAGCTGCATCTCTTATAACTCAAAGGAAACAAGACACAAAACAATTCGAAATTCAGCAGATACTTAAGATCGCGCGCTACAGCTAAAAACTTTTGCGGAAACAGGGTATTTCATATAACTTTGCAATTGCGGTTTACAACAGCTGCTATTTGATATAAATACACAACCATTGCTACTGATTTAATACAGCACAACCTAATCAAAACAATACAACTATGACACGGAAAACGTAGGCCTTGGATAAACACAACGCCACCCATCTGCTGATTCAAGTTCCACCTGCTGTTGACGTCAACGTTGCTGCTCGTAGCTTTCTCCAGTAGATATGCTGACGTCATCTTTGCTGCTCACAGATCTTGCGCTACTGATTCCAGACATCTACTGTTCATCTTCTTTCTTCGACATTTCTTCCAGCAGACTTCATAGATTCTGTTCCAGATCACATTTTCGCATGAGGCCTGTGCTGTTCCCTCCGAAACGGTCCAACGAGCAAAACTCACTTTGTGAGCTCCTCCGTTTTTGGCCAAATTCATTCGTTTAGGCCTCCGAAAATGTGATTTACTCTTTTCAGCCCTTGGTCTGCTACGGTATCAGCTTCAGCTTCTTCTGTTGTAAATCCAGCTAACATCTGCACACTTAGTAGAGACATTAGTAACACAATAAATAGGTTTTGTGTAATTCAAAATACATTCTGGATCTGTTATCCAGATCCATCAAAAAGTGCTAACACGATTATATAAATGAATAGTACCAGTCGCAAGACTAGTACCAGCTGGAATGAACAGTACTTGAAATTAAAGCAACTGCTGAATTTAAAATCACAATGCAGCTGCTGATTCCTAATCAAAGGAAAACAACTGCTGATATTACCAAAGAAAGACGCATCTGCTGATGAACAGTGCATCTGCTGAAATTTACAAAGATGCTTGTAATATCTAAACAATGATTTCGCTACCAGCCGTCGATTATCAAACCAGACTTTATACTGATTCAACTAACAACTACCGATTACAAAATCATCAAATTTCGACATTACAACTACAGGAAGAACATTCATAAACGCTAAAACATACAGCTGCTGAATCTTAACAAGTAGATACAGCTGCTGGATTCTTAACTCTTCATCTGTAATATCAAAACAACAACGATGCCATCAGATGTTGCCTATCAAACCATACCAATGATTCGATCAGCAACTACCAATTACACAGTTATCAAATTCCAATATTACAGCTATTGCAAGGAGAACTTTCCTAACATTTCTGGACATGAATTCAAACCCTCAGTACACATAAACTTCATAAACTTTCTGAAAAACAAACTGGAAGCATCATAAACATCAAAACATCATTTTCGAACCCATATTTATTTCCTTATCATGTCTAAATCAATTCAAACATGAACTTTCAATATATCAATAATATACAGACAAGCAGATCCATTAAAACACAATATATGCTTCAAATGGTGTAGAAAAAGATCAGCTTTTACGTGCCTTGATGAAGCTTTGCAACAGCAAATTTCCTGCAGGAATCCTTCCTTTGAGCAACGCACGATCCTTTCTTAAATTCCTTTGAAGAACACTTTAAACTTTTCTTTGCAAATGATGAAAGTCTTACTTTGAAAACAGGTTTTTATATGAAAGGGATTAGTGGCAAGCTACTTGAGAAATCAAGCATGACACACCTTCAAAATTTAGTAAAAATTCCCCTCATATCATTTTAATTTGTAAAACACCAAACCCTTTTCAAAAGAAATCATTTTACCTCCTTAAAATATTTTCAATCGATTTAAACCTGCTCATGTATCGCTCTTGGAGTCATCTACTGGAACCAGCCGCGACACATCTTATTTTCTGAAATCAATAAAAATCAGCTTTTTCCAACAATTAAATTGTCATTTTGACCCAATGAAAATAAACAAGATTCATATACGTAGTCCTATGGATTTTGGGGCGTTACATCATGCATGGCTGCTAACTCATCAGGAAGCTTCAATCTATAAGCCAACTGTCCAATCCGCTCAACAATCTCAAAGGGACCAACGAATCTAGGAGCTAACTTACCCTTAAATCTGAACCTCATCACACTTCTGAAAGGAGAAATCTTAAGGAATACACGATCGCCAACCTCAAATTCCAAGAACTGTCTTCCGTTCAGAAATAAGTCGCCGAGGTATTCCGAATCGGCAGACGATGTTCTTCCATAGAAATTTCAACACCTCGGCCTCGGATATTCTCGCCAAGGGCTCAGCCTCCACCCACTTAGAGAAGTAGTCTACCGCAACTAATAAGAACTTCCTTTGTCCTCCAGCTGGTGGGAAATGTCCCACAATATCCATGCCCCATTGATCAAATGGACATGAAGAGATAATAGTTTTCAAGGGCTCGGCGGGCTATTTTTGGATATTAGCATGCTTCTGACAGCCCTGACAAGATCGTACAAGGGCAGTAGAATCCTTTTGTATAGTAGGCCAAAAGAAACCTGCAAGTGTAGCTTTCCGAGCCAGAGCTACCGCGCCGAGGTGATTGCCACAACACCCCTCATGAATCTCTCTCAGTACACACTTGGCCTCCTCGGGACCCAGACACTTCAGCAGCGGCCGCGAAAAAGACCTCTTGTACAACTTATCATCCAATATAACAAAGCATGGTGCTCGACTTTTGAGTTCCCGAGCACGTCGAGGGTCGTCGGGCACCACTTTCCGTAGGATATACTCCAAGATATCATGTCGCCAATCTGAGGTAGACACTCCCCTTGACTCTGCCCGACCTGATATATCTGTGACACTAATTCCTTCACTTGTATCTCCTTTCCCGAGGATGGAGCAAGAGAGCTAGCCATCTTCGCAAGTTTGTCTGCCTTTTCATTGTTTTCCCGAGATACCTGCTCCCGAACCACTTCGAAAAAAGCCTCGGTCAGTTTTTTTAATGTCTCCGCATACTTCACCATCTTTTCATTCTTGATATCGAATTTCCCGTTGCTCTGTTGAATTACCAACTGAGAGTCAGAATAGAGCAGGACCCGAGCTATCCCCATGTTCTTTGTAGCTCGGAGTCCGATGAGCAAGGCTTCATACTCGGCTTCGTTGTTGAAAGCTTTGAAATCAAGAGTAATCGCCAAGCTTGTTTCCTCCCCCCAGGGGGACACCATGACTACTCCAACGCCACTCCCCGAGGAACAAAAATACCCATCAACATACACTTTCCACCTCTCTTCCTTCTCAAGGGACACTGTTTCCGCCAAGAAATCTGCCAAAGCTTGTGCCTTGATGGCCGCCCGAGGCTTAAACTGTACGTCATACTCACTGAGCTCGGTCACCCACTTAACAAGTCTTCCAGAAGCGTCGGGATGAGTGACAACTGCCCGAGCGCACTGTTGGTAAGCACTGTGATCGGATTAGATAAGAAATACGGCCTGAGGCACCGAGCTGTGATAACCATAGCCAGAGCCAGCTTCTCCTGCGTAGTATAATTTAGCTCGGCACCTTTCAGAGCATGGCTTACGAAATACACAGGCTGGTGCACCTGTCCTTCTTCCCGAACTAATACTGAACTGGCCGCTTGTGTAGTAACCGCCAGATAGACAAATAATGGCTCCCCGAGCTCGGGCTTATTGAGAACGGGCAACCTTTCAGATATTCCTTCAATTCTTGGAAAGCTTTCTCACTATGTTCGTTCCATTCAAACTGCTTAGCTTTTCGGAGTATCCTGAAGAAAGGGAGGCTTCGGTCAGCCGACCTTGAAATAAATCGGAAGAGAGCAGCAATCCTCCCTGTCAACCTCTGCACCTCTTGAATATTTTGAGGTGGACACATGGAAGCCAGAGCTCGCACCTTCTAGGGGTTAGCCTCGATTTCCCGACGAGTGACCATATAACCAGAAATTTTCCTGTTCGAGCTCCAAATAAGCATTTGCTCGGGTTAAGCTTAATTTGATAACTCCTCAGAGTGCGGAAAGTCTCCTCCACATCGTATATGAAACAATTCTCCTCCCGATACTTTATCAAAATATCGTCGACATAGACTTCGACGTTTCTCCCGATCTGTTCTTTGAACATCCTATCCAATAATCTCTGATACGTCGTCCCTGCATTCTTAAGCCCGAAGGGCATAAAGACATAACAGAACGTTCCATCCGCAGAAATAAAACTGAACTTTCGCTGATCCTCCTCGGCCAGGGGTATCTGATGGTAACCCTGATAAGCATCCAGAAAGCTGAGCAACTCGTGACCCGAGGTGGAATCGACGAGCTGATCGATCCTCGAGAGAGGGTAACAATCCTTTGGACAGGCCTTGTTCAGATCCCGAAAATCCACGCACATCCTCCACTTCCTTATAGCTTTCGGCACCAGAACAACGTTAGATAACCAAATAGGAAAATGTACCTCTCTGATATGTCCCGCCTGTAGCAAGTCCTCAACCCGACTTCTGATCACTACGTCCTTCTCGGGTCCGAAGTGCCTCCGCTTTTGAATAACTGGTAGGGAACCCGAGGAGACATTCAACCGATGCTCCATTACTTCATGCTTGACCCCCTTCAGATCGGACGGGGACTAGGCGAATACATCTCTGTTCTTCTCCAGACACTGAATCAACTGCCATCGCACCTTCTCGGGAAGGGACTTAGCAATTTTCACAATCCCCGCGGGAGGAACGAGGACGACCTCTTCTTCCTCATCCTCCATAGTCAGCTGAAAATCATCTTCAACCAAATTCACACCTCCGTCTTCCCGAGCCCTTGTATGGTCCTGAGCTCCGGACTTAGCCACCTTTTGCTCAACTCTCACCTCTTCTACATAACACTTTCTCGCCATCTTACGGTCCCGAGGACTTCCCCCACCGAATCCCCCACGGGGAACTTGATTTTCTGATGTAAAGCCGAGGCTACAGCCGAGAATGCAGCCATGGCTGGCCTCTCGAAAATGACGTTGTAGGAAGAAGGCGCATCCACCACAGTAAACTCCACCACCTTGGTCTTCCTGCGCTAGCCCGACCCGAGCGACATAGGCAGCTGAACAGCCCCTACCGGTTGTAAATAATCCCCGTGAACACATACAGAGGCGGTTCACAGGCTCCATGCGATATTCCCCGAGATCCATCTGATCCACTGCGCTCTTGAAGAATACATTGACCGAACTCCCTGAATCCACAAAGATACGGGCCACTTCATAGTTTGCAATCATAGCCCTGATGACTAAAGCGTCATTGTGCGACTCCACATCCAGAGGCAAGTCCTCGGGACCGAACGAGATCGTGGGCCCCGAGCGCCTTTTCTCGACCTCCATAGTTTCCATCCGACGACACCGCGTCTTCCTTGAACTGTTGGAGTCCCCATCAGTAGGTCCTCCCGAAATCATATTAATGAATCCTTGAGGCTGAGGTGTCGTCCGATTCCCCTGGTTACGCTGCTGATCCTGCCCTCGAGGTGCCTTCTCCCGACCAGGTGTCCGATTATCATACTGCCTGTTGTCCTCCCGACGAGGTCTTTTCTCCCATCGACGCGGCCTATCATCCACCAGTGCCGCACGCACGTCGGGGTTGTTCTGGATGATACGCTCCAATTCTTGATCCAACAATCGACACTCTGTAGTAGTGTGACCATAATCCCTATGAAAATCACA
>KQ995380.1:224777-318574 GCA_001598015.1 Dorcoceras hygrometricum
GGGTGAACGCCCCGATCAAGAGGTCGGGCGTAGCAGATGGCACCTCGATGATAGTTCTGTTAAAGCGTCGAATGTACTCCCGAAGCGTCTCCTGCTCCTTCTGCTTCACAGTAAACATATTCAAGGTAGTCAGATGCTGTTTCTTGCTGCTAGAGAACTGATGCAGAAACGCCTGGCTGAAGTCCTGAAAACACTTGATACTCCCAGCTGGCAGGAGGTTGAACCACTGCTGGGCAGCTCGGACCAGAGTGGTGAGAAAAATCCTACACTTGATAGGGTCAGAATACCGGAGGAGAAGCACAGCGTTCTCAAACCGGGATAGATGCTCCTCGAGATCTCCCATCCCATCATACTCTCCAACATTCGGGTACTTGAAGTGCTGGGGCATCTCAACCTCCAACACCTCAACAGAGAATGGCACCTCCCGAGCAGGCGGGGGAGGAGGCACCGAGCTTCTTTCCTTCCTTAGATTCTATAATTCCTCACGCAACTTCTTGATCTCCTCGGTTTGTTGATCGGGAGGGTGCTGTGAATCAGGCCTGCTAGCTAGTACCTGCGCCACAATGGTGGCTACCAATTCAACTATTTGTGCGGCTGTGAGAGGGGGGTTCTCCGACCCCTGAGCAATACTCTCTGTGTTGCTGGTTTCCGCAGTACCCGGAACTCTGGTCCTCTTTGGTGGCATCTTATCTTTTCTCTTCTTCGATTTCCCATCGACGGCGCCAATTGATGTAGCCAAATTAACCTCAGCCGAGAGCTATCACCACATCAAAGAGTTCGGACACGTCGGGAACTGGAGAGTACGTCTGAATGTCTACAACCACAAAACACTCGTCAGAGGGCACCGGAAGTGTGTCCGGCGAAGCCCATCCGATGCTTAAGTCAGGCAGTGCGCGCGAGAGCAAACGAGAGCAATATAAGCTGTGTGCGAAAGTGTGTAATAAGGAGTGAATGAATACAAAAGAGCAAACCTGGTGGTATTTATAGAGGGGCTAAGTCGGTGAGGAGGAGAATACCTCGGCGGAAATCTCGGGTGGACGAGATACTCCGTGATCTTCGGGGACCTTGTTACGTAAACAAGGAAAGTCGTATCGTCCTCGGATTCTCTAAAGAAGGAACCAAGTATCGTATCCAGATCTTCTAAAGAAGGAAAGACGTATCCAGGGAGGATTCTCCAGCACGTCGGGTCGGGGTCCTCGGGCGATAACCCGAGCTGAGATTGTTTCCTCAGGTTATAAACCCCTATCAATAATGCAGGTGCTCGGTCCTCGGGAACGCAGGCGCTCGGGCAATTCTCGAGTTTGGGGCCAGGCCTCGATCGAGAATCCCGAGCTCCGCGAGTACTTCTTGGTTGCTCTCGCCTCTACTGACGTAGGTAGGGTTGACGCTGCAGTGCTCGATCCTCGGGTCCCGAGGTGCTTATGGGGGGCATCAAAATTTAATTTGTGGAAGGATTGCGTGCAAAAAAAATTGTTTGTTAGTAAAGTTTGAATTCATGATATGTATATGAACAAGTTCGGAGTTACATTTAAGAGGTCTTTATATTCAAATACTATAACTATGTAGTTAAATTATATAAATAAATTTGATACAGTGGGCATCTACTTTGGGCACCTGGGTGACGTGGCACTTTCTGGTGCTGCCACGTCACCCAGATGTCCACAGTAGGTGCCCACTGTATCAGCCCTTATTATATAAATATGTATATATAAATAAGTGTCATGGGTTATGGGCCAAGTTAATGATATTCTAGCCCAAGCTCAGTTTAACAATATATCATATTAGTTAACAGTAAATTGGATCCAGGATCATAAATAATTAATCGTTGAGCTGTAAATATTAGGGGTGAGATCGGATAGGGTCCCATCCCGTAATCCACTTCCTCGATTCCCATCCCGAAAAGAATTGAAATTCTATTTTATAACCTGGTCCCGTACCCGAAAGTATCAGGACCCAAATATTCAGGAACCCGTATTTCGGGATCCCGTAAGGTTGGGAAGGGATATCCTGAACAAGGACAAACACAAGCACATGCGAAGTGATATATAAGCATCGAAAATTAAAATTTTAATACTTGAAACAAGTGATACGATTTCTTGGTTAATCCACTAAACAATTAAATCCAAAACAAAAATAATATATGATATTATTTCATGAAACCACAACATCAAAGATATAACTTCCATCTGGTGGTCTTTGGAGCTTGCACTTGAGGAGATGTATTACTTTTTCATGTGAATGTGAGTACATATAACCAACATATGTTATATAAGAATACTTTACATAAATAAAATTTACGATATATACAAAGCACCAATTATCCATTATATAAACATACAAAATATCAAGTATCGTTGCACCTAGGGGTGAGCAAAACATCGGTTAAACCGAAATAACCGATGAAACCGAATCGAATAATTATATCGGTTCGGTTATTTCGGTTAATCGGTTTTTAATTTTTAAAAAATCGGTTAAATCGGTTCGGTTACGGTTTTTATTTTTCAAAAAATCGGTTAAATCGGTTAACCGAAATAACCGATTTTATATATTAACTACTATTTGTATATATTAATATATTATAATATTTATTATTTTTAATAGTAAAATATACCCTAAATCCCTAACCTCTCTTTCCCATAATCCCGTCAATTGAGATTTATCGGTTCTTCCCTAAATTTGGGGTCTGCGACATAAAAACGAAACGGTTCTCTAGTTTTAATGTCACCAGAATCGACGAATATGTACTCTTCATCTCCTCTGGAAAACAAGAGAAGGTACTCTTCATCTCCTTTGGAAAACAAGAGAAGTTGTCATCCCTACAAGCTTGTATCAAGATACGACACAGTTTCTTATTTCTTCCTCAAGAGGAAAAAAATCGGTTATCCATAATCTCTCTCTTTTATTAATTTTAATTGTTATGATGGCCTTAAAAAATATTTTCCAAAATATATCGGTTATTTCGGTTACCGACCGAAATAACCGATTTTTTTCGGTTTCGATTATTATTGGTTTTTGCAAAAACATCGGTCGGTTCGGTTATCTTAAAAAAAAATCGGTTATGCTCGATTTTAAAAAAATCGGTTCGGTCGGTAAACGAACCGACCGAATACTCACCCCTAGTTGCACCAACTTACTCAACTCATAAATTACTGAACTATATTCCTTTTCATGAATATCAATGACTAAATAAAGTAAATGCATTTTTATTAAAACAACCTTATTTTTATACAAAATGAATGACATACAAAAAGTAAAAAATATTAAAGAATATATTTTTTATTTTTATTTTAACATATAATAAAAAATTCTATTTTTATATTAAAAAATATATTTTTTATTATTTTAATATATTTTGGGTCGGCTCGGGAATCCCATCGGGAGAGCAAAAAATACCCGATCCCATTTCCGATACTTATCGGGTCATTCGGGAAGGGATTTTTTCAGGTCGGGATTTTCGGGATTTTTTCCACCCTTAGTAAGTATAACGGGTCGAGTTGCTACAAGGTCCGCAAAACTCTTAAATGCTCTATAAATAGCTCATTTTTAAGTTATATTTTCATAAGACATTATTTGACTTTATAATTATTAGAGCTTTCGAGCAACCATCGACTTATGTCGGCTTTCGTCAGGAAACCTCCTGATGCCTCCGACTTTGTACACTGAGGACTTCACTTTGTGACGTCGGTAAGCCCACTCATATCAAACGTCGGATCTCCAGCTGGATCCCAATTTGAACCGGCAATCCGATATACCTGATTTTTAAACAATATCAAAGTGAGAGTTAGATTGTGAGTATAGATATAGTCACTCAATCTAGTTTTTTTAGCGTAAGGTCACTAATTTCTCTTATCTATATATCTATGCATTATATAAATTATTCTATCCTTGGGTTTTAGGAGATGCATAGACGGCTCCAGAGGAGGAAGCCTCCAAATTTTTCATATATTTTTAATTATGTTTATGTTTTTATATTTAAAGTTCTATATGAAATTTCAATTAATCTAAAAGGAGAAATATTTTCTGATTCCGGATTTGTTCATTTTTCACTTTTAGTCCTATAAAAATAAATTTATAGTTTTAGTTATGCAACGTGCACTCTTTTTAATGATAACTTTGTCCGTTACTCGTATAATTTTTATGTATTCTTCTCCATTTTCTATATAAATGTATGCAACTCACAGGACCAAAATTGAAGAAAATATCAGTTTTTATGATGAAATGTGATAGAACATAAAAATTTTAGGACCAAAAACGAAAATTTACAATAAACAGAAAAAAAAACTGTATATTATTGTTAACAAGATCAAAAGTAAATAATATGTAAGTCAGAAGATCAGAAATATGATTTTCCCAAATTAAAAACGATGATAAATTTTGTTCCTCTTTTCTTTGGGTAAACGTGAAATCTTATTTAACATTAAGATTACAATTTTCCGGGACGAGATAGCACTTTTCGAAATCTAATTATAACAAATATATGTAGAATTGGCTAGACCATAATATATTTTCCGTATGCCAATCAACGATTGAAATGGTAATATTAAGTAATAGTTTTAATCTTCTGAATTTTAAAATAACTCCTTTATTACTTGTTGAATGTGTCAAAATGTAGGGTTCTAGGATAAACCTTTTCGTTTTAGCAACAAACTAGTATTAACTAGTAAAAAAAAACTTATCCATTGAAAATCTAATCTTTGCCTAAACAATTTAATACGGAAAGTAATATTTGTGCCCCTAAAAAAAATACTTCAATATTGCATACGTGAATATGCTTATTCTTGAGCTATTTTATTATTACACCACTATATAAATATCATACGATTATTAATGATACAAATGGGGGGCAAGTCTAGGCTTGGCAATAGCCAAGAATGGATGGGCCATAGGCATGGTCAAGCCATATACCTCGTTTGTATCAATTTCAATATGTTCTTCAGGTTGGCACCAATCAAAGCAATGGAACAGCCGAGCTAAGGCCATCAACACCAGCGTCACCCCGAGAGGAGCGCCGGGGCACTTTCGTTTACCGGCGCTAAACGGCAATATCTTGAAATCGGCTCCATGGCTTATCTCCACTCGGCTCTCGTCTGCCAGCAAGTGCCTCTCCGGCCTGAACTCGTCCACATTGTCCCAAATCTTGGAGTTCCTTCCCAGCCCGTGCGTGTTGATGAACACGCGCGTCTTTTCTGGGATGTGGTAGCCGTTGATCTCGGTGGGTCGGGTGGATTCGTGAGGGATGAGAAATGGTCCGGCCGGGTGCATGCGGAAGGTCTCCCGCACGATGCAGCGTAGGTAGTTGAGGTTGGCCAAGTCCGATTCCATCACCATTCGATCAGGTCCTACGATGTTATCCAGCTCTTGTTGGACTTTTTTTAGTACTCGTGGGTGCTTGATCACTTCTGCCATCGCCCATTCATTGGTTACGGCGGAGGTATCGGTGGCCGCGGCGATCATGTCCTGAATCAATGCTTTGATCTCTATATCATCCATGTGTGGCTTCCCATCTTCACCAGGCAGGCCCAGTAAAACATCGACAAAGTCCATCTCCACGCCACACTCATCTCTACTACGTTTCCTATGCTCCTCTATGATTTTTGTATGAAAATCATCGATCCTTTTCTCCACTTCCCTCATTCGCTTCTCGAATCCATTTGGATCAATCCATCTCCAAAAGGGCAGGTAATCACCCACATAGATCATCCCCAAAAGCCGGAACATCTCATGGGTTATGTGCAGGAACTCCGTCGCTTCTTCTTGCGCGGCGGAATCGGCACCAAGATACTGCTTCCCAAACAACATTCTGGTCACATTGTTCATCGAGAACCCACCAAGAACTTGTCTCAGATTCACCACATCTCCCCTTTGAGAAACCTCCCAGACATTCCTGACAAGGTGTTGTGCTTCATGGGCTCGATGAGTCGCAAAGGACTCAAGCCTCTTGGTTGTCAGCAGGTGCTCCATGCATATCCTACGCAACCGCTTCCATTTCGGGCCCATAGGAGCCAAAGCCACGTCTCCAGCTCCGTAAGCCAGGTGCTCGGCCGCTAATGTATGCGGTCTGGAGTCGAACACATTATCCTGTTGCCTAAGGATGTCGCAGATGATATCGGGATCATTGGTGGTGATAGCATCTACGCTCCCCAGCCGAAAGTAGACCAAAGGACCATATTGGTCGCATAACTTGGCCAGGTCCCTGTGAGGCATTGTACTCAACTGGAGAAGGTTGCCTACGATCGGCCATCTCGGAGGACCTGGTGGAAGTACCAACAGGTTTTTGTCATGTTGGGATCTCTTCTTGAACCATAATTTGATGATGAAAACAGGGACAGCAATCGCAGAAAGGAGAATGAGTGAAAATCTTGTAAGATCTATCATGCCGTTCTTCAAGCTAGCTAACCAGCTTGTTGCTCATTTTCAATATCTCAAATCTTTTATAGCAAGAGCCATTTAAGAAGGCTTGATAAATTGAACTTTTAAAGGAAACTGTTAGGTTAACCAGCTGGCTAGCTAGTTTAATCAAGAAAGGGTAGGTGCATCATCAACTTTGGCGCCCCATCCCTCAATCTTTTAGTGGCTAGCTAGTTGCATATTATTATGATTAAATATAATAATCTCACAATACTATATTTTACTAAAATTTGATTCAAACTGTTACGTAAATATTTTCTATTAAACGTAGTTTGTGGAGGACAGAACTTTCAACATAGTTGTTTTCCTCCTTCGGAATTATATTAGGCTGCACAAAGTAGAAGAAATTGAAAATATATATTGGGATCTTTTGTTCATAAACAGCTATAGAATCATATATATCAACGCAGAACATCACACCAATCTAAGCTATTTCAGTTAGTTATGTAAGAATATTTCCCATTCATAAACTTTAACGTTAAAGTCAGGATTTTCAGCAAGCAAATGTCTTAGCTTCATAGCAGATTCAGCACTTTTAGCAAGCAATAATGCGAATCCCCCACCACCAGCACCTACGAGCTTGTAACCACAGCAATAGGAATCCGAAAAGGCAAAGAGTTTGTCGACAAATTCGTTGCTGCAGAATGGATCAAGTTCTTGATGCAACCTCCAAGCTTCCAACATCACATTCCCGACCTCATCGATGTTGCAGTTCATCAAAGCTTCCCTCCCAATCTTTGCCAGTTCAATTAGGCGTTTGACGCTGGATACAAGTAGGTTATCTCTTCGCAGGTAACGAATCACCACTTTTTGTAGGACTCGATGAGCAACTCGGACCTGCACAGCACACAAACCAATTTTGAACATTTATATAATAATTCTTTGGAAGAAGAAATCATCGATAAGAGTACCTACTTGACCAGTAAACACAAGAAGAAGACGTTGCTGCAACTCTTTAATCAATCGAGATGAAGCTAATAGAGGAGTGACCCGAAGGCGCAATGGGATTCCAGGAAAACTTGCAGTAAACTTAATGCCAGGATACAGTCCACCAATCTGATCTTGCCACCCACCTCCAGTGCCCATCAGCTGTTCTGATACTAAAACAAGACGGGTGACGTTCTCATCACTATCATCACCATTAATTATTTGCAACAGACCTTTCACAACAGCAGCTGATAAGATACTGGAAGTCCCCAGACCACTACCACGAGGTACATTGGCCCATGTCTTTATCAACAAGCCTATGGACTCGAGGGTCCTCCCATTGATAATTCCAGTAACAAGCAATGCAGATTTGACCAGCCGAAATGGATCGTTGGTATCAAATGGAGGTGAAATGGAGGAAATTTGCCTCATATGTAACTCGTTTCCTACATCATCGCAGATCCAGAGCCCAGTAACTTCCGTGGTTTCTATAACTGTGCCAACAGGAAGAGAACCTTCCAGTGTTATTGCCATGTTCAATACACACCCGGAGCGTTCCAAACTCCAGGGAGGAGTATCACTCCACCCACCAGAAAAATCTACTCGCACTGGTAACTCTACCTTGACCTTCCTACACTGAAAAGATGGATTTAACGTGTTACTAGAACTGCTACTGTTATGGACTATCGAATCAGACCAACTTGAGGACCTCAAGAGATTCTCTGAAAGGAAAAACACATGGATATCAAATTATTAATCACAGTGTCACTTTATAAAGTAAAAAACTTAAAAATTCATGGTCAAAGAAGTTGAATTCCAGAAAACAAAAATCTTCTCTCTCTCTTGCAAAATACAGGATGAGTACATTTAGAAGACAGTCGAATTTCTGAGTTCCTTCATAAATTTAAGTTGATGTGACAAAGTCTATCAATATTTGCATATCCAAAGGTAGAGTAAAGCGTTACCTCTAAAGCCATATCTCACTGCTGTAGCAGTTTCATCAGCAACTGCAGCCCATACTTCGTGTTCCACTTCTGAAGTCATCACTTCATCATTGCATGCTCTCAGAAGATCAAGGTGAACTTGAAGTGTCCTGCTTTTCGGAAGAATGTGGGGCTTTTTAAGTTGAAGTTTAGGGCAAGCAGACAAAATATTTTTACATAGTTCAACTCCAGTAGCATCTTCCAGTAGAATTTCTCGACACAATTGAGATAAATTACGCCCAAGCAAGCCAAAGTTTAGGCAAGCCATAGCAATATCTGATGCAATAGTTGCTTGATGATTGGTGGCGTTCAACCACATTTTTGAGAAATCAATTGATCTATGCAACTCCTCGAGGCTGATACGATCAGATCTTTTCCACAAATATAGGAGAGATCCATCATCTTTGTCGATCAATCCCATGAGCCACGTGGCCAATAGAAGCATCTCGGAGTATGACAGAAGAGGGAATATTTTGGCATTCCACAAGAACTTTCTCTCGCCTTTTCCCCATAAATCAGTATCCTGGATTCCTAAATCATCTAAAACCTTATTCCATGGTTTCCCGCAAAAGGTCCCGTCCTTCAAAAATGAAGTCTTTGGATTGTCATGAAGACCACAGTATACTATGATCCTATCTACACGTCCCACCAAAGGAACCTCCCATAGGCAAAGGTGATCTGGTACACTGAACTGGAAGGAAGTTCCAGCCATCACCTGCTCCGGAACATGTACACTGACAACTATTGACTTAGAACCAATCTGAATCCCAGTAGAAATGGAGGAATCATAAACCATAGAATCCTCTCCAACAGATACACCGGATGCTAGTTTGCTAGAAACAATTATAGATGATGCAGCAATGTCAGATGCAGTGGTTGCTGGAATAGAGCACAGATGCCTTCTGCCAACAAGTCCAGATACAGCGCCACTAAGGTGATCCAGAACTTCACTTGAGGTGCCAAAGTGCAAGAAAAGAAGGTCATCTGTACAATAAATATATTTCACTGAGAAATAAAAGGTAAGTTTTCTCTTACTGGCTTACTGCTACATCCAAGTTTTCCATAAGAAAACCGAAAACTCTAAAAATCTGAAACTGAGTATTTGATCTGGTATTAACATGAATTCTATGGGAAAAGAAAAGAAAAGCATGAATTAGCAACTAATTGAAAACTTGAGATTCCTTGGCATACAAGCACAATAGGTGAACAGTTGTCGTTTTCCTAATCTTGTGACAAGTTCTTCACCCAGTGGGCGTTGCTTCAACCATTCATGCTTAGCAGGCACCCAGGCTGCTACTAGGTCTTCATATAAGCTCATCTGCAAAGGATAGTAGACAATCGCCACAAAGATATACAGAAGCTGAAGATCTGCAATCCTCAAAAAATCACTACAGGAGAATTTAGAAATGCAGAACTTGACTTAAACTGATGAGCAGACAACCAAGGTAGAAGTGACTAACCTCTTGTTTGCTCTGCAGAAGATTTGTTACCATTGACAGGCAGGAACAGGCAAGTGTGACAAGATCCACCCATGCCACACCTTTGACTGCAATAACTCCGGTATCAAGTAATGTTCTTCCATCAGATAGCACCGCTTTGTTCTCAACAAGCTCCTCAATGGTAGGCTTTTGAAGTAGATTATTGACTAAACCAACTGAATTACTGTCATTTGGTGATCCGAATTTAGAGGCCACAATGACACCATGATTGGAAGCAATATCAAGGGTTATAGGAACAGTGACAATAGAGGCTGCATCCTCGGGAAGAACAATGTTAAAAGCATCAAAGCAAGGGAGAACATCCCCTGTCATGATGAGCATCCCTCCTGCAAAGAAGAGTTCATTTAGTAACAAAGTAATGCTGACAAATAGAACACTGAGCAATTGTAGGGAAGAAAGTTACCAAAAATAGGTGATGTTATGACATACAATGAAACCAATCTTGATTCCTGACAAGATTTATTACAGCTAACAGGCAGAACAAGTCACCTTCATTCTGGAAAGCTTGTCTTGCACAAGAAGCTATTGCAAGTATATGATCGAAAAGCAACGGAACTGGGCCATCAGGGTCATCTTTTGCTAGGAATGGGAGTGGAAGGAACACTTTTCCCATTGGATTAGCCCATGGAATCCTTTTAGAGTCTCCTCCAGCATGGAGCAGCAAAATATGTTTTTTGCTGATTAACTCAACAAGCTGTAGGAGGGGAATTTCATTATTTGAACTCTCATAGGATGCGGAAGAAACAGAGTTGCAGTTGCTTGAACCTGATATCTGTGATGAAGATGTATTTAGCTGAACCAGCAACCATAAACTAATAAACTCCTGACAAACAATACTCAATTGAGTAGCACCAATCCAGCAAACTTAGCAAAAGGCCATATCACTAATACAGCACATAAGTGATCACGTAAGAAATGAACTATACAGATAAGTAATATAGTGATAGAACACATATGTTTTTTATATGCTTTTAGTTTGTATTAACTATGATTCTTTTTTCTACTTTTAATATGAAGGATGAGAGGAGTTGTCGCAAGTTAGGATAGGATGTGTTATGTCTAACTTGTGATGGACCATATATGAATTTGGGCCAACTAAAAAGTGAGATAACAATTGGTTCCCTCCTTCATCCATACCACAAAACTGATTTGTCCATAGTACCCGATGACATCTAAGTGTATAAATTCTGTGGTTGAAGATTACATATATGTCGTCGGTTCAATTTAGTTAGATTCAACTCATAGAGATCCCACAATTTGCAAACTTTTTAGCTCAGTGTGCCGATGAAAAAATGTAAGTAGTTGTAATTCAATTAAAGCACTGCAAGTTCCCGAATGCATCAATGCATATAAGGAATGAACACACAAGAAATGTGCAAGCACAAATATAGTATAATATGAGAAAAGCACTTGTATTTTCGGGCAGCAATAAACTCTAAAACTTAGCACAAGGCCATATCACTTTAACATCACTACAATATCAAACAATCTACCGATCAAAATCTTAGGCACTATTATGACAAAATTTCCCACTCGCCATAAATATTGAACCCTTTCAATACAGCAAAGCAAATATTCTACATTGACGGGAAGCAGGTACATGGCCACAACCATTAAGTAAATACAGTTCAATATCAATTACATTTTCAAAATAATTCCTTTAAGAAATGGGTTGGAAGTAAAAAGGGCTAGAGTGGTTTATATTGGCGAACAATACATACATGGTCTGCAAGGGCGAGAATGGAGTTAAGAGTGGCAGCGCCGGAGCCAATGCGCTGGCCAAGGGGGTCGGGAACTGCCAGAGTAACTGTAGATGGGGCGATGCGACCGATTCGTTTAGCTCGGGCGAGCTGCCAGTTGTAGAGCTCGGCCTGCTCGGGGCTAGAGGCCGTCAATATGATAACGTCCCACGTCGGAACTCGATCTGGGTCTCGAACCGACAGCCTCAAATGGTACCAAGCCCGCCGCAAATTCGCCGTCATGTTGACCTTTGATCGACGTTCCATCGGCACAGCCAGCAGCTTCTATTTTGAGTTTGTCTAGTATTCTTGGAGATGAAGAAGATGACCGAGGGCGATGATCGCGGCTTGTTGAAGTTGCTCAGATTTATTGGGCTTCCGACAACTTCTATTTCCACAACATTCCATATTTTTTTATATAATATCTATGATATCAATTTTACCTTAAAATTTTCAAAAACTCTCTGTGAAATCTTGCGTCAATTTTATAGGACTTGTCGGATTATTTCTCGAAAAACTCCATTATTTCATATAATCAATTATATCAACTATAGACCATCTAAAATAAGTCTGTATTTATTTGGCATATAGGATTTTGACATTAATTGTTGGATTTACCCAAACAAAATGAAGAATTTGTTATAATACGTTTGAAATAATTGGCCATGAATTCATTGATCCAAAAGAACGTTATGCATTGGATGTAAAGAATCCCTTGTATTTTAAGATTTTTTTCTCTTTTCTTCACCTGTAACGATTCATTTGTAATGAATCTAATTCTATTCTCCATCAAGTAGCATCCGTGAGCAAAACCTAAAAAAAAAAGGAGAAGAAGAAGAAGAAGAAACCTTTTGGAATCACAAGGGGATGAAGATAAATAAATCGAATTATCGAAACTGGGCAGAAGTAAAATCATTAGTTAAAATTGGAGGCTATATTGCCATATATTCCTGCTGAGTTTCGAATCGCACGAATACAATCCAACTTACAATAACAGGCCAGTGTTTTTATCATGTTCTGCAACCTTCAAATTTGATTTGTAGACTATCGTTTTAAGCTTCATTAGTTCTCAAATTTGTAAGTACAACTTAGGCCAACTGGGAAAGTGTCGTTGCTATTATAGCCATCGCCTCCTCTCTTGTTCAAGTATCCGGGGTAATCCCAGAGGTCAAATGGAGCCGCTTCGATGAACTCCAGGCCGGCATCTTTACCCAACTTCTCGATCTCCCATGCACTGAATGGGTACGCCGTTTTGTGAGTTATATGCACTTGCCCCTTCTCTCTATAGCTAATCATTAACATCCTCGCAGCATTTCTCAGAAATCCCCGCACCACTTCCTGGTGAAGCCTGCAAAACCCACGTACGTACGTTAAAACACAGATCAAATATATATGTATGGAGAAGTGATTAATGAATGTTAGAATTATGTTGATACTGGATTTGCATTGGGTGGTGTTCTTTATAATCAAAACCGGCATGCGGAAAATTGAAGACGATTCTGTCGAACAATTGGTTTTTCAGCCTTGGGTGTTCACTCATGGTGCTGGCATTGACTCCATGTATTACTGTGCATCCGTTGTTTCGCAGGGCCACCAGGTTCGCGGCCGCAGTTGGGTGCTTCACCGCTAGTACTTCTGTCATCAATACCCATGAAGATATATGATATTAGTATACGTAAATAATCAAATTCATGACATATATATGGATGCAGAAATGATCATGCATATATATTTTTCACCTTCGGTATCCAGTGATGTAGCTACGATGTTGTAAGCATGGCGAAATGCTCGGGCCAGGCAGGCGGCAAAGGAGAAATCTCCCTCTCCGACGAGCAATATGCTGTGGTGACTGCTGTAATGTTTAATCCATGTCCCCGCTTCTTTTTTCTCAGTACCAGATAGGAAAACTGTGTCTTCCATTAAATATAGTTATGGTTTGTGCGGTTTACTTCTAATATTTTATAATATTATTAGGCACCTCCAAGATATCAAGTGGGATTAATTTTTAATTATATATATATATAGATATAAAGAGGTGTAATTATTATGGTTCATTTGAAGATTATGCACCATGAATCTTGTTGATGCATGCATGATTTTTAGGATACATCGATGAGTCTGTTTAATGTTAGTGATGGTTTCGAGAAGGTTTGGATAAACTCCGCATGTGAAGTTCATCAGTTTCAAGAGGTTTAATTTCAGATGAAGAGTTAATCCAATGGGAATGTTCAATATTAGTTAATGGTGCCTAGGATTCTTAAGTAGTCATAATAAAAAAAATTATTTATATTTTTTCTAAGTTGAATGATGCTGCTTACCGGTGAAATTAATTATTTACATATGATTTGGTTATTACAATTCTTACTCTATATTCTCGCCTCTTCTAAGTCATGGAAAATTTAAATTTTGGCTCGAATCAAAATATTTTTTTGAAATCTAACCCCCTTCAGTATTGCATTTTTTTTAGAAAAGATTTACACATTGCATTTCCAAATGTTCCCTTCCTCTAGAAAAGAAAAATAAATTCCTTATGGTGATTAAAATTATAATACAAGCTAAAATATGATGTATAGGTTGGTCTATGCTACACCGAGTGTAACAACCCGATCGAGCTGTAGTCGTTAGATCCGTGGACCCATATGAAAACATATGGTATCAGTGTTGATCCAACACTATGTTGCACCTGGAGAATAGTATTTGTCATCGGTATACAACTTGCTTGAAATTTGACGAATAGAAGGCTAGCTAGGATGTACAAGGATTGGTTTAATATAATTCATAATCATGAATTTGACATCAAATTTTTTAAACCTGACTGAGCTAGCCAACTCAACTCGTGGGACTTATGAAAGGATAAATGACATTTACTTAATTACTTCAGTCAAATGATCTGCCTTTTCTGAAAGGGTATGAAAGACAAATACTTTTACTTTTTTGAGAGTACAAACAACCTTAGGTGGTTTCCTAATTATGCATTATTTAATTAACTTCATCCAATAACCTTAGAAAAATAACTTTTACTTTTTTGAAAGGGACTCTAATTCTATGGTTTCTCTGTATCGTGATAAAATTTATGTATTATTAAGGTCAGTTGTGTCAAACTTTGTCCCGAGTTAATGCAAATTTGACTTTTGTATCTTGGGAAACATTTGTCCACTGTATATCTCGAAACATCATAGGAGGGAATGAATAGGTTACATGGAACTGAAATAAATTAAGGGCCTCAGTTTTGTTTTTCCTGTTTCTAGTTTTGTACTGTATGCAGGATCGTTGTGCGTCGCTTTGAATCAAAGAAATATTTTAAAATATTCCATAATGGAAGATAATGAAGATCAAGCCCAACATTCAGCTATAAATAGACCCTCCCATATTCTTTATCTTTAGCACATCTTCTTTTCCTCCTTGAGCCTTCTGAAGATTTTAAAAAACAATTGAGGGCTTTCCAGTGCTTGGTTAACGACATTACGCTGTTGAAACTAAGCCAGTAGTATAAACTTTTGTGCTAGACGTGAAGCTCTAGCCGAGCAACAAGGCTGCGTCAGCATAGAGTCAAAACATCCGAAAGTTAATTAAGGCTCCGTATGGACACGTTTTATAAAAATATATTTGTAAAAGTGTTTTTAGAAAAATTTTTTGCAAAATGTTTTGAAAGTTTTTTTTAAAGGTAAGTACGTATTTGGACAACTATTTTATAAAAATATTTTTAAATTAAAAAATATTTAGATAATTATTTTTAGAAATTGATTTATAATTAAGAAATAGTATTAAAATAGCATTTGAAAGATTAATCTAACAAAAAAAAATTTAATTGACCATTCGCATAAAATTTACCTATATTTATATTCTAAAAATATTATAAAACATCTTTAACTTGTTCTTAAAAAAGTGTACTTAAAAAATAGTTTTTAAAAAATATTTTTCAAAAACATTTTATAAAATCTTGTCCAAACACATACTATAAGTTTTTTAACTTTAAAAACACTAAAAACGTTTTTATAAAACGTGTCCAAACGGAGCCTAAATGAGTCTGTCCTTTGTTTTAGCATTTTCTTTAGTAGCTTGTTAATCAGAAAGTTTAATAGTTAGTTTTGTACTTAGTTATTTTGGTATTTGAATTGATGATTTGCAATGGTTTAGTTATGATAGTGGTAGTTAATGATATCTAATTAGTATTAGAGGTGAGTAGGTTAGAATGCTGGTTTAAGGACTATGGACTGCGTAACTCTAGGACATACTAGGATATATACCTACGACATGTTAGAATAGAAATAACTAGACAAGTTTGTCTGACTATAATTTTAGTCCGATTAGAATTTGGGCAGTCTATAGGAGGAACTCTGTTTTTAGGATAACATTAAGAAAGATTATTGTGAAAAAAGAAATTATTGATCATGGTTTTCTTTACTAGATTTTGAACTGTTTCGAGAAGTTAAAACCTAGAACCTGAAGATAGGATTCAACACATACGTCGATCCATCCAAGTATGTATATACATATTATTCCATAACCGTGATTGATACTTGGGTAGACAATACGTGAGTACGTGCTATTATTTGTTATTAAATGTTTTTATTCCGCAATTTCTTTGAAGCATATCATACATGACTTGCATCCCGATTATTGAACTGCTAACTTTACTCGATAAACTTGAAATTTACTCGATCTTATGGGACCGCTCAACCCATTCTTGTCTTGACTCTTGTACGACTATGTCGGAGGTTACTTTCCGAGGTCGTTATCGGAATGGTGCAGCGTGATACTGATACTCTCATGTTTGCCATTGGGTGGGGTAGTATTGGCGTCCTTCGACCAACGGGCAGACTCAATCTCCATGGAATGCCCATCAGCCCTTGAATTGTTTTGTTAAAACCTTTTACGAGGTTTTAGTTTCATACATCAGGAATCACCTATATATATGCACATGCGCGTTGATGGTGTATGGTCCGAAGGTGATGCTTGAGGATAAACCTGCTTCTTTTGAAAGAAAGAAGTGTTTATCTCTAGGATTTAAGAAAAAAATGATGTATTCAAAATTAAATTTCTTTATTTACGTTTCTTGTTTGGTAGTTACAGAAGAAATTTGAATTGATGAATGTCAACGTGAGCTTATTTTTTTACATTCATTAGGTGTAACAAGAGTAAGGAAATAAATAGATACAGAGATCAAGAAGAATAAGGAAACTAAGAAATATAATCCCATGATTTAAGGATTTGACTTGATCAACTCCCTGTGATGTGAGCAGAGGTATTCCAAATACCATGGCTTGATCAACTTCTTGTGATGTGAGCAGAGGTATTCCAAATACCATGTGCAGCTTCATTGCTTGTGAGACACTTGATTCTTTCCATCTTGGTCATCCTTATTTTTGCCAGATTTGAATCTATCACGTTGCATTTCTGGAGAGGAGTGAGGTGAGTTAATACTTACTAGATTGTTATTTATAAATCACATTTTTTGTATTAAATAAAATTCAACTATCATTATAGCTCGTGTCCAATTATTAGAAACTAATATGTTATTCAATTTGGCTAATTAACATGTGGTTGCATTAATCATCTGGTAAGAACTACGGGCAATAAACTGAGGCCTTACAAGGCTGGTAGTTGTTCTAGTCATCTGACTGGCTCCCTAGCAAGCTCATCTTCGGCTAGGATGGAAGGCTCGTGTAGCAACACGGGAATTTCAAGCTGCACCCTGAGTGTCCTATACTCCAGATGCACTTCAGTATAATCAGCTTCCAGCATCCTCAAAACTAAGAGATCCTTGGTTGTGGTTGGGCAATCCTTATTGAGATTCTTTCTTCTCTCACCCACAAAGTATCGTAGCCTACTCTATATAAACTTGGCTTCAACCAGTGACCTTCTGGTTAATGCCTCTGACGCCCTATCAGTTTCAACTAATTTCGAAATTTGTTCTTCATGAGTGGTCATTTGCTGAATGTGTGTCATTGACTTGATCTGGTCAGCCGAAACTCGGTCCAAAATTGTTTCCAAACATTGAAGTTGGCAAACGGGGCTGTACAAACTTGATTACTTCTTCCATTACAAGATCGAATGCATCTTGGACCGAATTTGGTTTTTCTGATATTTCAAGCTACAATAAAATATGCCGAAAACAATTTGATCTACGGGTAATTAACATTGCAGTACACTGATAGTGTTTGTGCTAAAAATAATTAGCCCATTCCATAAAAGTGCAGAAAGCCCAAAACAGTAAAAGCCCAAACCCATTGACAACTAAACCCGGTCCATCGATGAATCAAAATGAGCGCCAGAACAGTTAAAACATAGGAACGTGGTTAATTGCCAAAGACGTGAGAACATGGCATTGAAGAAACTCCCCATGATAAAAAAAAACGAGAAACAGAGATAGAAGCATCATCATCAATCATCAACAATTCTGCACAAAAAAACACTGCACAATTCTCTGCACAAATTTGCACTTCAATTTCCATATTTCTATTAGAATTCTCTACATTCTATGTTCAAGCTTTGTGTTTATTATTTCTGGTTTATCGTTAATCTTCTACATATTTGTTGAAAATACAAATCATGTCAGGGATTCGTTCGTATAAATTTCAGTCTATTTCTTTCTGTTTTTGGTGTTATATCGTTTAAAATATTAGAACTAACGGTCGAATTTAGTTCATTTTTCGTTTGAATTATTAGAAGTCAGATTTTCATATTTTTTACACAAATTGGCGCTTGAGCGTCTGGCACGCCCAACAATTTGCTAAATTAACACAAACAAAATTTGGCACGCCCGGTGGGACACCGATATGCCGCCTAAAAGAAGAGAGCAAACTGACAAAAACAAAGAAGTTGACAGCATGCCAGAACTAGAAGAACTCCCGACAGATGAAGAGCATCAGGAGATGTCTGTTCAAAATATGGTGGATCGCATTGAAGGCCATTCTCATGGCCATGCATCCAAACAAACTGTTGAACCACAAGAGGAAGTTTCAGAGAAGATTGTTGACATGGAGGAGGCTTTCAAGATGATGGCTGAAGGAATTCTGGCTTACGTGAAAGCAGTGGTAAGCCACACTACCCAATCCACAAATCAGGGGAGTTTTCAACACAAAGGAATGGAACAAGGCGCGGGGAGTTCTAGAGCAGGCGAAACTCGTCGCTCTGTCCCAACTCCCCCAGGCCTGGAAGAGAGGTACATGCCTCCTCATCGAAGAGATGAAGTGCTTTTCCAGAGGAGCCCTGCGGTGGTCAGAGGAAATGGAAGCGGAAACTCGAGACCTCAACTCCAGCAGCCATATGGGGTGACTAATCCCATGAATTAACCTGCTCTATACGAAGAAGGTGCGGGCTTCCCAGTTGGGAACACTGGATTCAACACTGATCATGGGGCTTATCTGTGAGGATTGAGAATTTAGATTAGTGATTAATTGTTTTGATTTGGGATTAATCACGTGTATTTTTGAGGGAATTACGAAGGGAATATGATTCCTGCTGATTTTTCAGTCGCAGCGCTTGTTTAGGAAACGAGAAATATCGAAATTTGGTGAAGTCAACGTTGGTCAACGGTACTGTAGCTACCTGCTGGTGTTTGCATCGGTAGGGTGACGTAGGCGTGACGCGTTGCATCTGCTAGTTTTAGTTCGGTTGGAAGGGTTGCTGCTGGCCGATATTGCTTTTGGCGCGAGAATATACCAGCCGCAGCGCACCATTACCTGCTGAAATCAACAATTCAGCAGATACATAATATTTAAAATTGCCAAAATGGCCCATATGATTTATGAAATGCATAAATATGGTCCTAAGGATTTTTGGGGCGTTACAGCTACAAATTTGTGTCCAACGGATAGAATTGCAAGAGGCTTTATATACATCAAGCAGACATCAAGCAACTAAGAGTGTACTTCACAAGAGATACACGAGAGCAGAATGGAATGAGCGAACACAAAACAGAATACAGAAAGCTATGCATAGTCGAAAGTTTCAGGTGGCAGCTGGTGTCAAGCTGGTCAGTGCCCAGGTGTGAGATGGTACACAAGCCGAGAGCCTCAATGAGTAATCATAATCAATTGCACAAGCTAGGGAAAGAAATGAGTTATCAGCTTTGAAGAGCACTTCCCAGTGTGTGAGAAAACAAAAGAGAGAGTGAGCTTACACTGTAAATTCTCACACACAGATTTACTCACAGTTCGAGAGTGAGCTGTATAGATTAGTGAGTGAATCACAAACACACAAACCATCTTTGTAGTCTTTCTCACCGAGACTTAAAAGAAGTGTTAGTTAGACAAACAGCCTGCGAGCTGGTGTGCATCAGTTGAGACTATGAGTTCTCGCAGCTTGAGGGATGTTGGATCGGGTCTGTACATACTCTTCTAGTGGATCCTTCCTGTGTGGAAGAAGGGGAGATGTGGAGATTGAGCTCCAAACTTCCATAAACAAATTCGCAGTGTTTTTTTTACAGCTTATATTCTGCATCTGCATACATTGTTTAAAACTATCCTTTAAAGCTTTCGATTTTTCAGGGGGTAGTTCAGGTTGTTTCCACATGATTTTATATCTTACCTGATCTACATTCTCGGTGCTCAAACCTTTCAAGAACATTAGCTATTGTAGCTCGAGTTTTAATAAATCAGATCGCGTGCGATCTGGACCAGTTGCGTGCTGTTTTTCCAAATGGTTTTTTAAAGACGTAATAACCTCTTTTTTATCCGTAAACTGATGTTTGGCATCATTTCTATTTCCATCAAATAATAATAGTAATAATGATAATAATAATAATAATAATAATAAAAAAACTGAATATTAAAACGCCAAAGAAAATTTTTAAGTAAATATGGACGATGTTATTTCACACTACTTGTTTATAATAATAAAAGTAATATAACAGTAATCATAATAATATGGATTGATGTATAGATAAGAATACAAAAGTCAATTCTGAGTGCACTGAAATTTAGTTAAAACGTAGGGCTTAATCTATTGAAATTTAATAAATCTAATCTTATCACAAACCCAACTAATTAAGGACCATCTTTGGTCGGCTTTTCTCTTAAAAACCAAAGAATATTCAATTAAAGGCATGATATACGATGACGATGATGAAAGAAAAAGTACTAAATTTTGACTTTTTATAAATTTTTTTTTACTAAAATGTCAATGGGTGCCAAATAAAAAATAATAACTATAATACCCTGATCAGGACCAGTAGGTGACGTGGATCAAAAGGGATGCCTTTGCTTGTAACGAGGTCAATATTTTTCTTTAAAAATTGCATTATACATCCGATGCCTGAAATACTAATGTTTGCTAATAATATTTTAAGAAAGAGCCTGTCTACTATGTTTTTTTCTTTTCTGAAAAGTAATATGTTAACATTATAAGTAATATTTTATTAGTGGAACAACTAAGTTTGGAGATTCGTCTCAAACAAAACTGATTATGAGTTGGCCTCAAAGTTTTTTTTGCTTAAGAAAAATTAAAATTATTAGAGCAAATTCAAATAGAATAAGTTTTAAGTCAATCTTTAATTTCACTTGCGCATGTTTTAACATTCTGAATTAGCAAATTCTTTTCGTGAGATAGATTTGAAAACATATATTTTTAAATTACGATTGAAAAGACCGACTATTTTTTTAAATTACCGTAACTCACTAACTTGTAACAGGTTATGGTATGTAATATAAGTAAAATATTTAGATCGTTGATCAGAAGCTATTTGTTGATCACTCTTCATAATAGATGCATGTAATTTTCAGTTAAATATTTACTACAAAACAGGTGAAACTTCACTTGAATCCCAAATAAATTATCCTTTCTTTTTATTGTCTTTCTCAAATAAATTATCCTTTCTTTTCTTTTTGTCTTAATCCCAAGCAAACTAGCTTTAAAATGTTAAAACGAACTGTTGAGTTTGTTTATTATTTGTAAAATTATATTAAAAAACATAGCAAACAATCAGTAAATTCAAAGGCAAATTTGGTTCAAGACGTGTGAATCAAAGCTATCCACTGGACCGTGAGAAAACCAGCCATGCAGAGACGGTTTCTTGACACCCTCCGATTCAGTGCTGTATGAAAGAAGATTTTATTTAAACGATAAATTCGATTAATACATTTACTTTGTAGGGTATATATTGAAAGAAGGAGCAACAAGTACGTAGACAACGGTCGTTTTACCAAAAGTTATAGTCGATGATAACGGTGCAACTTCAATCTTTTAAAAATTGTATAGTAACTCAAGCAGTACAGCTCGACAGCTCTACCTAACTGGGACAATTATTGCACTTCAGCAATCCCCTCCAATAATTGCACTCCCTGCAATTATTGGGAATCAAACACGTGACATTGGCTCTGATACCAATTGCAGGACCGAACGTTTAACGGTTCAACTCCAATATTTTAAATTGTATAGCAACTCCGGTTCGATCATTCTACCTAATAGGGGCAATTATTGTAGTTCAACAAAGTCATAGCATGACACTAATAGAAAAAAGATATATTTTGTGGAACTCATTTTAATAATTGTGTAACGCATTCAGATTGATCGAGGTACGAATTACCGGTCCCAACTGATACAAATCGAGTATATAAACTATGATTTTCGAGTATGTATTTAGATCAGTGGTTATTGTTGTAGAACTCATTTATATATTTGGTAGCATTTATTTACGAATTCACAGGTACAAAACTTAAAAATCTAGGCACTGAACTGTGAATTAACAGTACCAACGGATTCAAATTGGGTGTTTAAACAGCTATTTTCAGTTTCGAAGTTGAGATGGTTAACTGAAACAAAAGGTATTCTGATATACACAATACAGAAAATTCTTTTTTTTGGCACATGGAGAAGGGGACACAACTGGAACTTGAATACTCGCCATATAGGTGGGCACTTGAGACCACTAGGCCACCAAAATAACTGAAGATTTCAGGACTTATAGAGAAAATTAATACATTAAATTTTTAACACAAATCCATCGATCATCAATGACATAGTACTACTGAGCTTTATTGTATCTGAAAATTGATAGGTGTTTTGATCCAAGAAATGGGATCTTATATCAATCCAGTAGTTTCTGACGAAAATATATATTCTGTAATTTTTTTTTCTAATCACCAATTATGGAAAAAAATTAAAAAGGTTATAAGTCATTCACCAGGAGTATTGTAGAAAATGTTGCAGAAATTTTTTTCTCATTTCGGTTAAACTCGGATTAATTATACAAAAGCTAAAAGTTTAATGAACTGAGATGAAAAATTTGATTATATAGAAGACAATACCTATCTAGATCACTTATGCTTTTCCAATTTGTAACATATGTAACTTTAACTTTGAAATCCATAAACTTTTGGATGTTTTTATCCTCATTCTGGGTAAACTTTACAACTAAAAGACAAGGAACACACGTGAAAATATCAAGAATCAAACAAAATAACCGAAAAGAAGCGTAAAGTACAACTAGCTAGATCACACATTATATATGACCTTGTGTTTTTATGAAGAAAACCCTTGTTGATTAACCCTAAACCAATATAATAAATTTTCTGCACCTTCAAGTTATGAATCCGATACCGAAAGTGCATCCCATATCATGTCCATATCCAGGGATGGCATTCTGCTCAGCTGAACTGGATCAAGGTTAGATGCAATACCTTCTGAAGTTTTCTTTATGTCCGATCCAAATTTGTTCTCTAAATCTAATTTCTTGGAGGCAGATTTTTGGCTCATGCTCCTCTTCGAAACCGGCATCCCTTTTGAGATAGCTTGTAGCTTCGCTTCAAGAAGTGCTGCTGTATGATTATTCATCGAGTTCTCCTTGATTTTCTGCTTCAAATCTGGGAAATTGAGGTGTCCATAATCACCTCTCAGAATGTAAGAAGCTGTATCGTACGCGAAAGCGGCTTCTTCGGCTGTATCGAAAGTTCCTAACCAAACCCTTGTTCGGTTTCGTGGCAACCTTATCTCTGCGACCCATTTTCCCCAGTGCCTTTGTCTCACGCCCCTGAAAAGTTTCCCTGGTGACAAACTTGATTTCTCCTGGGCTTTCCGGCCCGAAAATTTCGTCGGTTTGGTTTCGTCATGCCAGTGGTGAGTACTAGAACACTTTGTAGAGTAGTTTTCTTGATTCTGATAGATTTTCAACCATTCCGGGCTTGAATCAAGCTGGTTTTGATCGAGTTGTTTTGTGGTAAAATAAAGGGTTTTCGGGTAGGGATTTGGATTCTCGTCTTCCGCCGAAGCTGAATGATTCTTGGGCCCCCTTTAAGGAGGATGGATCTTGGAGATAGAGGCCTAGATTTGTGGACTTTGAGTTGATAGATGAAGACGGCACAAATGATTCAGAATTAACTTTGGTAAAATCTGAAGATCTAAATGATTCAAGAAAGTTTTGGGGAACATAAATCCCTTCATGGCCACACACTGATGATGATGAATCTTGGTTGAGAGGATTGATGGATCCATGAATGAAATAATGTGCATGAAATTGATCTTGAACAATACCTTCTTTAGAGAAGTCTAATAGCTGAGTAGCCGGAATAGTATCAGAGAAGACCTCGTTATCCGGCGAATCACTAGTTTCCGGACTCGAAAACAGCTCGGCTTTGCCACCACAATAGCTTAGAGTAGTCTCGTTCGGACCACAAAAAACATCCCGGTTCCCATATAATCTCCATCCTTCCGTGATTCCCTCCGAACCAGACAACGATCCCTTCGACCTCGAAAAGAAGGGATCCATCTTTCTTTAAAATCTTTTGTTTTCAAGAATGTTTGTAAGAGAAACAAAGTTACAGAAATTATACAAAATGGGGACAATATGATATATTTATAGTAAATGCCTTGTTCTAGATCATGTACTGTGTCAATAAAGACCTGAAATTCTAATTAAAATAATACGATATTCGCTTTCGTTTTCCAACATATATTCGTGCTTTCCATTTTCTACAGTGTTGTGTTGAGAAACCAATCCAAGCTTCACAAGTGTCCCCATGTGTTTCATGGCCTCAATGGCACGCATACTTTTTATATTACAACACATATATAGGTTTATTTTCAGCAAAATGTATGAACGTGAATATATATATATATATATATATATTCCACTCCCTAGGATCTCGTTTTATGTGCTTGGAAGGATAGATCTGAGATTATATGTTTCGAATTCCTTACTCGCTTGGATTCACAATATTGAAATGAATTTTGTTCCATTATATTCTATGTAAAGTTATGCGATTCAAATAATAGTTGCGGTGGTAGCTTGGTGCCGTTCGAAATCCATCTCGCACACTCCCGAATCAAAACCAATAATCTAAAAAAAACCTAAAACACCTCATGTGGCCTTTCCGACGGTGATCGCGGTATCCTTCTCGATCTTGGTCTGAGGCTCTTCAACCGGAGCCATATCGATTTAATTAGTCACGATTACCATGAAACACTAAATAATAAGGTCACGTTTGCGTAGAAGAATTTAATTTGCTGGTTAAAAGATAGATTTGAAATGACTTCCATCTAGTCTTAATTTCAAATCCATCGTAATCACATTTTTTTTATCCAAGTCAAGTGAAATACATCATCTATAAATTCGTCCAAGCAATCAAGTGAATTTGAAATTCATGTATCTGAAATTGTGGCTTACTTCATCATTTAATTTCTCATCTGCACAAAATAACTGGAGAAGTATGGATATTAAAACTTATCTACGTATCAGCTAGGTAGATTTTATTTGATAAAAACATTTTTTTTTATTCAAACAAACAAAACCCATTAAAATTATCAACTAATGGATGAAAGTTGGGTCACATATATCCAAACCAATTTCCTAGGGTTAATACGTATGGGTAAATGATGCCGAAGGGTTTGAATATTGATTAATTTGTTTGCTTATGTTCACTCTTAGAATCATCCCTTAACCTAATTAGCCACAATGATATTCCCATCCCCTCTTTTACTTTATTCATTGGCTTAGAATATTATGGTTGGACGTGTTATTTTAGATAAAACTTTTCTCTTTGTATAATTTTGTTTAAGATATATAGTAAAGAGTTACACCTAATTATCAACTAACAAATTAAGTTTCTAATTCATCATAAAATGTGTGTCATCCATTGATTGGCTCGAATAAATTAAAATATAATTTGAGGGGTTTTAACATGCTCACGCCCAATAGTACTGGAGTCCAACAACGATAACTGCAGTCAACTATATATAATATTAAAATAATAAAATGAAACTATCAACACCATTATTAACAAAGTCAATGGCCACGTTTTAGTCAACAGTGAAAATTTGTTATCTTGATCGAATTTATTCGCCATTGTTTTTTTTAAGAAAATAGTTATTTATATTGTTAACTTATCTTGGTTCATCAATTTTTTATATACTTTTTCGTCATTTTTTTAAGTAGATCTGATTTAACAAATACATTCTATTGAAGTGTCGCACATTATCAACTCTTCGAAGAAAAGAAGTAAAACTGCTAAATTGAAAGATGCAAAAACTAATTAGAGGACATTTGATAAAATAGAAAACTAAAATTGAAAAAAAAAAAACACCTATATGGCCAGATTCAGAAGTTTCCTTTATAAAATGATAATATTTTCGATTGTAAAGAAATATTGTTGTGTTTTATATATCTACACTTTGAAATTAAAGAATCTGCACAAAGCATGAGCATATCCCATGTGGCTCGTATTTTCCCATGTTTACAATTGTCTTGATACTCCATACAATTCCATATATCTATATATTAGAATATTTGTAAATGGTTCCTATTATTTTTTATTATAAAATTTTTTAGAATCAAGCCCTTACTACTAGGTCAAAAGTTATAGTTGTTAGTCAGGATATAACTTTATTTATTTATAATGTGGCATTGAAAAGTGCACGGATGTCACGTCAGCATCTTGACGTACGAGAACTTTTCAGGAGGTCACACATCTCAGTACTTCTCTCACTCATGCACGGTTAACTCAACAATCTCAAAAGTATATTAATATGCTTCTTGAGAGACTCAAACTCTTAATCTTGCTTTGATACCAATGTTAGACTAAAACGCTTATCATTAGGCCAAAGCTATAGTTGTTAACCAAGGCGCAACTTTATTTCCTTATAACGTGGCAGTACAGAGTGCACCTATCATATGCATTAGGGTTGGGTTGTTAGGCTCATGAGTCCGGGGAGGTGCGTGTCTAACTGTTGGTGTTGTCTCATTTCCCTTATAGATCAGTTTTATCATTTCCCAACCGTCGGTCCTATCCTCAATAAAGATAGTTTTACCCGTTAAGATTTGCATCACACATTTACAGCCCACGTGGCCAACCAGATCAAGCGGCGCCACGTCAACAGTTTGACGTACGAGAGCTTCCCAGGAGGTCACCCATCCCAGTACTTCTATCATCCATGCACGCTTAATTGAACAAAATGCGAGCTAATGTTTTCAGAACCAATGGAAATGACCTCAATACCATCTATAAAATACAAAGAGGAAAAATTTTTACATCGTGTAGCGAAATGATTAATGTGTTTATATAGATATATAGATATATAGATATATATGTCAGGCCCCGTGCTAATTACTCAAGATAATAGCACAATTAAGCACATAAACACGGAAGCGTAAAATCGGGCTTAAAAATTTTCGAAATAATTTAGGCCTGGACTTAAAATCATACATTCAAAATATTCATAATTAAAATACGAGTTAACTCAAACTCAAATAAAACAGGTAACACAACTATCAATTCAAATACAGATCCCCAAAAATACATAGAACACGGGGCATCCCCCGGGTTCGATACATAAATAAAATAATTGGGACTCATGGAAATGGGGATCGACCAGCTGAACCTCCACTCTGTCCAGCTTGGTTACCTGAAGATCCTGCAAATGGGTAACGCAGACCCAAACAACACAAAAGCAGGAAACAAATACGAGGCCAAACCTCAGTACGAAGAGCTAATCTAATCAGCTAAACATGCAACATGCTATAAATCAATGCTATGAATGCACGAGGGCTATCAAATATCGGATAGCTAGACCAGCAAGTCAACTGGCAATCATATCAGTCGAGCCTCTATACCACGCACAGTAAGTCAGCCGGTGGAAATCATCGATCCGTGATCTTCAGGACCCGTCAGCCCATCACAGCTCGGTGGTCTTCAGACACGACAAGTCAGTCGGTCACCACTTCGATGATAGCGTTGGACTTTTCAGGCACGACAAGTCAGTCGGCCAGTCACAACGTGGCTCTCAATCAGGTCATCAATCAATCTGTCAGGCTCAATATGTATGCATGAATGCCAATCAATAAATCAATGTTCAATGCATACAACTAATACGTAAAACAGAATGTAACTCAATCATTCAACACACTATTTCACGTAAAGTCACAGCAGCAAGTCTCACAACATTAATCACAGCATGTTCACGCTTAAAGCCGTTAAATCTGCTCAATTCGTACCTCAATAGCTGAAATCAACCTCAACAGATTCTTACAAGGCACGGTACCACAATTGAAGCAAGTCAGCTTCTTCCTGATTTTGAAAATCCCAGCAGATACCTCCTGCGGGGTAGCAATCGAAAGAGTAACTCACAACGAATCCAGCGCCACCAAAATCACTCAAATCATCGGCGGAGAACGGCGACAAATCGACGGAAATAGGTCACGGTGAACAGTAGCTCATCGAGGGTTTGGATAAGAGGATAAGAAATACCGGGTCCAAAATATTTCTAAGTGTCGATCAACACTTCTATATATAACCCTCAAATCCAACAGCTGCTGCTTGCAACAAAACCAGTCGACGTGAACAGTAGAGAGCTATCAACAAAAACCAGCAGCAGTAACCAGTCGTTACATTCGCAAAGAAGCATCAAAACGACATCGTTCCAACTAACTCAAACGACGTCGCAGCGCTCCATCAGCTGACAACCGATATCTCTATCAAAACAACCAAAAACTGGTAACAATTCCCTTCAAATGAAATACCATCGACTGCTTATGCGAAATCACTTAAAACGACGACGCATCAACTAATCCAAATGACGCCATAGGGTTACGCAAGCATTTCTACCACCAGCTGGTTACCCAGCCGCAACACATCTCTCACAAAAATCCTCTCCAGCTGGTACCAGCCGCAACACTCAAAACGCAGCGTTTCAACTTATCAAAACGATGTCGCTCTACCTCTGCGACTGGTTCTTCAAACCATCAGCTGGTCGCTCCTCTTCTCACGCATCTGCTGAATCCCATAGTCAACACTCCAAATGTTGACCAACACGTGTCGCTCTCTCGCTAACTCTCACGCTAAATGCAACGTCTGCCAGCAGCAACCTCTACAATCGAACGACGACGTATTCCTCGCGCGCTACAGTAACTTTCTAAATCAAATTCTACCAGCTGCAAGCTACAGTACCATTGACCCGCGTTGACTCTAAGAATTTCGCTACGGCTGATTCCAACACTTAAAGAAATTCAACAACTCTAATTCCCGAGACTAATCCCACAAAACCTGATTATCACTATTCGAATTTCTCAATCCTCACATTCTCCCCACCTTAAGAGATTTCGTCCTCGAAATCAAAGTAAACTCAGGGAAAAATCCAATCAATTCAACTCAAAAACAGAATACAAAATCGGAATTCATCTGATTCAAAGCAGAGTTCAAGATAACTGGACAACAACAGACAAATAACTAGGGAAAAACACAACCAAAAACCAAAATCTAATACATCTATCTACTCAAACAGATGCGGCCACTCGCGCTGCATCTTCTCTTCCGGTTCCCAAGTTGCTTCTTATCTGCCATGCTTGCTCCACTGTGTTAGAGTAGATGTCCAACTAGCCAACCTGTGGCGTGTGGGTTTTATTGACTCTTGTACAAACAATCTTTATATATGATATTCGCATTTTCTTATATGGCATTCTTTACTTTCATTATGTGTGTAATGATTTACAATTGTGTTGAGTAAAGACCTAGAATACACTAAAGCGTATGTTAGATGTGATAGTGGGTATGACGGCTATCATGAAACACATCTAATAGTCGCTGTGTATTCTGAACATGTTCCTAATCGATTGGGCCGTCAAAATGAGGATAAGGCCGCCCGAGCAAGTATTATAGAGAATCCTCAAAGTGTTTCAGAATATCATCAGAAGTACAAAACCAGTAAACCATACCAGAATGAAAAGAAAAACAGATTTACGAAAGAAAGAAAGAGCAGACAGAAATGTTTACAGAATGTTTATGAAAATGTTTTACAGAAAAGTTTTATAGATTATGGCTTAAGCAACAGACGGGCACAAGAGATTTGAATCTACTGTCTAACGGCCATATTTGGAGAGAAGCTTTATATACGAAGATTTTGAAGAAGACAAGTGATCAATCCATAAGGAACAAAGCACAGTGCAAAAACAGAGGAAAGAACATAGAAGAACGAAGCATCCGACCACCATTAGAGAGGAGCTTACTACGAGTGTCGACTGCTGAGTTCTAATCAGCTTTTGTAGAAGCATTTTCCCAGTGTGTGAGATTTATTCTTTAGAGAGTTGAGCGTTCACTGTAAAATCTCACACACACAGATTCACTCGCATATTTTGAGAGATGTGCGAAATTGCTTAGCGAGTGAATCACAAACAATACAAAATCAGATCCCGTCCAACACGAAGACATTAAACTCTGTGTTTGTAGCCTTTCTCACATAGGCGTAAAACAAGTGATTGACACAGCCGAGGGCTGGTTTAGAGTCTAGGAGTTCACCTGGAGCGAAGCTCGGTGATTGGTCTGCGGATCAAATTCTCGCCGCCGTCTTCGCCGGAAAATTGGTTTCCGGCCAACTCGACGTGGAGAATCCGTTCGTGCTGATCTCGTCAGGGCTTCTAGTGCAGCCTGACGAAGGAGTCTCGGATCTGGTCGTGGACCGTTGGCGTTAATATACCGCAATCTACCGAGAAGAGCCGGATTATTGTAATCACGGTTGGAGCCAGGCACAAGTGCCAGAGAGGTAACTCGCTAAACATCCTATGAATGTCGTAGAATGTAGATTTGTTATTCGTATTGATCGCCTCCCGGTTCTTTGTTTTTCGTTCTTCCGCTGCCCGACCGGGGGGCGGATCCGGATCCCCAACACACTGGACCATCACCAACGGAACTACTTTGCTCCTCAGCTGCTTCTCCTTCCTATCCAGGATTTGCACTGGGTATTCAACATAACTCAAGGCAAAATCCAGCTCAACTTCATCGGTTCTTAACACATGGGACGGATCTGGCTCATATTTTCTCAACATTGACACATGAAAAACGTCATGCATCGCTGCTAACTCATCAGGCAGCCTCAACCGATAAGCCAATTGTCCAATTCGTTCAATAATCTCAAAGGGACCAACGAATCTAGGAGCTAATTTGCCTTTAAATCTAAAGCGCATCACGCTCTTGAAAGGAGAAACTTTGAGGAATAATCGATCGCCAACCTCAAACTCTAACGGTCGACGTCTTCGATTAGCATAGCTAGTAAATCTATCTTGTGCAGCCTTCATTCTACTCCGAATCAAATCAATCTGGTCTTCCATATGCTGCACAAATTCAGGGGTAGAAAGCTGTCTCACACCAACTTCTTCCCAACAAATCGGAGATCTGCATTTTCGACCATACAACGCCTCGAATGGAGCCATTCCAATAGTCACCTGGTAGCTGTTATTATACGAAAACTCAACCAAGGACAACGAATCCTGCCAGCCACCACTGAAATCCATCACAACCGCTCGCAGCATATCCTCTAAAGTCTGGATGGTCCGCTCAGACTGACCATCTGTCTGTGGGTGATAGGTTGTACTCATAGCCAATCTCGAACCCATCGCTGCCTGCAAGCTCTTTCAAAATAGGGAAGTGAATCTCGGATCTCTATCGGATTCTATTGAAACAGAAACTCCATGCAATCTAACCACATGGTCGATATACAGCTTCGCCATTTTCTTCATTGAACACCTCACGTCATAGGGAATAAAATGAGCAGACTTCGAAAGTCTATCAATCACAACCCAAATCGCATCACATCCCCTACTCGATTGAGGTAGATGAGTCACAAAATCCATGGCGATGTGCTCCCAATTCCATTGGGGCACCTCTAAACTTTGTAGCAATCCACCAGGTCTCATTCTCTCAGCCTTGACCTGTTGGCAATTCAAACATCTAGCAACAAAACCAGAGATGTCGCTCTTCATGCCTTCCCACCAGTAGTGAGATTTCAAGGCATGGTACATCTTTCTCTCGCCCGGATGCACACTATATCGGCTACAATGCGCATCGTTCAGAAGGATCTCCTTCAAATCGATCAAGTTCGGAACCACCAATCTTCCTCTAAATCTCAAACATCCATCGGAAGAAACAGAGAAATCATCAGACTGACCGCTTCGGGACTTAATCTTCAACTCATGAATATACGGATCAGTCCTCTGTGCCTCCCGGATGGCACTCACAATCTGTGGTTCTACTTGAATCGAAGAAACCGTAAAGTACTAATCACCCGGCTGAAAATGCCAACCAGAAGTACTCAACTGCTCATAGACTTTAGAAACTCTCAAAGAAGAAAGCATCGCAGGCTGGGTTTTCCTACTCAAGGCATCGGCCACCGAGTTCATCCGCCCAGGCTGATACTGAATCTCACAGTTAAAGTCCTTGAGCAATTCCATCCATCGTCACTGCCTCATATTCAGATCAGACTGCGTGAAGATATACTCAGGCTCTTGTGGTCGGTGTACACCACAAATTCTTCACCATATAGATAATGCCGCCAAATCTTCAAGGCAAACACTATCGCAGCCAACTCCAAATCATGAACAGGGTACCTCGTCTCGTGAGGCTTCAACTATTGAGACGCATAAGCAATCACGTACCTGTTCTGCATCAAAACACATCCCAAACCATTGAGAGAAGCATCGGAGCACACCACAAATCCTCCGGATCCAGACGGTAAAGCCAAAACAGGAGCAGTAGTCAACTTCTCCTTCAACGTCTGAAAACTATACTCGCACTCATCAGTCCACACAAATCTCTTATCCTTCTGAGTCAACTGAGTCAATGGCCTCGCTATAGAAGAGAACTTCTCGATAAAACGCCTGTAATAGCCAGCCAATCCCAAGAAACTACAGATCTCTGAAACGTTCCTAGGTATCTCCCAGTTAAGAACTGCTTCGATCTTACTCGGATCCACGAAAATTCCTTGCTCCAAAATCACATGACCCAAAAAGATAATCCGATCTAGCCACAATTCACACTTGCTGAACTTGGCGTACAATTGCGAGTCTCTCAATCTCTGCAACACCAGTCTCAAATGCTCCTTATGCGCTCTCAAGCTCTTCGAATATACTAGGATGTCATCTATGAAGACGATCACGAATCGATCGATATACTCACTGAAGACGCGATTCATCAAGTCCATGAACACAGCTAGGGCATTAGTCAATCCAAACGGCATGACCAGAAACTCATAATGCCCATATCGAGTCCGAAAATCTGTCTTCGCTACATCAGCCTCTCTAATCCGCAACTGGTGGTAACCAGAGCGCAAATCAATCTTCGAGTAAACGACGGATCCTTGCAACTGATCGAACAAATCATCAATCCTCGGCAAATGATACTTGTTCTTCACCATAGCTTTATTCAATTGTCGGAAGTCCACGCACATCCTCATAGATCCATCCTTATTCTTCACAAAAAGAATCGGAGCTCCCCAAGGCGACATACTCGGTCTGATGAAGCCTTTCTCCAAGAGATCTCTCAACTGGTCCTTCAGCTCTTTCAACTCTGTTGGCGCCAATCGGTAAGGAGCTCTAGAAATCGGGGCGGTACCGGGCACCAACTCTATGCTGAAATCAATCTCACGTCTTGGAGGGAATTCGGGAATCTCATCCGGAAACACGTCGGGAAACTCTCGTACGATCGGAATATCGCTCAACTCCAATCGCTGCTCTTGGGAAACGTCCAGCGCGTAAATCATAAATCCCGCGTTATCCAACGATAGCAGGCTAAACATCTCCATGGCGGACACAGTGGAATCTTCGAGCGTGAATCAGCACCGTAGAACTCTCACTTCTCACCCGAGTCAGGGCGAAATCTCACCACACCATGAAAACAATCGACCGTAGCCTTATAGCTAGACAACACGTCCATACTCAAGATGCAATCAAAATCTCTCATTCCCAAAACAATCAAATTGGAAACCAAAACGTGCTCATCAAATCGAAGCACACAATACAACACCACTTCACGGGACCACAAACTCACACCAACAGGGGTAGACATGGAAACAACATCACACAATTGGGAAGAACTCAACCCATGTTCACACACAAACATCTCAGAAATAAAGGAGTGTAATGCACCAGTGTCAAATAAAACTCTCGCAGGATAATCGAAAATAAAGCATGTACCTGCGATCATCATGCCAGGCGCCTCCTCAGCCTGCTCTCTAGTCAACGCATTCGCCTGAGCCTGCTGCGGAATCTGGAACGGAGGTCTCGAAGGTGCTCCAAATCTAGAAGGCTCACGGGGTTGAAATCCAGATCGCTGGGTAGGAGCAGGAAACTGCGGTCTCTGAGATGAACCACTAGATGATCCCTGCTGCGAAGTAATCGAAGACTGACCCCTCAACAGAGGACACACTCTAAGGAAGTGTCATGGCTGTCCATAGTTACGGCAGGACCCCTGAACTCCACGACACTGCAAAGTCGGATGCCTTACTCCACACTGTCCACACGACATGCCACCAGAACCGCTGCCAGAACCACTGCCCGAACCAAAACTCACAGAACCAGAGGAACTCGAATCCGCCTTCTTCTTGAACTGTTTCCCTCGAGGTCGAAATCTCTGGCGGTTCGACTGCTGCTGCTGCTGCTGCAACCCCTGAGGAGAATAGAAAGGTTGCGACGCATCTTGAACAGGCTGATAGGTGCATCCAGTAGTCGGCTGCATCAGAGCCTCAACCTCCATAAAACTCTCCTCAATATCCACTGCTCGGTTCACCGCATCAATATAGGTCGCAGGCGAACCAGACAAAACCATCCGATACAAATCAGGCCTCAAGCCTTTCAAAAACTTGTTCCTCTTCGTCCTCTCTTGGTTGGTAACGTGTGGCACATAGACCAAAAGCGCAGAAAACTGTCGGGCATACTCAGCCACTCGCATGCTGCCCTGCCTCGTATGCTTCCTCTATTGTTTTGCGTGGTTTAACTCTGAGTAGAGCACGAGGCCTGACAACTTCCCAGTGTGTGAGCTTTTATTCTTGAGATATTGTACTTACACTGTAATCTCACACACGATTCACTCATATACTTGAGAGTTGAGCGAAACAGAAAAATGAGTGAATCATAATAAAAAACTCTCCATTGTAGTCTTTGGACAGAGACGTTAAACAAGTCTAGTTGTCTTTCACACTGAGACGTTAAAGAAGTGTGTGTAGCCTTTCTCACTGAGGCGTTAAGAAGTGGAGTTAGACACGTGCTGTCAGGCCCCGTGCTAATTACTCAAGATAATAGCACAATTAAGCACATAAACACGGAAGCGTAAAATCGGGCTTAAAAATTTTCGAAATAATTTAGGCCTGGACTTAAAATCATACATTCAAAATATTCATAATTAAAATACGAGTTAACTCAAACTCAAATAAAACAGGTAACACAACTATCAATTCAAATACAGATCCCCAAAAATACATAAGACACGGGGCATCCCCCGGGTTCGATACATAAATAAAATAATTGGGACTCATGGAAATGGGGATCGACCAGCTGAACCTCCACTCTGTCCAGTTTGGTTACCTGAAGATCCTGCAAATGGGTAACGCAGACCCAAACAACACAAAAGCAGGAAACAAATACGAGGCCAAGCCTCAGTACGAAGAGCTAATCTAATCAGCTAAACATGCAACATGCTATAAATCAATGCTATGAATGCATGAGGGCTATCAAAGATCGGATAGCTAGACCAGCAAGTCAACTAGCAATCATATCAGTCGAGCCTCTATACCACGCACAGCAAGTCAGCCGGTGGAAATCATCGGTCCGTGATCTTCAGGACCCGTCAGCCCATCACAGCTCGGTGGTCTTCAGACACGACAAGTCATTCGGTCACCACTCCGATGATAGCGTTGGACTTTTCAGGCACGACAAGTCAGTCGGCCAGTCACAACGTGGCTATCAATCTGTCAGGCTCAATATGTATGCATGAATGCCAATCAATAAATCAATGTTCAATGCATACAACTAATACGTAAAACAGAATGTAACTCAATCATTCAACACACTGTTTCACGTAAAGTCACAGCAGCAAGTCTCACAACATTAATCACAGCATGTTCACGCTTAAAGCCGTTAAATCTGCTCAATTCGTACCTCAATAGCTGAAATCAACCTCAACAGATTCTTACAAGGCACGGTACCACAATTGAAGCAAGTCAGCTTCTTCCTGATTTCGAAAATCCCAACAGATACCTCCTGCGAACTCAAATCTGTCACAGAGCCTCACATATCAGCTTAATTCTAGTTCAAATCTAAACTTTTAAACATCATAGCCTACGGTCAGAACCCTGCTCTAGTTCTACAAGTCTACCGAAGCTAGAAACAACAAGAAATGCTCACCCAGAACCAGCAGAAGAACCAACGAACTTCTCTGTACGAAGACACAGCAACTTCGCACTTCTTCTCCGACGTTGATTCAGGGCTTCAAATGGGTAGCAATCGAAAGAGTAACTCACAACGAATCCAGCGCCACCAAAATCACTCAAATCATCGGCGGAGAACGGTGACAAATCGACGGAAATAGGTCACGGTGAACAGTAGCTCATCGAGGGTTTGGATAAGAGGATAAGAAATACCGGGTGCAAAATATTTCTAAGTGTCGATCAACACTTCTATATATAACCCTCAAATCCAACAGCTGCTGCTTGCAACAAAACTAGTCGACGTGAACAGTAGAGAGCTGTCAACAAAAACCAGCAGCAGTAACCAGTCGTTACATTCGCAAAGAAGCATCAAAACGACACTGTTCCACTAACTCAAACGACGTCGCAGCGCTCCATCAGCTGACAACCGATATCACCAGCAAAACAACCAAAAACTGGTAACAATTCCCTTCAAACGAAATACCATCGACTGGTTACGCGAAATCACTTAAAACGATGACGCATCAACTAATCCAAACGACGCCGTAGGGTTACGCAAGCATTTCTACCACCAGCGGGTCACCCAGCCGCAACACATCTCTCACAACAATCCTCTCCAGCTGGTACCAGCCGCAACACTCAAAACGCAGCGTTTCAACTTATCAAAACGACTTCGCTCTACCTCTGCGACTGGTTCTTCAAACCATCAGCTGGTCGCTCCTCTTCTCACGCATCTGCTGAATCCCGTAGTCAACACTCCAAATGTTGACCAACACGTGTCGCTCTCTCGCTAACTCTCACGCTAAATGCAACGTCTGACAGCAGCAACCTCTACAATCGAACGGCGACGTATTCCTCGCGCGCTACAGTAACTTTCTAAATCAAATTCTATCAGCTGCAAGCTACAGTACCGTTGACCCGCGTTGACTCTAAGAATTTTGCTACAGCTGATTCCAACACTTAGAGAAATTCGACAACTCTAATTCCCGAGACTAATCCCACAAAACCTGATTAATCACTATTCGAATTTCTCAATCCTCACATATATGTATATATTCTAACTCGAACTTGAGAGGACTAAATCAAATATCCTCAACTCGAGTCAAGCTTTCGTCTAACATATCGGGGTAAACCATCAAATATGCTGTGAAGTGTGTTTAGGCATAACCTTCAGGACCACTCTTGAGAGAAATGAGACTCGGAACAATGTATTAACTCAAAAATTCATATTTATATATAAAACTCTAAGCGCAAATAATTGTATAAATTACTTATTAGATTGAATGTTTGCATAACTTTTCAAAATACTTGTTCATGTGCCAATAATATTTCAAATTATTCCGTGCTCACATTTAAAGTCATCAAATATATTGGCATATTAAAATCATTCAATATTTCTTTTTAATTGCTAAGATCTCTAAATCATGAAATCTCTGTTATATATGTATATCTTTTCCAATTTTTAGATCCCGGAAACGTCATATAAAAATAGAAAAATTTGACATTTATAAAGAATAACTGCTAAAAGAGTTAGTGACTATGAAAATTTGTTATGTTTTAACTCCTTTGAAGTAATAGTTTTGTCATAAAATTCTTTTTCGTAATTATTTATCAGTTACATATATTTTTAAATTAAAATCATATGGATATTAATATAGTTTATTTATTAGTTCATCACAAATGGACGCGTTTTCTCGTAATTAACACAACAAGGTCTTTGTATATGTGTCCCATGGTAAATATGTGAGATATCTACGTAATCGGATGTTCTCTCTTTGATCATTATATGGTGTGAGTTTCAGTTGGGGAGGATGAAAAATTCACTCAAAACCATTTGCGCCACGAAAATAGAACCTCAAATGATTGGCATACATCATTTTCCAATATCGTCAACTTGCAGCCTTCTAAATCCCATGCCCCCCACATAATTCACTTTTATGCTCTATACTGCATATCCCTCCAAGGGGATTGAATAAACAACGATGAGACACAGAAAAAAAAAAAAAGAGGGAAAAGGAATCTCATTGTTCCCTTTATTTTACTTTTATATCAGTTCAAGTTATTCCAAAGATTAATGGTCCCATTGTTTCTAGTTTATAATATGCCATCAAAAGTTATTATTATAATACCAAAAGAGAAGCGGCACATGCATATAATAGACATGATTGACCTTTAAATTAATCCTGTTTTTACCTTTAAATTGCTCTATATTTTTTACAATGATTAGGAGCAGTTATATATTAACTCATGTAGAAAGAGGTGTTCATGTTGTTGAAGTATGTAAAAAACTATGACCAAATAGTCAGGTTTTGATTTCTCTACCAACACTTTATTGGACGAGTATGTCCCACAAGGTTTCCAGTGCAGTTTACCTAGCTAACATGGTTTGTAGACTACCTTGTTAAGTCTGACAGTTTGCTAAGTAAGTGTGCACCTACAGATTAACATGAACTCATGTTGCTCAAAGTGTCTCTTTGGGTTTTAGTCGGTCTTGATCGAATATATCCGAGATCTTATTCATCTAGATTACGCAGGATCCATACTTGATTCACCCAATTTAAATCTAATTACACTACTCGGACTTGCCTGATCAACCCATTCGTAAGGTTTAACGAGTTACATATATTTTAGACATGTATGATGATTTTGTATATTCATAATACTTTTTAATGACGATTAGAAGCAAGAATACGTAACCCCATGTTGCTCATAGTTGCTTTTCTCTTTTCTTCTATTCGTCGCATATATACTATAACACTTTATTCCTTACCAAAAATATTGCTAAAAGACAGATTGGAATAACGAGATTCTTGCATGAACCAACACATAACCACCTCACTTTTAGTTTGTAAATTTTGGATTTAAACTAGTGGATTATGTTGGGGTCATTAAAAAACAGAGATTTAAAATAGAAAGTTTAGGAGTGCTTTTTGCGACAAAAGCTGCATAGGTTTTACGATATGGCTTTTAGAATTGGTTCATAAATCGTTTATATTGTTAATTTTTTGATTAACAGATTCTTAAAAAAAAGAGGGTAATATTGTAAGAATTGCAGAAGCGTATACTAGGTTATTTTTGAAAATCTAGTAGAACAATTTATAAACCTCTTTGATATATATACTTGCAGACGCGTTTACTAGGTCCTTTATATATAATTTATATTCATCGTGGAATATGACATATACATTTTCCATGGAAATTGAAATGATGATTTCATATATGTACATACATCCCCGTATCCCCACGACCCTATGGTTGGATTTACTTCGAAATCGCATTAACTTGTAGATACAAGTTATAAGATTGATGTAACCGAATTTTGCCCAGCCAATGAACTGCCACCATGTCGGATCGTAAGGTCGGGAGGTTTGGAGGTCTGAAGGTCTGTCTTCAAGTAGTGAGCTGAGAGAGATCTGGAGGTCTGTCCTCGAGTAGTGATCTGAGGGAGATCTAGAGGTCTGTCCTCGGGGATGAGCTGGAGGAGATCTGGAGGTCTGACCTCGGGGATGAGCTGGACGTCCTTCCTGTAATGACCTACGACCACAGACACGGGTCAAATGGCATCGGGAGTCATCCCGACGAAGGCCCTCCGATGCTTAAGTCAGCTCGGTGATCGAGAGTATACAGATAATGCAGAGAATGAGTCTGCTGAATGTGTGTTGAAAAATGAGAAATACCTGGGTATTTATAGGAGAGCAAAGGGATTGCGTGTGTACTACCTGATTAATCATGAGCAGGATGGGCTTAGCAGGTCTTGCGTGTACGCTTCCCTACCACCTGTACGTAGGGATGAGTTTTGCAGCTTTGTCAGTACACTAATCATGAGTTATTCAAGAGGGTCAAGTTGTTGTGATAGGTCACTATCATAGCAGACCTCTTGCCTTGAGGTCATGTCGACAGACCCGTGCTCGTGCAGACTCGTCACATCTCGAAGTTCCGAGGTGCACTCTCGGGTCAAGAGGTCTTCCTGCAAGATGTGAGGTCTTCCTGCAAGAGGTCTTCCTGCAGGAGGTCTTCCTGCAAGCGCTGAGGTCTTCCTGCAGGAGGTCTTTCTGGAAGAGCTGAAGTTTTCCTACAAGAGGTCTTCCTGCAAGAGCTAAGGGCCAAGATGGAAGATTATCAGCGGCGTTTTGAGAAGAGCTCTTTCCTCGGGTCCCGAGGTGGAAATTAATTGTGGTATCATTAGTAACCCCTCCAACGAGTCCTAGACGAAGAAGTTAAGTGTAGGACTTAGAGTAATGATCGAGACCCGAGGTGCAAACTTGTGCTCTCCGAGGAAAACCACGATCTGAGTGTACTCGTTCCGAGCCGTTGATTAAGTTTAATTGGATGGTTAGGATAAGTCCTAGCCCGGTGTTCAAATCGACTGCTAGAGTTCTCGAGGAGGTAGGGCTTAGTGTGTCGAGTTGGTCGGGTTTAGTGTGTCGAGCTGGTGGGACTTTGTGCCAACGAGAGTTGGGCTTATGGTGCCGAGCTGGTCGGACTTGGTGTGCCGAGCTGGTCAGGCTTTGTGCCAACGAGAGTTGGGCTTATGATACCGAGCTGGTCGGGCTTAGTGTGTCGAGCTGGTCAGGCTTTGTGCCAACGAGAGTTGGGCTTATGTGTCGAGTTGGTCGAGTTTAGTGTGTCGAGCTGGTGGGACTTTGTGCCAACGAGAGTTGGGCTTATGGTGCCGAGCTGGTCGGACTTGGTGTGCCGAGCTGGTCAGGCTTTGTGCCAACGAGAGTTGGGCTTATGATACCGAGCTGGTCGGGCTTAGTGTGTCGAGCTGGTCAGGCTTTGTGCCAACGAGAGTTGGGCTTATGGTGCCGAGCTGGTCGGGCTTTGTGCCAACGAGAATTGGGCTTATGGTGCCGAGCTGGTCGGGTTTAGCGTGCCGAGCTGGTCGGGCTTACAGATTGCCAAGCTGGTTGGGATAACAGATTCTCGAGCACGTCAAGATGACAGATTCTGAGCAAAGCAGATAATAGATTCCCGAGCAAGACAAGATAAAAGATTCACGAGCAGATCAATATGACAGATTCCGTGCAGAGCAAATAACAGATTTCTGAGCAGAGCAAGATAAGAGATTCTCGAGAAGAGCACAAAAAAGATATTCCCGAGCAGGTCAAGATGACAGATTCCGAGCAGATTAGAGAATAGATTCCCGAGCAGGTCAAGATGACAGATTCCCGAGCAGGGCAAGATAAGAGATTCCCGAGCAGAGCAGAGAAAAGATTCTCAAGCAGGTCAAGGAGACAGATTCGAGCAGAGCAGATAACAGATTCCCGATCAGAGCAAGATAAGAGATTCTCGAGCATAGCAGAGAATAGATTCCCGAGCAGGGCAGATAACAGATTCCCAAGCAGGAAAAGATAAGAGATTCCCGAGCATATTGCATTTGGTGCCAACGGGCGTTGGGCTTTGTAGTGATGAGCTGATCGGGCTTATAAGTTTATTCTAATAATGCTCAGTTAAGGATGTAACCCGAGGAGAATGAATGCAGAAAAATGCATCTTTGGATCGGATCGACTTATTGCCAAAAGTCAGTCTTTGATTAAGTAGATTAATTGCAAAACAAAATGAGAACTGACCTAAGTTTAGAGTTTTTCTGTGGTTAATTGATGTTCAAGTGTCATCAGCCTCTTCCTGGCACATCAGTATTTTCACGGAGAGTCCGTGTAGATAAAGATGATCGACCTCTGGTTGTCGATCTAGAAATGAATGCAGAAAAATGCATCTTTGGATCGGATCGACTTATTGCCAAAAGTCAGTCTTTGATTAAGTAGATTAATTGCAAAACAAAATGAGAACTGACCTAAGTTTAGAGTTTTTCTGTGGTTAATTGATGTTCAAGTGTCATCAGCCTCTTCCTGGCACATCAGTATTTTCACGGAGAGTCCGTGTAGATAAAGATGATCGACCTCTGGTTGTCGATCTAGAAAATGTTGTATCATCAGTTGAGCAGTTCATGCTGCTGTGAGGCCCTCGTGCTCGGGTGCTCGTGTTCTCCTGCCTCTCGGCATCTGATCTTTATGGGTGGCCTATCTCGTCTCTTCTATTGTCGATTTCCACAGACGGAGCCAATTAATTTACTTTTGCCCAGCCAATGAGCTGCCACCAAGTCGGATCGTAAGGTCTGGAGGTCTTTCTTCGAGTAGTGAGCTGAGGAATATCTGGAGGTCTGGAAGTATGGAGGTCTGTCTTCGAGTATTGAGTTGAGGGAGATCTGGAGGTCTGGAGATCTAGAGGTCTGTCCTTGGGGGATGAGCTGGAGGTGATATTGAGGTCTGTCCTTGGGGGATGAGCTGGAGGTGATCTAGAGGACTGTCCTCGTGGGATGAGCTCGACGTCCTTCCTGCAATGACCTACGATCACAGACACGGGTCAAAGGGCGTCGGGAGTCATCCCGACGAAGGCCCTCCGATGCCTAAGTCAGCTCGGGTGATCGAGAGTATACAGATAATGCAGAGAATGAGTCTGATGAATGTGTGTTGAAAAATGAGAAATACCTGGGTATTTATAGGAGAGCCAAGGGGTGCGTGTGTACTACCTGATTAATCATGAGAAGAGATGAGCTTAGCAGGTCTTGCGTGTACGCTTCCCTACCACCTGTACGCAGGGATGAGTTTTGCAGCTTTGTCAGTACACTAATCATGAGTTATTCAAGAGGGTCAAGTTGTTGTGATAGGTCACTATCATAGCAGACCTCTTGCCTTGAGGTCATGTCGGCAGACCCGTGCTCGTGCAGACTCGTCACACCTCGAGGTCCCGAGGTGCACTCTCGGGTCAAGAGGTCTTCCTACAAGATGTGAGGTCTTCCTGCAAGAGGCTTCCTGCAAGAGCTGAATTCTTCCTGCAAAGCTGAGGTATTCCTGCAGGAGGTCTTCCTGGAAGAGCTGAGGTTTTCCTGCAAGAGGTCTTCGTGGAAGAGCTGAGGGCCAAGATGGAAGATTACCAGTGGCGTTTTGAGAAGAGCTCTATTGCATGACTTCTCTATAGAAATGTTGGGAAAATATCAGATCTTTAAGAACACCAGAGGATCGTGTATAGTCTGATCGAGACTAAAAAGGTTATTCATTCTCGTCTTAGAGTTGCAATAATCTGGTTCTTGAAAGGTTTTAGCACCGAGAGTGAAACGAACCAGACTCTAGAATTTTTTTTTCTTTTTTTTAAATCATGTGCGGAATAACTAAACTAAAAAAGTATGGCTCCTCCCTTTTAAAATATTTTCTAATAACTAAACTAAAAAAGTATGCTTCGTCCCCTTTAAAACATTTTCTAAATCATCATTTTAAAACATGAATAATACCAATACCTCGAAAACATTAAATCATCAATGCTGTTTAAAAATCAGAGTATGAAAAAGTTTCGGAAACGGAACATGTGAATAAAATGTCTGAAAAGTGTATCATGATGTAAATAAAGAAATCATAGTGGTCATGGGATACTGCTGCAACAGGCGCTCAGAGGTCCTCATCGCCAGTCGGGATAAAATCCACAGGGTCATCACCTGCACCATTTAAACCTAGTGAGCCTAAAGGCTCAGCATGCTCTATCTTTTAAAATAACAAGGTACATATACATAAAGTCACATGCAAGCACATACTTGTAATAAAATAACGTTAAAACATGCATGCATGGATGATCTTAAAACATAGTTCATAACATTTAATAACATATCGTAACATATAACGTATGTGATGGTGCGGTTCGCTCGACCTTACCTCGGGATCCCAAGCACCTACTATGCCACTTCACCATGTCGTGATCACATGGATCCATAGGCTCATAATCATATATTAAAACAGGGGATCCCTGGGCCCGGCTACCTGGCTAGCCCCCATCATTAAACTTTGCCACATCACTTCAATCCCTCGGGTTTTATCATAAAAAAAGGACATGCCTGATCGGTTCATAAAATCTAATGATGCGTGCATTTCTTAAAATCATGCAATTTAAAATATTAGCCCGTCAATATAAATTTAATTCTTTTCTTTAAAACATTACATACATAGAATACTATATATAATTAAATATATATTCACGGACTTCTACGTTTTCTACTCCGGTCAAGGACTGGTTCAGGAGTCTGGCCCACTACTTCTAAGACCAAAAAGAACCTAGACTTACTTAAAATTGAACTTAGCCATATACATGACTTGACCCAAAACTTTAAATTCAACCTTCAAAATTTCTAATTTACTCCATCATTTGCTGAAAATTCAAACATTTAAAATTTGACTAAATAAAGACACATTGACCAATTTTGACAAAATAAAATCCCAATGACCAAAATTTGACCTTAAAATTTGATAATGTATTAGGCCCATGAATAAAAGGATTTTGACTTTAAAATATTCTGCCCAATACGCTAAAATTGTCAAAAATCTCATAAATCAAATAAATTCTAAAAATGCTGAAAAACATCTTAAAATATGCTTAAAACATCAAATAAAATCATCCATGAACTTTAGCAGCCCCTAAGACTCAAAATCTTAATTTTCACAAAAATGACCCGACGAGGCTCACTTCGAGCGAGAAAACAATAAAAATCATTAAAATCCATTTCTTTACCAAATCACTCCATGTTTCGATCCATATTACCCTAACTCAATATACTAGTCACTAGAACAAACGAGACTCAAAACCGATTCAGGACGTGACCAACCCGACGCTTGCAAAGCCACTGCCCGCGTGCAGACTGCAACCAGGACACGTTCTATCCATAAAATTCATAACTAATTTGTTCCTCGACCAAATCGCTCCCCTTTTGGACCTACGAGACCCTAACTCAATGAGCTATCTCCTGCAATCAACCTTAACCACACAGACCGCATATAGCGACTTACCCGACCCCAAGAACTCTACTGTCGCGCACAGATGATAAGCCAGGACACGTGCTTATCATAAAATTCGTAACTAATTCATTCCATGACCAAATCACTTCCCGTTTAGACCTACATGATCCTAACTTGATGTACTAACTATCTGGACCACCCTTGGACCAAACCCTATCCCCATGAACCACCAACGACTGAAGCTTCACAAGAAACGAATCAAACACGTGTTGAAAACTATTAAACATGCATGGATCTCAAACATTATGCATAGATCTAAACAAATCACATACAATTCATGCACGTTTTTCATTAAAAACAGTTTAATATGACGTAAATGATGAGCAAATGGAAGATATTACATGTCTGGATTGGAGAAAGAGAAGATCTGCGAGTTACCGACGTAGAGGACGCGAGATCGGGACTAGACCGCCTTGGAATCACCAAAAACCTTGAATTTTCGATGGGGCTGCTTTGAGAGGGGGAGGGGACGACTCTAAGGATTATTGGAGGCTAGGTTTTTGCAAAGTTTGTGTTTTGAAATAATGAGGGTGACAAAAATGATCCCTCATGTTTAATTAAAAAAATAAAATGTATTTTTACTATTTTATCCCTCCACTAAGTTACCAGGTTACTCAAAACTCTAATCCATGCTTTAAAACCTCTGATTTTCGAAATAAAGGCCTCCCAAAATTTTAAAATTGTGGGAAATGGTGGCCCAATATCCTTGCTGGCCCGTTCCCTTTATTGCTCACAAGCCCAGCCCATTACTTTATCCGACAAGCAATTTATGGCTGCAGGATTTCTGGAAGATTTGGTGGCTCTCATTTATTGTTGTTTCTTCCATGTGTGTATACATATATCGGCAGATTTTCATCCCCTTTACTCCAAGCAGAAACCCACAGCCCTTTGACCTCTTCACAAAAGTAACCCCAAGCTTTTAGTCTTGTTTGCGCCGCCTCCATTATTTGCCTCTTCTTCGTGAGCTCCACCGGTGAACTCTGTGAGAGTGAAGAGCTGTTGGTGAGGGGTGTGGTAACAGTGGGCGTGTGGGTTGTTCCAGTAGTCACCAGGCTGTCGTTGTGGGTTGTCGTGCCTGGGGTGGCATCTGGATTGTGTGCTAAGACTTGCGGGCTGCCTCTAGTGTGTAGCCGCTGTGTTGGGTGGGTTCTGGACTGGGTTGGTGAGGGCTGTCGGTGTGTAATGTGTTGAGGGCTGCCTGGCTAGCGTTGCTGCTCGTTGGTAGCTACTGGTCTTTGTGACCTATGTGGTGCTGCCCGTGGTTGCTAGTTCTCTTGTGTGTGGTGAGCTGCTGGCTGATAGGGTGACTGCTGGGCTGAGCTTGGGAGGTTACTGGCTATCTCTGTGATAAGCCGCTGCCTTGGTGTTGGCTGGGTTGTGTACTGTGTGTGCCACCCCTATTGACCTTGTGTCCTGCTCCGAGAGTTGAGTGTAGCTTGTGTCATTTCTGAGGGTCAATAATTGGTGACTGAGCCGGACAGATCTTGTTAGATCGCATTCTTTAATTCCCCTATGGAACAGCTTTGCTGCTATCTTTACTGTGTTCATATTCTGAGGTTGTATATGTTGGCTTGCTTCTGTGTTTGCTTCTGTGCAGGTTATGGTGAGGGAGCAGTGAACTCCTAACAGTGGTATCAGAGCCACTGGTTCGAATGTCTGCCGGTGCTGAGGTGTCCAGTTCGTAGGGTGGATGAATACCTGTGCTAGGGTGCAAAATCCCCAGAGCGTTGGCCTCTGGGTTGTAAGCATTTTCTGTCCCTGTGCATGCTTGTTGTGTTACTGCCTGCTCACTGTTGCTAAACTTAGCTGTGTAGTATTACCTGCTGGTCTAAATCGTTAATTGTTGTCTTCTGCTGTGTTGTTTAGCTCTGTGTGTTTCATATCCGCCTGTTGTGTGTTTGTCATTGGTTCATTGGTTTTTTGGATTTACCTGCTGTTCTTTGTGAATCTGCTGCTTGGTCTGCATAAGTGTCTTCTGTACTTTCTGTGTTAAGATGGCTACTGTGACTACTTATAGCTTAGCACCATTTAACGGTAAATCGGATTTTGCGATATGGCAACAAAAAATGAAAGGCATTTTAATACAACAAAATGTTTTTAAAGCTATTGACCCTGATTCATATCCTGATGATGTTAGTGCTTTAAAGAAAAAAAAAGATGATGACTATGCTTATTTCTCTATTATTTTAAACATGTCTGATGCTGTTCTTAGAAAGTGTGGTAAACGTGATTCTGCCAAACTCTTATGGAAAAAACTGCAGGAACTTTATACTGAAACTTCACTGCCTTCAAAAATGTTTCTGCTTGAAAAGTTTTTCAGATTTAAATAAGGACCTTGATGAGAATCTGGATGTGTTTACTAAACTAATTCAAGACATAAAATTGACAGGTGATAAAAATATAGATGATTACACTCCTATTGTCTTGTTAAATGCTATTCCTGATGATTATGCTGATGTAAGGTCAGCTATAAAATATGGTAGAGCTGTAATTACTTTAGACACAGTAATAAGTGGTCTGAAAAGTAAAGAACTAGATCTTAAGGCCTACAAATGAACTAAACCTAATGGGGGTGAAGTAATGCATGTTCGGGGTAGGTCTAAGACTAGATATAGGAACCATATGGGGAATAGCAGTGATAATAGCCGGAATAAGTATATAGGGAACAGAACTTGTTATAATTGTGGTGAAAAAGGGCACTATAAGGCTGACTGTCCTCATCCTAAGGAGGACAAGTCTAAAAGAGATAACACACCGTCAACTGAACAAAGTAACAATGCTATTGATTTGCTAGAGAATTATGGTGATGTGTTTTAGACTGTGGTGTTTATGTTAATTCTGTGCAATCTGGTTACTAATGTGTTATGTTCATTGTTTCTCTTGGCTTCCTTTACTGTGTGCAAAGGAAGGTGGAGGTTGGGGCTGCTTGCTTCTCTTTCTGTGAGAATCTGTGCCGCTACCTTGGCTATGATGACACCAAATATGACCCTAGACTGTAAGTTTCGCTAGAGCTCGGATCTTGGACCAAGGTGGAGAATGTGGGAAATGGTGGCCCAATATCCTTGCTGGCCCGTTCCCTTTATTGCTCACAAGCCCAGCCCATTACTTTATCCGACAAGCAATTTATGGCTGCAGGATTTCTGGAAGATTTGGTGGCTCTCATTTATTGTTGTTTCTTCCATGTGTGTATACATATATCGGCAGATTTTCATCCCCTTTACTCCAAGCAGAAACCCACAGCCCTTTGTCCCCTTCACAAAAGTAACCCCAAGCTTTTAGTCTTGTTTGCGCCGCCTCCATTATTTGCCTCTTCTTCGTGAGCTCCGTCGGTGAACTCTGTGAGAGTGAAGGGCTGTTGGTGAGGGGTGTGGTAACAGTGGGCGTGTGGGTTGTTCCAGTAGTCACCAGGCTGTCGTTGTGGGTTGTCGTGCCTGGGGTGGCATCTGGATTGTGTGCTAAGACTTGCGGGCTGCCTCTAGTGTATAGCCGCTGTGTCGGGTGGGTTCTGGACTGGGTTGGTGAGGGCTGCCGGTGTGTACTGTGTTGAGGGCTGCCTGGCTAGCGTTTCTGCTCGTTGGTAGCTACTGGTCTTTGTGACCTGTGTGGTGCTGCCCGTGGTTGCTAGTTCTCTTGTGTGTGGTGAGCTGCTGGCTGATAGGGTGACTGTTGGGCTGAGCTTGGGAGGTTACTGGCTATCTCTGTGATAAGCCGCTGCCTTGGTGTTGGCTGGGTTGTGTACTGTGTGTGCCACCCCTATTGACCTTGTGTCCTGCTCCGAGAGTTGAGTGTAGCTTGTGTCATTTCTGAGGGTCAATAATTGGTGACTGAGCCGGACCGATCTTGTTAGATCGGGTCCTTTAATTCCCCTGTGGAACAGCTTTGCTGCTATCTTTACTGTGTTCATATTCTGAGGTTGTATATGTTGGCTTGCTTCTGTGTTTGCTTCTATGCAGGTTATGGTGAGGGAGCAGTGAACTCCTAACAAAAATACAATAAAGTCCATTAAAACAGCCTGTATAGGCGAAAAACGGCTTCCCCTCCAAAATAATCATAAACCCCCCAATTTTTCGGAAATTGCTGATTAAAAATAATAAATTTATTCTTAAAAATCTCAGGACTTAAAAATCTCAAATAATTTTCATCTCTGTCGTCCCTAGTCTCGTCCACCCGTCCGTAACTCAAACAGACTGACATGCGTATCATGCAACATAAAAATCATATAAATGGCATGTAATTTTCTAAAATTATTTTTCCCCTAGTCATGCACTCATTCCTACGTATTCAGGATTTCTAGGCGTTACAGAGAGTACATCGGGTTTGGTCTGATAAAACCATGCAGAAGTAACCCGAAATACTCCCTCAAAATTGAAACTTGATTAAAATTAGTTTAGAAAACATGTATGAAGTTCATATATGTAGTAAATAAATTACTAATAGGATTTGTTTCTGGAATTTCGAAAGCAACACCTTGTACGTCTCCCCCCTCAAACTGGAAGGAAACGCTAGAAGACTTTGATTTATACACGACCTGTACAAATCCACTCAGTTGGGACTTACCACAATGCCCAAGCTGAACTCCAAGACTCTCCACTTATGAGTGTAAACTTACCACAATGCCCAAGCTGAACTCCAAGACTCCACTCTATTCTCAACTTTGTTCACTTATTTAACTTCTCTGTGAGAAATACTGCAAACACTAAGTTTAACGTCTTCGTACCAAGTCAAAACTGATTTTATTTGATTTACATTCACTCAGCTAATTTGTTTCTCTCAGCTCTCATATTTGTGAATGAATGTGCGTGTGTATCAAGATTTATCTATTTCATCTCAGTTCTCATATATCTCCTCACGCACTGTCGTCTTCTTTGTGATATTCAAATTCAGCACGATGACATCTGTTGTTGGTGCACAGCTTGATATAATTTTCTGGAATGAAATTGCACTTAGTTCACACACCCAGCTTGAGAGTCACTCTAAATTCCACTCTTAGTGCCATCCTCTGAGAGTCTTTTCTGGTCTCACATTTTGACTTTGCACTTCGCCTTAAGTTGAGTTGTATATATATAGTCTCTGTATTGATGCTAATGTTCGACACGAGTTCCTAGCCTTTGAAAATATTCTGTAAAGTTTCTACCATTGTGTCCATGTCGTATTTTTATCGTATGATAGTAGGTGAGACTATTTATTATCTTTTTACTGCCTCTGAACTGATGTAAACGTATCAGAGCAATTCAAACACAGTAGGTGAGACTATTTATTATCTTGGTACTACCTCTGAACTGATGTAGACGTATCGGAGCAAATCATTTTGAACCAATTCAGTTCAATATTCGGTTAATGCTTGTTCAAAATGCTTTATCCATTTTGAACTGGTAGCCTGTGCTGATCTCATATGGACTCTAGTTTGATTTGTTCAATCAAGCTCTTCTCTTCTAATATGAACTGATCTATTGCGAAACTCTAATCTGATCTGCACACAGAACTTCACTGCTCGTACTCATCTGAACTACTTTGCTCTTCGTTTATACTGTACAGTACTTCCGCTCTCATCTCGGCTATGATATGATCTGATTCAGCTAGGCCTGCGCACTCAATTAAACTATTAGAAACAAAGCAACAAGTTTTGTTGTTCATCAAAACAAAACTTGGATAAACAGAAACACGAACAAACAGTTTTCAAATATTCCCCCCTGCCTATATTTTAAATCAAAACTCCCCCTGAAACAGACAATGGATTTTCAGTTTTTGAAAAGTAAAATATTGTGCAGGGAGGATAGTTTAGAGAAATAGAACGCACGAGATGAGTTTTAAAAACGATTTTATGCTACAGAAAACTTTTAAAACATTTTGTAGCACAGAATAAACTTCCGAAGATACAACAGATTTTTACAAAATTTGATAGTTCAAAACTGAAGTAGTGGTACTGATTTTCCCATTTACAGAGATTAAGAGATAAATGCCTATCGAATTCACAAAACCTCCATTCCATTTTTCTCTACTTTTGCCTCATGTCAACTATATTAGTTTAAGTAGATGATGATCTCACTGAAAATTTCATTGAGATATCAAACAATAAGTTCACAATAGAAAGATCATGATCTCACAAAGATCTTTTCTCGCTATCTATAAAAACCAATTAGCATATACAAAAGCAGTAAATTGGCGTACACACAAACACTTCTCGAATGATCTGTGTCAGCTCTACAGAAGATGTATCAATGTAATTCAAAAATCATTAACCCCCTACTTCATAATATGAGTTGAAACATTTTAAAATCCTTTATAATTTTGTAGCACAAAGTTTTTATTAGGATCGAAAAAGCAACTTGGGAGTTCAGATGGGGGCTGAATGAACTATGCTAATTTTTATCGAAAATCTGTTTCCAAAATATTTTACAGTTCGTTGCTAACCTCTAAGCTGTTTTACCAGCTTGGAGGGTCTCAGTGACAACCCGTTATCTCGTGTAATAAAGAAAAATGTTTATGCTGAAAGAAAACTATTCAACAGTGAACAGAAATCAATTGCGTAAAGTAAAAGATAAGAGTTAAGAATTTTTTTCTGGAATTTCGGAGTTTAATCTCCTACGTCTCCCCTTCTTCATCAAAAGGAAGGTTATCCACTAGAAGATTTGATTGATACTTCTTGTAACAACCCAGTCCGACAGCCAGCAGCTGCAAGAACTCCTAGTCTCACCACAATAGAAACAGACCGGAATTTGCTCTAAATACAAAGAATACAGCTCTAAGCTGGTTTGCTAAACTAGCACTCAACGCTCTGTTTATGATTGTACAAACAAGTTTGATACTACAGAGTGTGTGTTCAAATGTTTTGTGACACAAGATTTGATAAAACAATATGTGAGTGTGTGTCACTAGCTCTAAGCTGGTTCAATAAGAAGAACTCTGTTTTTGCTCTTGAAAGCTTGTAAGTTCATTGATTCAACAGTTCGAAAGTTGTGTGAGCATTAGCTTTCGGAGAGTCAAGAGTTCTTTCAATCTGATCTGTTCCCCAATTTATATCCTTTGGATACAATGGTAATAAATGTTATCAGTAGACACATCGTATGTATCCAAAGTGAATCAACTGTGGTGTCTTAAATGCTTGTACTGTATACGTACACCTCCATTAAATGATTTTCCTCTTTTAACATACTCTGTGCCATCTTCAGTTCAAACCAAATCTTGTATATTTGGGATTATCTCAAAGTAGTTTCAATGACTACAAATCGATTCAGAGAGGTCAAATACTTCACATCAATTTGTACAAAACCTCAAAGTATTCTGAAATCCATTTTTCCAAGTTATCCTTACTCAGCTGGTTTCTCAATCTGGTTTCTGCGTATAACTTCTCTAGTCTGGTTCAAGCTATTCTTCTCTAATCTGCTTCTAAACTGTTCCAGATATTCTACCCCCGTAAACTGATCTGAATTTAATCTGCACTTCTTTCAACTGCTTTCATCACTTCTAATCTGATCCAATTCAGTTTCAGTTGCCTGAGCTGGTTTGTCCTCAACCAGCTTTGCTCTAGTATCTAAGTCTCTGAACTGATTTGACCTTAACTAGCTTAGATAACGTCTAAAGTCGCTGATTTATCTCTTTTATTTGTATTCACCAAAACTTATAAATTTACTCCAATAGTTTTCAATTTAAAATACTCTTTCAAAAACAACCTGCTCTGATACCACTTGTTGGGAAAGGATCAGATCACGCACAAGCCATTTAAGTGTCGTGCGCGATATGATCGAGAATAAAAAGGTTATTCATTCTCATATTATGAGTTGCAATAACTCTGGTTCTTAAAAAGTTTTAGTACCGAGATTGCATTGGGTCTGGTCTGATAAAACCTTGGGAAGTAACCCGAATTACTTCCTGAATATTTAAAATTAATTAAAATCAGTTTAAAAACATGTATACAGTCCAGATAAGCAGTACATAAATCACTCAGTACGCAGAGGTTTGTTTCTGGAATTTTGAAGGCAACACGTTGTACATCTCCCCTTATTTCAAACTAGAAGGCATCACTAGAAGAGTTTGATTTATACATGACATGTACAAATCCACTCAGCTGGGACTTACCACATTGCCCAAGCTGAACTCCTACACTCCACTCTATTCTCAACTTTGTTCAATTATTTAACATCTCTGTTTAAAATACTACACACACTAAGTTTAAAGTTTTCGTGCCAAGACAAAACTGATTTGATGCTATTTACATTCACTCATCTAATCTATTTCACTCAGCTCTTATTATTTTGTGAGTGAATGTGTGTGTATGAGGATTTACCTATTTCATCTCAGCTCTCACATATCTCCTCACGCACAGTCGTCTTCTTCGTGATCTTCAAAATCAGGACGACGACATCTGCTGCTGGTGCATGACTTGATATTCTGTTCTGGACCGAACTTGCACTCTATTCACACACGCAGCTTGAGAGTCACTCTAAGTGCTACTCTTAGTGTTATTCTCTGAGAGTCTTTTCTAGTCTCACATTTTGACTTTGCACTTCATCTTCAGTTCAACATGTATATATATATAGCCTATGTACTGATGCTACCATTTATAGAACCGAGTGATTTGGTAGCACTGGGCTGATCTGATTGATCTAGAGCAGATCCAATAGCACTTAGCTGATCTGGTATCACTGGTTGATATGATCGAGCCAGGATGATTCGATAGCGTGAGCTAACCTGGTAGAGTTGAGCTGATCAGATAGATTTATGTTGATCTGGTAGCACCGTACTGTTCTGAGTAGTTTTGTGCTGATCTGTTTGGAGTTGTGTCAAGCTGATTGAGATATGTTGAGCTGATCGAGCTAAGCTGATCTGAGTAGCACATACTGTTCTGAGTAGCACTATGCTGGGTTGAGTAGTACGAGCTGATCTGGTAGAGGCCGTGCTGCCCCATTGAAGCTGAGCTGATCTTGGTGATCTTGTTGTTAGATCTCCAGTTTTGGTACCCATGATTTCTTCCTACCAGACATGCATTGAATATTATATGGCATATTTCATTCATACTTTGACTGCTGTTTTATGTTGTTCTTCGTACCGGGTTTTGACCCATTCCCTTTGGGGCTGCTTTGGTTGTGTTGTTGGCCACTGTAGCTTATCCAGGTGGTACAGCTAGGTCAAGTGGAGCGTCAGCTGATGGAGCCCCATAGGGTGTTATCTAGTGTCTCAGATTATTGTACATATATTTTGATCGAGTCATTTCTAGGAGATGCTCTGTGTAGTTGACGTATTCTTTGATTCAATGCTTTATATATATAATGCTTTTTTTATACTTTCTATGAGATTGCTTGCATTTTATTGCATGACTTTCTCCATGTATTGTGAGCATGACTAGCTCTGCATCTGATTGCAAATAATTTTAAAGGACTTTTTTGCAAATAAGTCCTACTGATGCACTAGTATTGATATTTGAGTACTTCTATATTTTTACACGTTGCTTTTGCATCAGACCCAAAAGAAAAATTTAAACCAGCTTTTAAGCTTTCATGTTTTAGCGCTAATTGTGTGTTTTTGTGTTTAAGAGCACCGAGCCTGGCAACATTATTACTAGTAATATCACATAGAATATATTGTTGAACTCCCGGATAAAACACTTTTATATAAGACATCATTCATCTCCTGATCATGTGATGAAAAGGAGTATTGGGCTGGAACATATATTCATTGACCAACAAGCAGCAAACATTTTCAGAAACCTCTACCAGATTCTAAAGTTCTCTTCTTTAGAAATTATTGGTTTGTTTGACTTACTAAGTAACAATGTTTAGCGGGTCAAATCTTTTTCCAGAATTTTTTCAACCGATAAAATTATTAAACAAGACACATCTCGATGTATGTCGGAAAGAATAATTTCTACAAACATTTTAAATCTTTAAAAAATTATTGATCAAAATTGTATTATTAGCTATATCTTTTAAGTTCATTGTTACTTGCAAGCCACGTAAACATTCCTGTTTCCACTACAATAGTGATTACAGAAAGAGGAAAATAAGAAGCATAAGTGAAAGTGAAAAATAGGCAAAAGATAAAAATATGTTAAAAATCGAGAAATAGCTTTCAAAGGTAGAATAACAAGTATATCACAATTTGATAAGATATAAAGGGGAATTAAGTGAGATAGCAGTAGAGTAATTGATCTAAACTGAGAGCATCCTGGTTTTATTGTCACAAAAAAGGAGAAATTGTCAGATCTATGTTTTGGTGATATGTAGCAAGATGGTTTTCAAGGAATTTCACCACTAGGTGATAATAATCGGACAAAGACTGCTCAACTGGATATAGAAGATCATTCAGAAAAACGAGAGTTTCCAGACAAATTAGACTCTTTGGAAAAAGAAGAGTTTCAGGATAAATTGGACTTTCCAGAAAAAGAAGAGTTTCCGGATAAATTGAACTCTCCAGAAAAAGAAGAGTTTATTGATAAAATAGAGAAGAGTTTTGCGATAACATAAAACTTCCGGATAAAGTAAAACCTCCGGATAAAGAAGACATTCAATGTCAGATAAAGACATACATAAGCTTTTCGGAGAAAAGTTTTCTTCCGAATGAATTTAGCTTTGCTGAGAAAAAAAACCTTTTTCCAGATACTAGATAAATTTAGTTTTTAGATAAAGATGCTCACAAATTTCCATCAAGATAAGAAACTTCTCTGCTCAGGGATATCAGCTAGATAAAAGGTGCTTATAAGATATCAACCAGATAAAAGAAGAAAATTTCCGCTTCAAGAAGACACTAGCAAGATAAAAATACTTCTAGCACTCGAAGAGTCTTTTAAGATAAGTAAACTCACTTATCTTATAAGTTATAAGAGATCCAATTAAGACATACACAGTTTATAAGAGATCTTTCCTACCAATTTGTTTTCCTAAAAGGAGTTAGTATAGAGATCAGTAGCTACTCTTGATTCATCTACAAGTTCAAAAAGCATCTGTTCATTTATGTGCATTTATTGCTATACAATTTTCTGAAGAATGAAGAACTAAATCATAAAAGAATCAACTCAACAATTGAAGAAGCTCTCTTTTGAGTCTTTATGATTGTTGTCTACTACAGATGAAAAAGAGGACAAGAATGTGGACAAGAATGGAGAATTATATTGAAAAAGAGATGGAAACACATTAACAAGAGAGCGAACACAATGGGAGAAAAGGTAAGACAACTTTTCAAATTTAAGTATTCTTTGCCTACCCAGAAAAGTTTATATCTGATAAATAGGACCCATTAGACATTTTTTAGAGTTCAAACTATTGAATCATTGTTTTATTCACATAGTGAGGTAGCGCTCAAACTATTGAACTATTGTTTGATGCACATAGTATTAAATAGGTGACTAGGAAGTTCACTCTAAATAATTTATAAGTCCTAGCAGTGAAGTCAGATGTGCAAATTTGTTGTAATCAATCAAAGCACTCTAGTGAAATCCTTCCAGCGACGGAAAAAGGGTGAAGCAGAACTTCCATAAACAAATCTTTGCATCTTTAATTTTCCGTACTTGTTTTAAGTTACCATTGAATATATACATATCATTATGAACGGTGAAACATTTCCACATTTGTTTCTTTTTAAAATATTTCATCGCATCTATCAAAGGTTGAGAAAGTGGACAAAACAATTTCTATCGAAGGTTGAGAAAGATTATTTTGTCAAGAGAAATTCTCAAGCAGATAAAAAAATTTCTTGTTGGATCTGTGAAATAGATAAGATCTTAATTTTTATGAACACAAAAGTTGTTGCTTTGTTTCTAACAGTTTAATTCAGTGCACAGGTCGAGCTGAATCAGATCAGATCAGATGCTAGATAAAAGCTGAAGAACTATACAGTATAAACGAAGAGCAAAGTAGTTTAGTTGAATGACATGTCATACATTAGACCTGGAAATGGATGCCATGAAGTTACGAAGACAAATGAAGTATCGTTGATAGATATTCGCTTGATTTAATAGAAAGCATTAACCGGGAAAATAAAGAAATAATTGCAGAAGAATTGGACCCACAAAATCCAGCGATTGAACTCAGAAAATCTTCGAGAACAATTAGACCAACTATGAGTTACTCCACTGTATTTTCTTATATTTTGTTAACAGATTAGTGAATTGGAGACCTATGGAGAGGTAATGCAAAATGATATACATCCAAGTGAGAGTTACCAATGAAGGATCAGATGGAGTTATCCAATCACACATGAGAGCTAATAGAATTTCCAAAAGACAAAAAGGCATTACACAACAAATGAGTGGCAAGAAGTCATTACACAACAAATCAATGTACTAGTTAAAAGAAAACATAGGAAAAGATACAAAGAGATACTTGTTGTAAAAGACTTTCAACAATGGGAAGATGTTGATTACATCGAGATTTTTTCTCTAGTGGTGAAATTAACCACTATCAGAGCAGTACTCGTATTGGTTGCAAAAGAAGATTTACATTTGGATTTGTTAAGTTGCACCCTTGTCCACGTTGGAATACTTGCCTAGTTGGCTTGTTATGTGATTTGGAAATATTGCTCCTAACTAGAAATATTTGTTTTCATGGATAGTACTGATTTTATGGAAAGCATTATTTTATCTATTTATTCTAGACACATATATCCATCTATTGATATCCAATGATATTAGTTTCCTTGTCCATAAAGTTTATCAAATCTTATCAAATAATATGGGATTTGCATGGTTTCGATGTATATGGTGCAAGTTATCATCCAAGAGGAGAAACCATGTTTGGAGTTGTCAACTGACCTCTCTGTATATCTCAAAAGTCCATGAGCATTTGGGACTGATGAATGGCGATTTCATCTAGGTACGACTATTTTATCATTTCTTCCATTCATGTTGAACCACATATCGTCACATACAATAGAGCAGCACAAAGGACTGATCCGTATTCATGAGTTGAAATTGAAGTCCTAGAAAGGTTAGTCAGATGACTTTACTATTGCTTCTGATGGATGTTTGAGATTCTAGGGGAGGCTAGTGGTTCCTAATCTGGTAGATTTGAAGGAAGCGATACTGAAAGAAGCCCATTGTAGTCGCCACAGTATGCATTCTGGAGTTGGTAAAATATATCATGCCTTGAAACTTATTATTGGTGAAAATGCATGAAGAGTGATACTTCTGATTTCGTGGCTTGATGTCTGAACTGGCAGCAGGTCAAGGCAGAGTGATGAGACCTGGTGGTATGCTTCAGAGTTTGGAAGTACCATAGTGGAACTGGGAGCACATTTCTGTGGACTTTGAGACCATTTACCTCACTTTAACCAAGGTTGTGACGCGATTTGGGTGGTGATTGATCAACTGTCTAAGTCAGCCCGCTTCATTCCCTATAATATGACTTTTCCTTTGAAGAACATGGTGAGGCTTTACATTGATCATGTTTTGTGATTGCATGGTGTCCCAGTGTCGATAGTATCTAACATGGATCCTCGATTTACTTCCAATTTTTGGAATATCTTGCAATTAGCGTTGGGTTCGAGATTGGCCATGAGCTTGCTTATCATCCTCAGACAGATGGTCAGACGAAGATGATCATTCAGGCGCTCGAGGATATGTTGCGAGCTGTGGTGATGGATTTCAGTGGGGATTGCAGGAATCCTTGTCCTTGGTAGAATTTTTGTACAACAACAGTTACCAAGTGACTATTGAGATTGCACCATTTGAATATTTTTATGGTAGGAAGTGCATATCACCTATATATTGGAAAGAAGTTGGGCAAAGATAGTTTGTCTACACCCGAGTTTATATAGTAGATGAGAGATCAGGTTTACCTGATCCAGAAAAGTATGAAGGCCCCACAAGATCGCCAAGCTAGTTATGCGAATAAAAGGTGTAGGCCTTTAGAATTTCAGGTTGGTGATCGAGTGTTCCTGAAGGTTTCTCTGTTTAGAAGCACGATGAGATTTGGACTCAAAGGAAAGTTAGCTCCTCGCTACATCAGACCGTATGAGATGGTTGAACATATTGTATCTTTAGCGTATCGTTTATACTTTCCACCGAAGTTGTCATATGCATGATGTGTTTCACGTATCGATGTTGCGGAAGTACAAGCCAGATCCATCCCATGTCTTGAGAGTAGATGAGGTGGAGTTAAATCACACTTTGAGTATATTGAGTATCCGGTTCAGATCTTGGACAGGAAGGAGAAAGAACTTAGGAACAAGATGATTCATTTAGTTATGGTCCAGTGGAGCAGACATGGGAGAGAAGAAACTACGTGGGAGTTGAAGGCAAAGATGCGGCAGCAGTGGCCTCTTGAGAATGTATCAGATTACTCCATGTGCTCTAGTTTTCCCATGTAACCTTTACAGTACTGGTATTCCTGGTTTTTGGGTGTATAGTGTATTTTGTTGGTCTCTGTGTGTGTAAATGTGTGTTTAGATTTCAAGGAAGAAATCTTTCTTGTAGTGGGGGAGAAATGTCATGACCCAATATTAATTATCCGATTATGTTGCTAGAATTAATAATTAAATATTTAAAATGGAAATACAATAATTATGCCAAATAAATGATTATTTCGAATTATTGGATTTTGTGCTAAAATTATGTATTCCCGAAGTTCGGGTTCGGGGTGAAAAAATACATATTATGGTCAAAATAGCACAAAAGAGTCGGATCAACATCTCGTCGAAACTTTGAAACATATCCCTTGATCTGACTTCCTGGAGTATACGTAGAAGAAAAATCAATAGCACACCGTACAGGACTCAGGTGAAGATTTTGGTTACATAAAAATAATCTACTAGTGTTTTTATCATATTTCTAAAGCTTTCAAAGGTTTTTTTTAATTTTACAAGTACAAAATTTTTACACTTTGTAGCTCTTCATTCCGCATTTTCATTTTTTAGTACAAAGAAATAGAATTACTTTTGAGTTATAACATTCGCAGTCCATACTCATTAATATTATTGTTAGGATCAAATGCTTGTCGCTTTACCAAAAACATTAGTCGATGGTAACGGTGCAACTCCAATCTTTTAAACCGTATAGCAACTCAAGCGCCACGGTTCGATCGCTCTACCTAGCAGGGGAAATTATTGCACTCCAATAATCTCCCTCTCAATAATTGCACTCCTTGCAATCAATGAGAATCGAATCCGTGACATTGGCTCGGATACCAATTGTTAGGACTCAACGCTTGTCGTTTTATCAAAAGTTATAGCTGGTGGTAACGGTGAAACTCCAATCTTTTAAACCGTATAGCAACTCAAGTGTCACGGTTCGATCGCTCAACGTACATTTATTATATAAAACTATTTATGTTATAGTTTTTCAGATCTGTACTTTTAACTAGAACTTTTCATCTAGAAGTGGTTTATATTATTTCTATTCTTGCTGCAATTTGGAATATTGGTGATATACGGTAACTATAGATGAGTCACGTACAAATTTTGTATAGCCCAATGTTATTCTTGAAACTTAAAACTCTTTGCAATTATACCAAAACTGCTACATCAAGTGTTAGAGTGCATGTAGGAATTTTATTAACTCAAACATATTAAACAATATTTATTTTAATATACTTTATACTTTCTTTTATTTTGGCAGTTATTTTATCTGTATACCTATGCAAGTTGTATAGAGTATATAAATTTTTATTAATATATATTCTAAATTATGTTCCTAGTCGATTAAACCATCCAAAAGAAGGATATGGGCCGCTCAAGCTCTAGACTAATATCTATGGTGTTGTGTACCATATCCGATGGTAGGAACATGGAGATGTTCAAACATGCAGAAGATGATCCTGTGACGAGACCGGTGAACGACCCTCCCTCGTAGTTTCCAAATGATTATGGTTATACATAATTGGCGCATACAACCTAACACAACACTGAAGATTTACACGCTACTATTACACTTTGACTCATTTACCGATTCCTTGAGAAACAGAAGGTGGTGATATTGGGTATAATTACAAATTATGTACAAGCTAGTGCATTATGGTCACAGATTCATCGCTCGCCTAAGTACGTGGATATCCTATGTAATCTGAAGAGGTAATATCTCACTTACTCTCAGGCTAGAGCATATACTTGGTTTTATTGAAAAGAGTTTCACTAGTTATACATGCGATGCCATTTGATCTACGAGACGTTTTACATGGTTATTGAATCATAAGAAACCGTCAGTATAACAATGTTATTGATTTGATCGTGATATTTGAGATAAATGGATCATATTGCACGCTAACCATAATTGATTGGTTTTTATATGAACTCTGAGTGATACCTAGAGAATCATGGGTGATGTTATTTGAATCTCTTACCATGATTTGATGGGTGCGATAAAAAAAATAAGTTCTGACGTTCTATGATCAAAGAGTTGATACAAAAAATTGGGTTAATGAGGTAAGCCCATATAAGGGGCATCACTCGTCCTGAATCACATAGAGATGTTAAACTCATGGTTTGATGTATCTATAAACCATTGAGGGTCACATAATCACTGGATTTCTTATTTTTATTGAGATAATAAAATTCAATTAGTTTAATTTTGACAGAGAGATTTACGCGATAAAAAACAAAGCTCGTAAAAATGTTTATTAGCGTTTAAGGATTTCGAGAGTGGAACTGTTAAAACAATGAAAAAGTGAGTAAACCCATCATATTTATATTTTCTAGTCCAAAAGTTTGACTTTCTATCATTTTAATGAGCTATTTAAGCTCGTTAGATTGGTGATATCTGAACGCAAAACGGGAATATGATAAATCACGATCATCGAATAGAATTAAATCATGATGTGCTTGGACTTACCAAGCCCACCTAGCAACTCATCTGAGTCCACTAACTTAAATATAAAAGTGTTTTTCACCGAACCAGACACAAAAATGAAGTATTGCAAAATCACTCCCTCTCCTCATCACATAGGATCGGCCGACCCCTTCTCTTTCCTTAGGGTTTTCTTTCGGCCGTCCCTCCTAGCAGCGGACGCCGCTAATCTATGCCTCTTGGTCGTCGGTGATTGCTTCCTTTCTTTTTCTTTATATATCATCCGCCTCTTGGTCACCGGTGATTGCTTCCGTTTTTTCTCTTCATATATCATCCCAAATCTTTATTTCTTTCTAGCGCAAACAAATAAAGGAACTTGCAAATCTAATCATTGATCGGATTGGAGAATATCGGATATTGTTCGTTAAGGCGTTCTGTTCGTGGTCTACCGAGAAGGATTATCTCCGCATAATAACTAGAATACTCGGAGCCGAAGCAGAAGTCGAAGTGCTTTAAGTAAATATTCGATAAACAACCTGATGCTGCTCCAATTTCGTCCTCGGTCCCCGACCAAAGAGTTAATCCTCGCCACCCGAGGAGAATCAAAAGTGGTTTTTCAGTTTAGCTTTTTTTAGTGTTTTGCTATACTCGGTAGATTTCGAATTAATGTAATTTGTGGTGATCTCGGATATTTATAGGGGTAAAAACCTCGATTGCGTGCACGCCATCTGGCCAATCATGATTAAGCATGGGTCTGACAGCCTTAGTTTGCACAAGTTACAAAGTCAATCAGAACTGAGTAAGAACCTGACAATACGTTACCCGATTTAATCATTAGCAGGTATGGGTTAGACAGCTTTTCTCCTCAGAGTCCTCGGGTAAGTGTTCTCGAGTAGGTCTCCCGAGTAGGTTTCCCGAGTAAGCTTTTATATATCGATATCAATAGCAAACAGGTATGGGTTAGACAGCGTTTCTCCTCAGAGTCCTCGGGTAAGTGTTCTCGAGTAGGTCTTCCAAGTAGGTTTCCCGAGTAAGCTTTTTTATATCGATATCAATAGTATCTCCTCTTTTTAATCGAAACGAAGTAGTGAAGTTGAAGACTGTCGCGTTTCTTCTCGGGATCCGTAGATGATTTCTGTGCTTCCCGGAGAAACCATTTTTCATGTGATTTATTTATAATATTGGTGATGGGACTTTAATTTGGCGCGCCAAAGTTTTCCCGCCTCTTGATATTCCTTAGGTAATCTAGGTCATTGATCGCTCCGATCTGACGGCGGAAATTCGTTGGTTTTCCTATAAATAGCCACATTTTTTCTCTTCATTTCCTCATTCTCTTTCAACTGTGTCGTTACTCTGCCGAATTCTCTATCGTCTCCCGAGTTATCTGCCCTCTCTCTTCCTGTCTCCAAATCCATCCTATAAGTGCCATAACTCTTATATCATGTCTTATGATCGTGTAGTGGTAGAATTTGTTCAGTCCTTAGGGTCCCCTTCCTCGTCGGGCACCGTAGACACTAGTAATGTTGGCGCAGCGGCGGATCCGGATCCCGTTCCCGGGGCGCAGCGGAAGATTTAAAAAATTGCACCGAAAACGGTCAATATAACATATAATAGCAATAAAACATCCATAGGGTGTTTAGATTTGGTACCTTGCTGGCGTCTAGGCGCCTGGCTCCGACCAATTTCACGAGGAAATTGGCACTTCAACGGTTGGCGGTTGTCGTGCTCCTAATCCGGTCCATGATTGGAATCACGACTCCTTCGCCAGTCTGCTCTAGAAAACGTGACGAATCTTTCATGGACGGAATCTCCTCGTCAACAAGGTTCAACCACGGACAGGCGGCGGCGACACGGCGGCGGACGGCGGCGCGTGGAGGAGGCGGTGGCCGAGAGTGGGAGAGGAAGGAGAGGGGTGGCTATGTCTAGGGTTTGGAGTGTTGTTGTGTAGACAATGTAGCCTAGGTCAAGTATTAATAGACATGTGATAGGCTTGGACCGGCCCAATGCGCCTGGGGCGGGCTCAGGTCCATATGAACATTCGGCTCAAGTACATCATCGTGGCTCCATCATAATCCCGATCGACGATCAGATAGGACCGATCTATGATGCGAAAACAATTTTTCAGACCACCTAGTCCAAAATTGCAGTTTAGCCCCTCCAAGTTTCAGGGATAGTCAAACTAGCCCAAACTTTAGGGAAATTGCACTTTGACCCCTGTTGACTTTTAGGAAGTCGCACTTCCATCCTTCCTCCTCCTATGCTCAACAAATTGAGCTTAATTTCCATGCGGGAATCGAGAAACCAGTACTTGTGTGACCCTCAATGGTTCAGGGATACAGCTAGCCGTGGGCCCACAACATGTGTGACTCCAAAACCACATTTTCGGACTAGCCCATCGGATCATGGTAAAGCGCCTAGCAACATCGCCCCATGATCCCCTAGGTATCACTGATAGTGCCTGCAAGAACCATTCGGTCATGGTTAGCGTACAGTACGGTCCTTTCAACACATATATCCCGATCAGATCAACGACCATTGGTAAATCGAGAGTCGCTAGAGATCCAATAACCATTCATACATCTTGGAGATAAAATAGTGACATCGCGTGTGTTACTAGGTAAACCCATTTACCTAAAACACATCTAGTACTCTGGATAGAGATTTATCACACTATTATCTCCTCAGATAGCATAGGATATCCACGCACAAAGGCGAGCGGTGAATCCTCGACGACGAAGCATCGACTCCTACCTGCATCGGGACCTCACCCAATCCCACCACCTAATGACCCCAACTGAGTCGGTAAACGGATCAAAGTGAGGCACCTATCAGTAGAGTCTCAATGACGTTTCGAGTAGTGAGGGCTAATCTGTACAACCAAGACCTCGGACTTATCCACTCGACAAATGGTAACCACTTGGAAAGTCCGAACGAGGGTAGTTCGATAGATCACCAGGTCACTATCCATCTGCATGCTTAGAACATCACAATGTTCCCTACCAATGAAACTTTGTACTTCACATCGCAGATGCTAGTCTCAAGCTCGGGCGGCCTTATCCTCATTTTGACGGCCCAATCGACTAGGAACGAGTTTAGAATACACAGTGACTATTAGATGTGTTTCATGATAGCCATCATATCCGCTATCACATCTAACATACACTATGGTGCATTCTAGGTCTTTATCCAACACAATTGTTAACATTATAAAATAATGAAAATAAAGAATGCCATAAAAAAATACGAATTTCATAAATAAATATCGTTATACAAAGAGTCAATAAGAACCCACACGCCACAAGTTGGCTAGTTGGGCATATACTCTAACAAGTAATCCCCCCGACAAAGCTTCTCGTAGGGAATTACAAGCTAGGATAAACGACGAGGAGGCTATTTTGTCGGCAGAGGGACGCCCTTGGTATGAGGTTAAGGCGTCATTATTACAAGAGTCTGATAAAGCCCTTATAAGGGACCTGTCCGGTATGTCAGACCAATATGAGATCTTGATTCCTCTACCCAAGGACCGAGCTCATCTTCCTCCCGAGGGATACCATACTTTTTACATAAATCAGTTAGAAATGGGTCTTAGATTCCCCGTTCCTGGATTTATTCAAAATCTATGCGACCATCTAAAAGTTAGCCCCAGCCAGTTAACCCCGAACTCATACAGTTCTTTATTAGCTCTAGGGGTTCTGTTAAAGTTTTACCAAGCTCCTCTTTCTCTTCACCTTATCTGTAAGCTAACCCAAATCCGACAACAAGATGTCGGGAAATTTTTTATTTGTCTAAAGCCTGTGTTTGGGTTCATAAAGGGGAACCCCTCCTCTCACAAGGGTTGGATGAGTCGCTGCTTTTTCTTACGTCGTAATGTTCGGGAGGGGATAGCGTGGTATTGTGATATGTCGTGGTCTGAGAAGCCGACGAAAGGATTCTTCCTCCACCTGCTCAGGAATATGATCCGACTCCTTTCCTTAAGGCTGCGTGCGTGAAATGTTTTAACTCTCGGAACTTAGTCCGAGATGATCTTCTGTGTCACTTCGGTTTTAGTCCGAAGGGGGTAGTGGTGGAAGGGGATTTAGGTATAGCTTTTTATTTTTTTTTTCGATATTCCTCCACTTTTACTTAGCTCAATGTGTCTAACCATTGTTCTTTTTGTACAGCCGATAGAATCATGAAATCCTATCTTTTGGAAGCTTATAAGAAGCAGGAGGCTGAAGCTTCCCGGGGTTCCAATCCACCACCCGAGGAGCGCGCTAAACCTACTCCCGAGGAGCCTGCGAATCCTCTTCCCGAAGAGTCTGCAAATCCTCCACCTGCTGAACGCACCAAAGAAAAAAGAAGAAAGTCTTCTTCGGGTGGTGATAAACATTTGAAGAAAAAGAAGACTTCTTCTTCGGTCGGGGTTGATAAGGAGGCGGGAACTTCTCAACCTGAACAATCAAGTCTTGAGGTTTCTTCATTCATAGCTCAGACCGGTTACCTCAACTACCGTGGCTTTTTTTAGAATTTTGTTCCCGAGCTGGATCTTCCCGTGGTCAACTCGGCTTCTGACAAGGCGATCACGGAGGCTTTGGCTTCCAACTTTTTGCAGGTATATAAGTAATTCTCTCGCTTTTCCTTTGATGTTTTTTTATCTTTGTTAATCAATTATAGGAATTAGTTTGGGGGGGGGGGGGCAAACTGTCTCGACGGGTTTCAAAGGCCCGAGAAACGGTCCGTTCTTCTAGGCGATCACTGGATGAGTTTATGGTGGAGCATAATAAGTTGATGAAGGAAATTGAGAATGTTAGGGGGCTTCCGATGCCGAGAAGAAATCCCTCGAGCAAAAACTGGCTTCTTCATAGGCCTCCGTCACGCGTCTTCAAGAGGAGATAAAAGAGGTGGAATAAGAAGCCGAGGAGAGGATTAAAAAGGTGCAGGAAAAAGCAGAAGCTTATTGGGAGAAAAATAAAGAAGACTTTTTAAGTCGGATGAATTCGATAGGCTCTGTTCTACTAGGGCCCTATCTTTTTTCCAGCATGGCTTTGATGGGTGTCTGGCCCAGATTAGGGCCAATGGATATTCAGAGGCCGAGCACCATTTTTCTTTTCTAAATGTTTTGAAGTCCTTGGAAGCTTTTCCCGACGAGGGTGAAGTGGAGTCTTCCAGGGCAACAAAGTGATGTACCTGTTTTATTTTTGTAACTGCTTTTCCCTTTAATGAAAGAGAATTCCCTTTGTCTTTCCATTTTTGAGATGTTATGTATGAGCGTCGAAAAGATCGGGTCTTTAGGTTTTTTACCCGAGTATTTCTCACCATTCGAAGTTGGTAACCAGTATGTTGGATAGATAGGATTTTTATCTAAGTTTTAGATGCCAACCGGAATTGGTAATCGGGTGACGAGTAGATCGGTCTTTTGCTTAGATAGGATCTTTACCCAAGTGTTAAATACCAACTGGAGTCGATAGTCGGGTGCCGAGTAGATCGATCTTTTGCTTAGATAGGATCTCTATCCAAGTGTTAAATACCAACCGGAGTCGATAGTCGGGTGCCGAGTAGATCGGTCTTTTGCTTAGATAGGATCTCTATCCAAGTGTTAAATACCAAACGGAGTTGATAGTCGGGTGCCGAGTAGATCGGTCTTTTGCTTAGATATGATCTCTATCCAAGTGTTAAATACCAACCGGAGTCGATAGTCGGGTGCCGAGTAGATCGGTCTTTTGCTTAGATAGGATCTCTATCCAAGTGTTAAATACCAACCGGAGTCGATAGTCGGGTGCCGAGTAGATCGGTCTTTTGCGATATCTTTCTTGTCAAGAAACATCTTTCCTTGATAAGTCTTTAAGTACAAAAAGTAACATCATGATAATTCTAAGAATAATACTTTCTTAGATGACGAACATTCAATGGTCGCTTTCCTCTTTTTCCTTCGGCATCAACTAGGTAATAGGCGGACATTCCTGCTTTTTCCACTACTCCGAAGGGTCCTTCGTATTTAGGATCCAACTTTCCTCTTTCACCTTGGTACTGGATTTTCTTCATTACTAAGTCTCCCACGGCGATATGTCTTGGTCGCACCCTTTTGTTATAAACTTTGGCTATCCTTCGTTGGTAGACTATCATCCTAACTGCTGCTTGATCTCTTCTCTCAGCTACATGATCTAAATCCATCTTTCGTAATACGATGCTGTAGGGTGTTTCTCCTGTGGCGGTCCTTGGAGTTTTCCTGTAAGCCCATAATACACTCGGGAGCTCTTCCACCCATTTGCTCTGGACAGTTTCTAACCGGGTTTTCAAAGAATGTACTATAGATCTGTTAGTGACCTCGACCTGACCATTGCTCTGTGGATATGCTACTGATGTAAACACTTGCTCAATTTTTAATCCCGAGCACCATTCTTTTAACTTAGCACCGGTGAACTGTCGACCATTATCTGATATAACTCTTCGGGGAATTCCAAAACGGCATACTATATTTTTCCATAAAAATTAAGCACTTCTCCTTCAGTGATCCGGGCTAAGGCTTCGGCTTTCACCCATTTATAAAAATAGTCCACCGCAACTAACAAGAATTTATTTTGCCCCACACTTATGGGAAATGGTCCAACAATATCCATTCCCCATTGATCAAAAGGGCAAGAGGACGTGACTGCTTTCATCAACTCGGATGGTTCCTGCTGTAAATTTGCATGCCTTTGGCAACTGTAACATTCTCTGACTAGAGAGGCAGCATCTTGTTGCATGCTAGGCCAGAAAAATCCGGCCAAAAGAGCTTTCCTCGAAAGAGCCACACTACCGAGGTGATTACCACAACATCCTTCATGAATTTCCCTGAGAACTTAGTCTGCCTCTTTGGGACCCAAGCATTTTAACAGAGGTCGGGAGTAAGATCTTTTGAATAGGACATCGTCTAGTAGCACAAAACGAACCGCCTTCTTTTTCAATTCCCGAGCTTCCCGTGGATCATTAGGTACTCTCCCGTTTTGAAGATATTCATAAATGTCATGTCTCCAATCTTCTTTTTCGATTTCCACTATCATTTCCACTACCTGTTCGATCTGTGAAACCTTTTCTTATAAAGGTAATTCGCCCTCAGCTTTTGAGTCTAGCGAACTAGCTAATTTGGCTAGTCTGTCAGCTTTTTCATTTTCCCCACGAGGTATCTGCTTTAATGTGAGTTCCACAAATTTTTTCTTTAATTTATCCAAAGTATTGACATATCTGCGTAATTTCTCATTCTTCACTTCATAATTTCCCATGCTTTGTTGTACCGCCAGTCTTGAGTCCGAGAACAAGATGAGATGAGAGATGCCCATACTTCTTGCCACTCGAAGTCCAATGAGTATGGATTCATATTCTGCCTCGTTATTGGATGCTCGGAAGTCCAGACACACTGAGATACTAGTCTCTTCTTCCTGTGGAGATATGGCAATGATTCCTACCCCGCTTCCCGATTGACAGTAGGATCCGTCCACAAACATTTTCCATACCATCTTCTCCTGCGTATGAAGGGCTTCTGCTATGAAATCAGCCAATACCTGTGCTTTAATCGCTGTTCTCGGTTTAAACTTGATATCATATTCTCCTAGCTCAGTGACCCATTTTACCAATCTTCCCGAGGTGTCCGGATGGTTGATTGTATGCCCTACCTCGCTGTTGGTGAGTACGCTAATCGGATGGGAGAGGAAGTAGGGCCTTAGACGTCGAGCAGTTATTACCAACGAAAGAACAAGTTTCTCCTGGACAGTATACCTCACCTCGGCTCCTTTTAAGGCATGACTGACGAAGTATACGGTCAAATGCTCTTTTTCTTCTATTCGTACCAGGACTGAACTGACTGCCTCCTGAGTTATGGCCAAATATACAGACAATTATTCCCCTTCTCTTGGTTTGTTGAGGACGGGGAGCTGCCGCAAGTATTCTTTGAGTTCCTGGAATGCTTGTCACTACGTTTATCCCACTCAAAATTTTTAGCCTTCCGCAATATTTTAAAGAAAGGTAGGCTTATATCCGCTGACCTTGATATGAATCTTGAGAGAGATATTATTCTTCCAGTCAACTTTTGTACTTCCTGGATATTCCGAGGAGAACTCATGGAGGTAATTGCTTGCACTTTCTCAGGGTTGGCCTCAATCCCTCGTCGGGTCACCATATATCCCAAGAATTTTCCCGTTCGTATCCCAAAGACACACTTTTTGGGATTGAGCTTTAATCCATATTTTCGCAGAGTACGAAAGGTTTCTTCAAGATCTCTTATGAAATCCCCTTCTCGCGACTTCACCAGAATATCGTCCACATAAACCTCTATGTTCCTCCCGATTTGTTCTCGGAAAACTTTATCCATAAGCCTTTGATAAGTAGCTCCTGCGTTTTTGAGACCAAACGGCATAACAGTATAACAATAAGTTCCATCGGCAGTAATAAAACTAACCTTGTCCTGATCTTCCCGAGCTAAAGGTATTTGATGGTACCCTTGATAAGCATCCAAGAAGCAGAGTAGCTCATGGCCAGCGGTAGAATCTACCAGTTGATCGATACGGGGCAGAGGATAGCAGTCTTTAGGACATGCTTTATTTAGGTCCCTGAAATCAACACACATTCGTCAGCTTCCTAAAGTCTTGGGGACCAACACAACGTTGGATAACCATGTCGGGAAAAGCACCTCCCGAATATGCCCAGCTCTTAACAATTCTTCCACTTGGCATCTGATGACCGCATCTTTCTCGGGTCCAAAGTGCCTACGTTTTTGGATTACAGATCTCACCCCTGGAAGAGTGTTGAGGCGATGCTCCATACTTTGCTGGTCTACCCCCTAGAGATCAGCTGATGTCCAAGCGAACACTTCCACATTCTCCTTCAAGCATTGAATTAATAAAGCTTTGGTCTCTTCAGATAATGCCCGAGCCACCCTCACTATCTCGCATGTGCCTGTTAACTGAACCTCTTCACTATCTTCTTCGGTCGAAACTTGGGAACCCCCATCAGTTAAATATACATCTTTAGAAATTGCTTCTCGGGGTCGTGATGAATATCGAGATTTTTGTGCTTTTTGCTCTACTCGGACTTCCTCCACATAACATTTTCGCGCTACTTTTCTATCTCCCCGAACTTCTCCTACTCCTCCTGCCATAGGATACTTGATTTTCTGATGGAGAGCGAAGCCACAGCCATAAAGGAGGCCATAGTCGGGCGTCCCAAGATAATGTTGTAAGAAGATGGGGCATCAATTATCGTGAATCCAATGATCCGTGTTTTCTTTTTTTCCCCGCTTCCTAAGGACAATGGTAGGTATACTTCCCCCTCAGGTTCTAGGAAGTCACCCGTGAAGACGAACACTGGTGTCTTTATTGCACGTACAGAGTAATTCCCAGATCCATCCGCTCCATAGCTCCTTTGAACAATATATTGACAGAGCTTCCTGAATCGATAAAAATGCGAGCCACGTCATAGTTTGCCACCATGGACCGGATAACGAGGGCGTCATTGTGCGTCTTTGCGTCCTCGGGTAATTCATTGGTATTGCAAGATATAATGGGACCAGTTCGATCTTCTTGTTGGGTAACCGTGGCGGATCCGGATCCCGTCTCCCGGCGAGGCAGCGGAAGAACAAAATTTAGGCCGGGAAACGTTCAATACAATTCAATAATAACACAATATGAACCATTCATAGGGTGTTTCTCGGGGTGTTACCTTGCTGGCGACTTGCGCCTGGCTCCAACCAGAATCACAGGGAGACTGGCTCTTCACGGTAGGCGGCGGTAGATTCATCAATCAGGTCCACGATCGGAAGGGAGACTCCTTCGTCAGCCCGCACTAGAAGGCCTGACGAGATCAGCACGGACGGAAACTCCTCGAAAAGTTGGCCGGAACAAATTCCGGCGAGAGGGGCGGCGACGCGGCGGCGCTAGGCGGCGGCGGCTATATTAGAGAGGAGGGGGCGGCGGCTTTTAGGAGCTCTAGGGTTAGGGTTGAAGTGTAATCAAGTGTTATGGTTAAAGCCTCTAAGTCTACTTAAGTAGACTAGTGATAAACTTGGACCGGCCCAACGGGCCCGGGTACAACGTATGAACATTCGGTTCATCCCTATCACCGTGACTTCATCATAACTCCAATCGCCGATCAGATCGGACCGATCGACTCAGTTTCCAAAACTGAATACTATGATCTGAAAAACCATTTTTCAGAACCCCAGTGCAAAATGACCGTTTTGCCCCTCAACAGCGGGAAATCACGATTTGACCCCTGTTGACTTTTAGGAAGTCGCACTCCCCAAAATCCTCCTCAAGTGCTCAACATACTGAGCTTAGTTTCCGTGCGGGAATCTCGAATCCAGTACTTGTGTGACCCTCAATGGTTCAGGGATACAGCTAGCCGTGGGACCACAACCATTGCGGCTCTGAAATCACAATTTCGGACTTGCCCATCGGATCATGGTAAGAGCGTCTAGCAACATCACCCCATGATCCCCTAGGTATCACTGATAGTGCCTGCAAGAACCAGTTGGTCGTGGTTAGCGTACAGTACGGTCCTTTCAATCCATATATCCCGATCAGATCAACGACCATTGGTAAATCGAGAGTCGCTATAGATCCGATAGCTATGCAATCTTGGAGATCGAATAGTGACATCGCGAGTGTAACTAGGTAAACCCATTTACCTAAAATACTTCTAGTACTCTGGCCAGAGATTTATACACTATTATCCCCTCAGATAGCATAGGATATCCACGCATGTCTGCGAGCGGTGAATCCTCGACAACGATGCATCGACTCCTACATGCATCGGGATCTCACCCAATCCCGCCGCCTAATGATCCCAAGTGAGTCGGAAAACGAGTCAAAGTGAGACGCCTATCATGTAGAGTCTCAATGACGTTTCGAGTCATGAGGACTAATCAGTACAACCAAGACCTCGGACTTATCCACTCGACAAATGTTAACCACTTGGAAAGTCCGAACGAGGGTAGTTCGATAGATCACCAGGTCACTATCTATCTGCATGCTCAGAACATCACAATGTTCCCTACCAAAGAAACATGGTACTTCGCATCGCAGATACTAGTCTTGAGCTCGGGCGGCCTTATCCTCATTTTGACGGCCCAATCGACTAGGAACTAATTCAGAATACACAGTGACTATTAGATGTGTTTCATGATAGCCGTCATACCCACTATCACATCTAACATACACTATAGTGCATTCTAGGTCTTTACTCAACGCAATTGTTAATCATCATACAACACAATGAAAGTAAAGAATGCCATAAGTAAATGCGAATATCATATATGAAGACTGTCATATACAAGAGCCTATAAATCCACACGCCACAGGTTGGCTAGTTGGGCATCTACTCTAACACTTCTGCTGTTAGTACCTGCATGTTTTCCAACCGTCTCTTTCCAGAATTTCTCGCCCTATTTGAATCTCCTTCCGTGGATCCTCCTGAGATCATATTAATAGTTCCCCGAGAAGGTGGGGAATCGGGTGCTCTTTGCTGCATGCCTCTGGGCTCTTGGGAATGTTCACCTCTTTTGCCCTCTCCCCTTTTTTCCTGATAATATTCAGGTCGTTCCCATCTTCTCTTTAACGGTGCACTCGCATGTCCCCCGACCAAAAGCTCTTTTATATCGGGATGATTCTGTACTATGCGTTCTAGCTCATGATGAAGATGTTTACATTCATGGGTAGTGTGACCATATTCTTTGTGAAAGTCACAAAATTTGTCGGACTGTGGCCTCTGAGGTCCTCCCTCGCTACTCCTCGGCCTTCGCACCAGCTTTCTTCCATCGCATATCTCCAGTGCCCTTATTTTACTAACCTTCAATGTCGTCTTCGAACCAATTTGTCCTAATAATAGAGGTGCCTCGGGACGCTGTAATCGGGGGTATGGCCTTTCCACCCGAGTATCCCGAGAAGGTTTAATGGCAGCCTTTTGATCACTTCTTCAGGCAACTTTCACTTCTTCTACATTAACATATTTTTCCGCCCGTGTCAACAATTCATCAAAGGTCTTCGGGGGCTTTTTTATCAAGGATCTAAAAAAGTCCCCTCCACGTAATCCCTGCGTGAATGCCCTAATCAAGAGATCGGGAGTAGCGGAGGGCACTTCGATAGTGGTTCCGTTGAATCGTCGGAGATAATCACGTAAACTTTCCTGTTCCCTTTGTCTCACATTAAACAGATTTAACGTGGTCATCGGCTGCTTCTTAGTACTGGAGAATTGATGTAAAAATATCTTGCTGAAATCCTAGAAGCATGTGATATTTCCTGCTGGTAACAATTTGAACCATTGCTGGGCTGATTTAACAAGATCCCTGCGTGAATGCCCTAATCAAGAGATCGGGAGTAGCGGAGGGCACTTCGATAGTGGTTCCGTTGAATCGTCGGAGATAATCACGTAAACTTTCCTGTTCCCTTTGTCTCACATTAAACAGATTTAACGTGGTCATCGGCTGCTTCTTAGTACTGGAGAATTGATGTAAAAATATCTTGCTGAAATCCTAGAAGCATGTGATATTTCCTGCTGGTAACAATTTGAACCATTGCTGGGCTGATTTAACAAGAGTAGTCAGGAATACCCAGCATTTGATAGGATCTGGGTACTGATGTAGTAGGGCCGCATTTTCGAAACGGGAAAGGTGCTCCTCTGGATCCCCAGTGCCATCATATTCCCCAATGCGGGGGAATTTAAAGTGTGGGGGTAATTCGGCAGACAGGATATCTTTTGAAAAAGGAATACTACGATCTGCTGATGGAGATGAGGCTGGCTGAGAATCTTTCAACCGCTGTACTTCTTCTTGCAACTTCTTAACTTCCTCTATCTGGGACTGGGATCCTAATTCTGGTTGCGTTCCTCCCCGACGAGCCAGCACTTGCTCCACCGTAGAAGCCACTAGTTGCATGATTTGTTCAGTAGTGAGAACTTCTTCTCTTCTTGATCCCCCCAGAGAGCTTTCTGGATCATTGTTTCTAGATTCTCCACTGTGCTGTACTTTGTTTCTCCTTGGTGGCATTTTCACTCCTTTTTTATTTGGTTCCCACAGACGGCGCCAATTGATGCTGCTCCAATTTCGTCCTCTGTCCCCGACCAAAGAGTTAATCCTCGCCACCCGAGGAGAAACAAAAGTGGTTTTTCAGTTAAGCTTGTTTTAGTGTTTTGCTATACTCGATAGATTTCGAATGAATGTAATTTGTGGTGATCTCGGATATTTATAGGGGTAAAAACCTCGATTGCGTGCACGCCATCTGACCAATCATGATTAAGCATGGGTCTGACAGCCTTAGTTTGCACAAGTTACCAAGCCAATCAGAACTGAGTAAGAACCTGACAACACGTTACCCGATTTAATCATTAGCAGGTATGGGTTAGACAGCTTTTCTCCTCAGAGTCCTCGGGTAAGTGTTCTCGAGTACGTCTCCCGAGTAGGTTTCCCGAGTAAGCTTTTATATATCGATATCAATAGCAAGCAGGTATGGGTTAGACAGCTTTTCTCCTCAAAGTCCTCGGGTAAGTGTTCTCGAGTAGGTCTCCCGAGTAGGTTTCCCGAGTAAGCTTTTATATATCGATATCACAACCTATGAATGTTTTTTACACCATAGGAGTACCCTTATTTTGATTCTCAAAATACCCTAGCTGAGAATGAAAAATTCCGAAATGTTTAGCGTTTAAGGATTTCGAGAGTGGAACTATTAAAACAGTGAAAAAAGTGAGTAAACCCATCATATTTATATTTTCTGGTCCAAAAGTTTGACTTTCTATCATTTTAATGAGCTATTTAAACTCGTTCGATTGGTGATATCTGAACGCAAAACGGGAATATGATAAATCACGATCATCGAATAGAATTAAATCATGATGTGCTTGGACTTACCAAGCCCACCTAGCAACTCATCTGAGTCCATTAACTTAAATATAAAAGTGTTTTCACCGAGCCAGACACAAAAATGAAGTATTGCAAAATCACTCCCTCTCCTCATCACATAGGATCGGCCGACCCCTTCTCTTTCCTTAGGGTTTTCTTTCGGCCGTCCCTCCTAGCAGCGGACGCCGCTAATCTATGCCTCTTGGTCGTCGGTGATTGCTTCCTTTCTTTTTCTTTATATATCATCCGCCTCTTGGTCACCGGTGATTGCTTCCGTTTTTTCTCTTCATATATCATCCCAAATCTTTATTTCTTTCTAGCGCAAACAAATAAAGGAACTTGCAAATCTAATCATTGATCGGATTGGAGAATATCGGATATTGTTCGTTAAGGCGTTCTGTTCGTGGTCTACCGAGAAGGATTATCTCCGCATAATAACTAGAATACTCGAAGCCGAAGCAGAAGTCGAAGTGCTTTAAGTAAATATTCGATAAACAACCTATGAATGTTTTTTACACCATAGGAGTACCCTAGTAATTTTGATTCTCAAAATACCCTAGCTGAGAATGAAAATTTCCGAAATGCAAATAAGCTTTAGAAAGCTTGAAATATGAGTGATTACTTCTGTAGTTGTTTTGCCGATATCCATGTGCAAATAAAAAGTTAAAATAATTTTAAAATTGGTGTACGAATAAAATTTTTACATTTAAAATAAATTTTGTGCAAATAAAAAGTTAATATAATTTTAAAATTGGTGTACGAATAAAGTTTTTACATTTAAAATAAATTTTTGTGCAATTTTATATTAAAACGGATCCAAATAATAATAGTGTGCCTACAGGGAATCCTATATTTCAAACGATTCTTAGTTAACATGCAAAAAAAAATAATTCTTTTAATATTTTCTCCTAGCAATCTCAACAATTAATGTGCACGCGCAAGAGAATCTTTCTTCTTTCTACATATTTGTGGTACCCAGTCCTTTAAATGAGTCAAACGAACATTCATTTTAATCTTGTTGGATTCTGAAAGAAAATTTGGAATCAATTTTCATTGATATTTCCTTGTGCGATAATTCGTCTACGATGAAAACAATATATATACATTTATATACTGAACAACCTAGCAAACTAGAGATAAGTAGTATTTATATTCAATTCATTTCTATGATTTACCAATCATTCCCTAATTTTTACTCCTATAAGGAGAGATCTTAATTACTACGATTTAGAATACAGAATTCTATATTCTCATATTAACGACAATGTATACGATGCTAAAATAGAACATGGATCATAACATGAGTTTGGAACAAACAGAGTTGTTTGAATGATACTTTAATATGAGAATATGGTATGGATAAACATACATTTTCTAAAACAGTATTCCAAAAAATATAGATATCGAAAGCCAACTTTTTTGTTTTGGATGAAATTTAAATGAAGCTTGTGACGAACTTGTGCAGAACCTTGCACTTAACAGAAATTTGAAAGCAAATGCAGCAACTCTCAAGCTCGAGTTTTCAGATATTTGTAGCGTGGTTTTTCTTGAGCTCATTTCGAGTTTAGATAGGGGTTCGAGAGAGGCAGAAGGTCAACCACTCTAGTGTTCTTTAATGGCCACATTTTTATGGCAATTATGGTGATAAATCTGAGCTATGAGGGACATAATGAGGTCGAAATAGTTGATAAGATTCTGGTGATGGTTTCTTTTTCAAGTACTGAATTTGAATGCAACAATTGTGACAGTTACAATTGAATAAACTTGGTCTAGTAAGAGAGATAAAAGTCCCTCTGGATGTGATTGTCTAATACGGTAGAAATCACATTTTCTATTCCGGATCAAAAATTTCTTCTACATAAGTTTTGTGATTGACATGGTTCAGTCATTGTTTCAACGGTTGAAATGTATCACAGTTTAAACGATATACTTGGTGAATGTCCTCCTCTTAAATGATGTACCAAAAAAAATACAACTGATTAATATTCACCGCTTTCTTCTGCATAATGAAAAATATGACAAATACAGAATTCTTCCAGATACTGAAAAATTGCAATTACACATATAAAATTTTCAGATTCTCATACCAACATTACTTTCTGGGGTAAAAACTTCAGGTATATATATTTTCAAAATAATTTCATTAGAATCATATCATTTAAAAAATAAAAATTGTGCACCTTGTCTGTATCCGGTGTAGAATGAAAGGAACATATTTGGATGAGCTGATTAAGTTTTGAGCAAAGAATTAAAATTTCAAGTGAAAAGATGGAAAATAATGTGTTTGATTGAATAACGACATATTTGAGTAGAATTTCGGATGTTGAGATTTTTATACCCATTCCCAAGCATATGCCAATGTGATCGAAAAATCTTAGTATCTTCTTCTATCGATGAAACTTCATGGAATCAGTCTTTTTACTATTGTGGGAGTACTAGATGTGTTTATAAAAGAAATTGGCATGGGACAAGATAGAACAAAGAATTAGGTATTAAATTCTATGGAATTTTATGTGTGTATGTGTGTGACAATTATCTCTAATAATCTAGTGCGTTTTGCTTTTTAACATTGCTTTCTCCTAGGTATTAAAATTTTTACAGGAGATTACTATTTTTATATACATGTATTGGACTTTTCATAAATTGTGCCTATATGTATATACAATAAGTTATTTAGTTTAAAACAAAACGTAAGAAGTTGGAATATAAATAAAAGGTGGTGTTCGATAAATACGTTATTCTCATAATAAATGTTCATTATTCTCACTTTTAAATACTAAATTTTTACCATAAGCATACTTTTGGATTTAAATTACATTAAATAAATAGAAACAGATTAGTTTTTAAGTCAAGAATCAATTTTTATAATGGATTACAAATGCTCATGCTATTTTGATCCATCTAAAATCGACATAAATATGACATATGGATTGTTACAAAAAAAAAATGGAAAAAAAAGTTTATGGTTTGTTCGATTAAAGAATTATTGTTACTTTTCGTTTTTTTTATTAAGGGGTGGGTGGTAAAGATGTGGCCAGAGTAATTACTACTTCACGATTTTAATTAAAAATTAGGCATGTACAAATTTTATTTGACAAAACAACGAACTCTATGCAAATTTATAAAGTAACTTATCCTGTCCTACGAAGACATAGCTGCACTTGTCCCATCTACAAATATTTAACTTAACCAGCTAATCATTAGAACCTTGATACTTAAAAGTATAACATAATTTATAATTAAATCGTTTCTATAGATAATTATGTCTTTATCAGTTTGTGGGCGATTATAAGTGCGCTACAGTTGCCATTCCCCCTTTAAGTAAAATTTTAATTATGATAATAGAGATCAGATGTCTTTAAACATTTAAATCGAACAATTCAAGCATCAAGTTTTGATTGATCTTGTAACATATATGAGTATTTGTTTTCAACAATTACTCTTCAAAACTGAGCTAGGTTCACAAATCTGCAATAAAATTGGTGGTTTGAGTTTGCAATTTCATAACAAGTCAAATTATATATAAACTTAGATAGATTCTCCGAAGTAGTCCACCTCCATCTAAAATAGATGGATTAGGTTTCCTACCAGTAAAAAATCGAGTCAACCCCACCTAATTTTTTCGACGTTTCTACATAATTTTTTTAAGATTGCGTCCATATATCTACTGGAGGTTATCTATTTGTTTGAATACTTAAATCTCTTAAATAATTAGTTTTCTATCACAATTACCAAGTGTTCTGTTTCCATGTGTCCAAAGTATGGACAAGTAAATGGAAGTTTAAGAATAATTATTCTCGACATCACAACTAATTAGCTTAATATAATATGAATAAAGAGTCAAACCATTATTAAATATTGCATTTCGTACGGAGAGTTAGGTATATGTGGCGGTTTTTTAGCCAAATTCATTCGCCATTGACATGTAAAGTTCTTGGATAACTTAGGTTATTCCAACCATTGCTTCTCCTATCCACGATTATATACCTTAACTAAGAGTATGTACTTTTAATAGTGACACTCATCCTCAACCACTACAAGAATAATATATATATATATATATATATATATATATATACAAATTTGATACAGTGACACTATCTGTGGGCACCTTGTGGGCACTGGGGTGACGTGGCAGCATCAGGAAGTGCCACGTCACCCCGGTGCCCACAAATGATGCCCACTGTATCATCTCTTTATATATATATATGATGCCCCCCATAATCACCTCGGGACCCGAGGATCGAGTACTTCACCATCAACACTACCTACGTCATCTAAGACGAGAGCAACCAAAGAGCACGCACGCAGCTCGGGAGTCCTGGCCGAGGCCTTGAGACCTTCTCGAGAGTCACACCTCGGGAGGCGCCCGAGCATCTACGTTATGGAGAGGAGCTAGGGGACCGAGGAAGCAATTTGAGCTCGGGGTATCTCCAGAGGACCCCGACCCGACGTGCTGAAGAATCCTCTTTGGGTACGTCTTTCCTTCTTTAGAAGATCCAGATACGATACTTGTTTCCTTCTTTAGAGAATCCGAGGACGATACGTCTTTCCTTGTTTGCGCAACAAAATCCCCGGAGATCACGGAGAAGATCTCGCTCACCCGAGATCTCCGCTCCTCTCCACCGACTTAGCCCCTCTATAAATACCGCCATGTTTGTTTCTTTGTATTCATTCACTCATTCTTGCACACTCTTGCACACAGTTATATTTGCTCTCGCTCTCTGGCGCGCATCGTCTGACTTAAGCATCGGAGGGGCTTCGTCGGACACACTTCCGGCGCCCTCTGACGAGTGTTTTGTGGTTGCAGACATCCAGACTTCCTCTCCAGTTCCCGACGCCCGACATGCCCGAGGTCCTCGACATGGTGATAGCTCTCGACTAAACTATTTGGCTACATCAATTGGCGCCGTCTGTGGGAACCGATAAAACGAAGATACAAGATGCCACCGAAGAGGATTAGAACTCAGGGCGTTACTGGAGAGAACAGCCGAACAGAAAGCATGACTCAGGGGTCGAGAACCCCACGCTCACTCCCGCCCAGATAGCTGAACTGTAGCGACCACTGTGGCGCAGATACTAGCTGACAGAGCTGAGTCGCAGCCACCTCCTAGGGCGTTACTGGAGAGAACAGCCGAACAGAAAGCATGACTCAGGGGTCGGAGAACCCCACGCTCACTCCCGCCCAGATAGCTGAACTAGTAGCGACCACTGTGGCGCAGATACTAGCTGACAGAGCTGAGTCGCAGCCACCTCCTGACCCGCAGGCTGAGGAGATCAGGAAGTTGCACGAGGAATTGGAGAATCTGAGGAGGGAAAGAAGCTCGGCGCCTCCTCCCCCACCTGCTCGGGAGGTGCCATTTTCTGTGGAGGTGTTGGATGTCGACCTACCCCAACACTTCAAATATCCGAATGTCGAGGAATATGACGGGATGGGAGATCCCGAGAAGCATCTGTCCTTATTTGAGAACGCTGCACTGCTCCACCGATACTCTGACCCTATCAAGTGCAGGATCTTTCTCACCACTCTGGTCCGAGCTGCCCAACAGTGGTTCAATCTCCTGCCAGCAGGGAGTATAAAGTACTTTCAGAATTTCAGTCAGGCGTTTCTCCATCAGTTTGCTAGCAGTAAGAAACAGCCCCTGACGACCTTGAACCTGTTTACCGTGAATCAGAAGGAGCAGGAGAATCTTCGGGAGTATATTTGGTGCTTCAACCGGACTATCATTGAGGTTCCATCTGCTACGCCCGACCTCTTGATCAGGGCGTTCGCCAAGAGATTGCGAGGGGGTGATTTTTTCAAGTCACTGGTCAAGAAGCCCCCGAAGACATTTTATGAGCTTCTGACCAAGGCGAAAAAGTATGTCAACGTGGAGGAGATACAGTCCTCAAGAAATAATGAACAGAGGCCGACACCTCGGGCTGGTCGGGATGCTCGGGTGGAGAGACCCCAGCCGAGGCCGGTTAGACAAGAACCCCCTTTGCTGTTAGGGGAGTTCACGGCCCGAACACCACTGAAAGTAAGCAAAGCTCGGGCTTTGGAGATTTGTGATGAGAGGAAGGTTGTCCAGCATCCTCGGGGTAGTGATGGGGCCCCGAGGAACCTGAATTCAGATAAGTTTTGTGATTTCCACAGGGACTATGGTCACACTACTACGGAATGTCGGCTCTGGGATCAGGAGTTGGAGCGGATCATGCAGAACAACCGCAAATGTCTTTAGTAGTTGGCGCGCAAATTAGGTACCCGCTGGTCTTTGAGATTGTCTTGTGTTTTGTTCCTTTAAGTTATAAGAAATACAGCTTATAACAAATTACCTTTTAGCCTTCTTTTATCTCGAAAATTTTTATTTACCCCAATTCTCGTGGCCCCGTTGGGTTCGGGTGTCACAGGATCAGCAGCCTAACCGAGGAGAACGGAGGACACCTCAACCCCGAGGAGTCATTAACATGATTTTAGGAGGACCTACTGATGGGGACTCCAATAGGACGAGGAAGACGAGACTTAGGCGGATGGAAGCTATGGAGGTCGAGAAAAGGCGCTCGGGACCTACCATCTCCTTTTGGCCCCGAGGACTTGCCTCTGGATGTGGAATCGCACAACGACGCGTTGGTTATCAGGGCCATGATTGCAAATTATGAAGTGGCCCGTATCTTTGTGGATTCAGGGAGTTTGGTCAACGTGTTCTTCAAGAGTGCCGTGGACCAAATGGATCTTGGGGAATATCGCATGGAACCTGTGAACACGCCTTTGTATGGGTTCACAGGGGATTATTTACATCCGGTGATATAATTTACTGTGGTGGATGCGCCTTCTTCCTACAACGTCATTCTCAGGAGGCCAGCCATGGCTGCGTTCTCGGCTGTGGCCTCGGTCCTACATCAGAAGATCAAATTCCCCGTGGGGGATTCAGTGGGGGGAGTCCTTGGGGATCGTAAGATGGCAAGGAAGTGTTATGTGGAGGAGGTGAGAGTGGAACAGAAGGCGGCTAAGTCCCGAGCTCAAGACCATCCCAGGGCTCGGGAAGACAGAGGTGTGAACTTGGTCGGGGAGGATTTTCAGCTGACTACGGAGGATGAGGAAGAAGAGGTGGTCCTCGTTCCTCCTTCGGGGACTGTGAAAGTTGCTAAGTCCCTTCCCGAGGAGGTGCGAGGACAGTTGGTTCAGTGCTTGGAGAAGAACAAGGATGTTTTCACTTGGTCACCGTCCAATCTGAAGGGGGTCAAGCGCGAAATAATGGAGCATCGGTTGAACGTCTTCTCGGGCTCCCGACCAGTTATTCAGAAGAGGAGGCACTTCAGGCCCGAGAAAGATGCGATAATCAGAAGCCAGGTCGAGGACCTGTTGCAGGCTGGGCATATTTGAGAGGTACACTTTCCTACTTGGTTATCTAATGTTGTGTTGGTAACTAAAGCAACAGGAAAGTGGCGAATGTGTGGATTTCCGAGACTTGAACAAGGCTTTCCCCAAGGATTGTTACCCTCTCCCGAGGATCGATCAACTCATTGACTCCACCTCGGGTCATGAGTTTCTCAGCTTTCTGGATGCCTATCAGGGTTATCATCAGATACCACTGGCCGAGGAGGATCAACGAAAGGTCGGTTTTATTACTGCTGATGGAACATTCTTTTATCTTGTTATGCCCTTCGGGCTCAAGAATGCAGGGACGACGTATCAGAGGTTGATGGATATCGATCAACTCATTGACTCCACCTCGGGTCATGAGTTTCTCAGCTTTCTGGATGCCTATCAGGGTTATCATCAGATACCACTGGCCGAGGAGGATCAACGAAAGGTCGGTTTTATTACTGCTGATGGAACATTCTTTTATCTTGTTATGCCCTTCGGGCTCAAGAATGCAGGGACGACGTATCAGAGGTTGATGGATAAGGTATTCAAGGAGAAGATCGGGAGAAACGTCGAAGTCTATGTCGACGATATTTTGATAAAGTCTCGAGAGGGAAGAGAATTGCTTTATTTCTGACGTGGAGGAGACTTTCCATACCCTGCGAAGTTACCAAATCAATCTGAATCCGGGCAAGTGCCTGTTCGGAGCTCGGATAGGAAAATTTTTGGGTTACATGGTTACTCGTCGGGGAATTGAAGCTAATCCCGAGAAGGTACGAGCTCTGGCGTCGATGTGTCCACCTCGGAATATTCAAGAAGTACAGAGATTAACAGGGAGGATCGCCGCTCTCTCCCGATTCATCTCGAGGTCTGCTGACCGAAGCCTTCCCTTCTTTAAAATACTCCGCAAAGCCAAGCAGTTTGAGTGGAATGAGCACAGTGAGAGGGCGTTTCAGGAGTGAAAGAGTATCTTAAGGGGTTGCCAATTCTGAATAAACCCAAGCTCGGGGAGCCGCTCTTTGTCTATCTCGCCGTTACTCCGCAAGCGGCCAGTTCAGTGCTAGTTCGGGAAAAAGGACAGGTGCATCAGCCTGTGTATTTTGTAAGCCATGCTCTGAAGGGTGCCGAGCTAAATTATACCACTCAGGAGAAGCTGGCTCTAGCTCTGGTTATCACAGCTCGGTGCCTCAGGCCGTATTTCTTATCTCACCCGATCACAGTGCTTACCAACAGTGCGCTCGGGCAGATTGTCTCTCACCCCGATGCTTATGGAAGGCTGGTTAAATGGGTTACTAAGCTCAGCGAGTATGATATTCATTTTAAACCTCGGGCAGCCATCAAAGCACAGGCCTTAGCAGATTTCTTGGCAGAAACAGTACATCTCGAGCAAGAGGAGAGGTGGAAAGTGTATGTTGACGAGTCTTCTTGTTCCTCAGGAAGTGGCGCCGGGGTAGTTATGGTGTTCCCCTGGGGAGAGGAAACAAGCTTGGCAATTACTCTTGATTTCAAAGCCTCCAACAACGAAGCTGAGTATGAGGCCTTGCTCACCGGACTCCGAGCTGCAAAGAGCATGGGAATAGCTTGGGTCTTAATTTATTATGACTCTCAACTGGCAGTACAGCAGAGTAATGGGAGGTTTGACAGTAAGAACGAGAAGATGCTGAGGTATGCGGAGGCATTAAACAAAATAACCGAGGCCTTCTCCGAGGTGGTGCTGGAGCAAGTGCCTCGGGAAAATAATGAAAAGGCAGACAAGCTCGCGAAGATGGCTAGCTCCCTTGCACCCTCCTCGGGTAAAGAGATACAGGGAAGGAGTTACTGTCACAAGTTTATCAGGTCAGACAGAATCAGGGAGGAGTGCCTACCTCAGACTGGCGACATGATATTTTGGAATACATCTTACGAAGGGTGGTGCCTGACGACCCAAGATGTGCTCGGGAACTCAAACGCCGAGCACTACGCTTTGTTATCTTGGGTGATGAGTTATACAAAAGATCTTTCTCACGACCACTGCTGAAGTGCCTGGGGCCCGAGGAGGCCAAATATGTATTGAGAGAGATTCATGAGGGGTGTTGCGGCAACCACCTCGGTGCTGTAGCTCTGTCTCGGAAGGCCACACTCGCAGGTTTCTTTTGGCCTACTATGCAGTAGGATGCTACTATACTTGTCCGAGCTTGTCAGAATTGCCAGAAGCATGCTAATCTCCGAAAGCAACCTGCCGAGCCCTTGAAAACTATTATCTCTTCATGCCCCTTTGATCAATGGGGCATGTATATTGTGGGACCTTTCCCACCAACTGGAGGACAGAGAAAGTTCTTATTGGTTGTCGTGGAATACTTCTCCAAATGTGTCGAAGCCAAGCCCTTGGCGAGGATATCCGAGGCCGAGGTGTTGAAGTTTCTGTGGAAGAACATCGTCTGCCGATTTGGAATACCTCGGCGACTTATCTCTGATAATGGAAGACAGTTCTGTGGAGCTAAGGTTTGGGCGTGGTGTCAGGAATTGAAAATTGAGCAAGTCTTCACCTCGGTGGCCTATCCTCAAAGCAATGGACAGGTAGAGGTCACCAACCGAACTATCGTGCAAGCTCTTAAGTCGCGACTGGAGTCCGCTCGGGGAAGATGGATGGATGAACTACCAAGTGTACTATGGGCTTATCGGACGACTATCCGAGCTGCTACGGGGAAACCCCTTTTTCTATGGTATATGGTACGGAGGCGCTGCTACCGGCTGAGATTGGGCAGGATAGTTTTCGGATCATAGAGTATGCCGAGGATAATGGAAAATAAGGGGCCTCAAGCTGGACCATATGGAGGAGAGACGAGCTCGGGCAGCAATTCGCCTCTTCTCTTATCAGAGGAGAATGGAACAGGCCTACAACAAGAGAGTTCGGCCTCGGAAATATGAGCTGGGAGACCTCGTCTGGAGAAAGATACAATACCAGGGTGACAGAGGAAAATTAGATCCGAAGTATGAAGGGCCATACAAGGTGGTCGGGAAAGCTGGAGTCGCCGCTTATTATCTGGAGGATGCACAGGGGAAGCGAGGACGTCGGCCGTGGAATGTTATCTATCTCCGGAAATATTATGCTTAGGCTGTCTCCTTACTATTGTAATCATCTTTTATTCGGCTATTGCTTGTAACAACTATCCTATGGAATTCTAACTCATGGTTTCAATTTCTAAGCTCCTCGGGTGACGACCGAAGCTGAGCACTTAAGCCCAGTTCCGCACTGGCAATTTCGCGTAGCTCTTCTACACAAAACATATAAGCCCGATATGCTCGGCACCAAAGCCCAGTTCCGCACTGGCACCTCCTCGGGTGGCAACCCCACCTGAGCACTTAAGCCCAGTTTCGCACTGGCAATTTCGCGTAGCTCTTCTACGCAAAACATATAAGCCCGACCTGCTCGGCACCAAAGCCCAGTTCCGCACTGGCACCTCCTCGGGTGGCAACCCCACCTGAGCACTTAAGCCCAGTTTCGCACTGGCAATTTCGCGTAGCTCTTCTACACAAAACATATAAGCCCGATATGCTCGGCACCAAAGCCCAGTTCCGCACTGGCACCTCCTCGGGTGGCAACCCCACCTGAGCACTTAAGCCCAGTTTCGCACTGGCAATTTCGCGTAGCTCTTCTACACAAAACATATAAGCCCGATATGCTCGGCACCAAAGCCCAGTTCCGCACTGGCACCTCCTCGGGTGGCAACCCCACCTGAGCACTTAAGCCCAGTTTCGCACTGGCAATTTCGCGTAGCTCTTCTACACAAAACATATAAGCCCGATATGCTCGGCACCAAAGCCCAGTTCCGCACTGGCACCTCCTCGGGTGGCAACCCCACCTGAGCACTTAAGCCCAGTTTCGCACTGGCAATTTCGCGTAGCTCTTCTACACAAAACATATAAGCCCGATATGCTCGGCACCAAAGCCCAGTTCCGCACTGGCACCTCCTCGGGTGGCAACCCCACCTGAGCACTTAAGCCCAGTTTCGCACTGGCAATTTCGCGTAGCTCTTCTACACAAAACATATAAGCCCGATATGCTCGGCACCAAAGCCCAGTTCCGCACTGGCACCTCCTCGGGTGGCAACCCCACCTGAGCACTTAAGCCCAGTTTCGCACTGGCAATTTCGCGTAGCTCTTCTACACAAAACATATAAGCCCGATATGCTCGGCACCAAAGCCCAGTTCCGCACTGGCACCTCCTCGGGTGGCAACCCCACCTGAGCACTTAAGCCCAGTTTCGCACTGGCAATTTCGCGTAGCTCTTCTACACAAAACATATAAGCCCGATATGCTCGGCACCAAAGCCCAGTTCCGCACTGGCACCTCCTCGGGTGGCAACCCCACCTGAGCACTTAAGCCCAGTTTCGCACTGGCAATTTCGCGTAGCTCTTCTACACAAAACATATAAGCCCGATATGCTCGGCACCAAAGCCCAGTTCCGCACTGGCACCTCCTCGGGTGGCAACCCCACCTGAGCACTTAAGCCCAGTCCGCGCCAGCACCTCGGCATGCTGACCCATGACCTCGTCGAGTCTCTGGCGGGAGGCAGTCGCTTTTTGGTGAGCCCGGGTGAGGTGCTTCACCATCTCGCCTCCCCAAGCCACGGCCTGCATAGAGATAAGGGGTTAATATTAGCAATGTTAGAACAAGGGGGAGGCTAGAGGTCGGGAGAGGAAGAACATACCGAGGAAATATTGGCTGAAAAGTGACCAATAACCTTTGCGTTGTCGGCCTCTCTCAACACCTTGAGATCCCGATCCGGGGCCATGTTGCAAATATATCTAGTGGCCGCAACTACAGAAGGGGACTCGACCAGTGAATCCTTAGAAGGATCGAAAGGGTGGCCTCGCTCGGGACCCTTCCCCTAGGACGAAGCCTCGGCAGTAGTACTGACGGGAGGCACGTCGGGAGTTCCCTCGGAGGTAGGCGTAGGGGGCGTCGGTGCCCGGTTTTTTTTGGAGACCTCCTCTTTTTGGGCCCCCGACGTAGAAGCGCTCGCTTTCTTGCGCTTCTCCCACGGGCCTCCTTCTCAGCCGTGGAAGGGACCTTCCTCTTCTTCGTCACCTTTTTGGGGGGAGCGACTTTCCCCGAGGCACGGGCCGCCTCCTGCATGGCCTGTAGCAGCTCAGCCTTACCCATTCGCTCGTCTGCATACAAAGAAGAAAGGGAAAGATTAGTTCGGGCGAAAACATGAGTTTGGGAAAATATAAAAACACGACTGAGGCAAGATACAATTATACCGAGGTCCCCGACGAACTCGACCCCCTTCCCGCTAAATTTGAAGAAGCACAGGAGGTCTTCCTTAGTCAGCTCGGGAGCATTGTAGCTCTTACCGTGCATAGCCTCTAGGAAGGGGGCCAGGTTCGGGGCTCGGTCAGGAGTTCGGGGAGAAAGGGTTAAGACGTTGTCCCTCCAGCGTATATCACACTTCCAGGGGTTTCTTTTCTTCACGACCCGTCTCACGAAGAAGAACCGGCTCATCCATCCCTTGTGGGAGCTCGGGTTCCCCTTAATGAAAGCATGATCTCCCTTGTGGGAGAGATAGAATTTCCTCGGTCCCAGTCGTTTGATTTGGATTAGCCGCATAAGGACATAAGGGATAAGGGGGAGATCGTGGTAGCAAAGAAGGACGGCCAAGGCCAAGAGAAAACTATAAGAATTGGGAGCCAGCTGGCTCGGGCTTATCTTAATATGGTGGCAGAGGACAGCGATAAACCTCGGAATAGGAAACCGGAGACCCATCTCCAGTTGGTTAATGTAAAAAGAATGGAAACCCCGAGGAGGGAGATAGGCCCTCTCCTCGGGGCCGGGGATGACCACCTTGAATTTATCAGACACACCCCCCTTCTCCCTGATGAAGGGGATGTCCGACGACTTCAGGTTGAGGATTTCTCCTCGTACCAAGGCGCGCTCTTGGATCCCAGTTCGGCCTTGTCGGGAAGCCAGGGCCCCCTAACCTCGGGGCTCTCGGGGATGCTATCTATGGCGTCGTCTACGATCCTAATTGAACCTGCGGTAGTAGTAGACATATTGGAAAGTAACAACTTACTAAGTGGGAGAACAGGAAAACGATAAGATAACTTGGGGCGAGAAGAAATTTTTACAGAGTAACGTGAGTAACGTTGCGGTTGAAAACGGAAAGTGGGAAATGAGAAGGTGAAGATCGCATATTTATAAGGAGTGGGAAGATGATCTTGACCGTCCGATCTCACCCCTCTCAATGGTCGAGATCATCTCGGGAAGCTCAACGGTCGCATCGGACGTCAGGCTACCCTACTCGGGTGCCAGGCTACTCTAATCTCCACCGTTCGCGGAGATCTTATCAACGGCTGGGAGACGCTATCACACGGATCGTGGTTTTCTCACGAAAACACAACTCGACCTTATTCCCGCCCTACACTTGTCCTCTTATCGACGGCTGAGGAGAAGTAGCGCAGGGATCGCGAATTGTTTCAAATTGTTGGTTTCACCTCGGGTCCCGACGACAGGTATACTTACTCCTATACTTCAATTTTTCGTCTAGGACTAGCGGCGGAGGATACTTCTGATGCCCCCCATAATCACCTCGGGACCCGAGGACCGAGCACTTCACCATCAACACTACCTACGTCATCTAAGGCGAGAGCAACCAAGGAGCACACACGCAGCTCGGGAGTCCTGAACGAGGCCTTGAGACCTTCTCGGGCGTCACACCTCGGGAGGCGCCCGAGCATCTACGTCATGGAGAGGAGCTAGGGGACCGAGGAAGCAATTTGAGCTCGGGGTATCTCCCGAGTACCCCGACCCGACGTGCTGAAGAATCCTCTCTGGGTACGTCTTTCCTTCTTTAGAAGTTCCAGATACGATACTTGTTTCCTTCTTTAGAGAATCCGAGGACGATACGTCTTTCCTTGTTTGCGCAACAAAATCCCCGGAGATCACGGAGAAGATCTCGCCCACCCGAGATCTCTGCTCCTCTCCACCGACTTAGCCCCTCTATAAATACCGCCAGGTTTGTTCCTTTGTATTCATTCACTCATTCTTGCACACTCTTGCACACAGTTATATTTGCTCTCGCTCTCTCGCGCGTATCGTCTGACTTAAGCATCGGAGGGGCTTCGCCGGACACACTTCCGGCGTCCTCTGACGAGTGTTTTGTGGTTGCAGACATCCAGACTTCCTCTTCAGTTCCCGACGCCCGACGTGCCCGAGGTCCTCGACGTGGTGATAGCTCTCGGCTGAACTATTTGGCTACATCATATACATAACTCTTGCACACAGTTATATTTGCTCTCGCTCTCTCGCGCGTATCGTCTGACTTAAGCATCGGAGGGGCTTCGCCGGACACACTTCCGGCGTCCTCTGACGAGTGTTTTGTGGTTGCAGACATCCAGACTTCCTCTTCAGTTCCCGACGCCCGACGTGCCCGAGGTCCTCGACGTGGTGATAGCTCTCGGCTGAACTATTTGGCTACATCAATAGTTATATGCAGTCAACTCGTGTTGATAAGCTAAAAACATTGAACATATGGGTATTTATTTTCGTCATTCCATAACATTGTTGACTCCAGATATGAATGCATGGTTTTCCCATTCACACCGTTAGTTAAATAATAGAATACTATATTCTTATATTAATTATTAGATTTTCATAGCTAAAAATGAAAATAGAATACAATCCTGCACCAAATCTTATGAAATCGTACTGTAAATATTTAACACGTTCAGTGTCTTAATTCTCGTGGCCTGATCAGTGGGACAACATTTCAGATTCTCAATCGGAGAAGAATAAAGGCGGTGGGTGGGGGCAACGAAGTACAGGAAGAAAATGGGTAAAATCCTTGGGAAAGCTTAAGCAGTGACTTCGACAAGTAACCTCTGTAGGGTTTCAATGGATGAAAGGAAAATGTCGAACAGAACAAACAATGACTATTTATTATGATTGTATACTTGTTTTTAAATTAAAGGTTTTGTTTTGTTTATATGAATTATATATTGATGAACATATTTGTCAGGTCTCGTACACAAATCAGAGATAAACCACGAAATAAACGATAGCGGAAGCATTAAAAATAGTGGCTAAATTTTTTCGCGTTGGCCTGACTTAGAAAACATAGTTTAAAATTACATTGATATCCAAAATACTGATTTTACAACAACTGAAAATCAAACAACCAGCAAATACAACCATACAACATAGAGTGACTCCCAAACATCTAACAAAAGGGACTATGATGAGTCTCTCGCTCAACATAGATACAATACATATATACTAAGAATATTTGGGACACTCTATCCACCTCCCGGGGCACTACCAGCTGGATCAGCTCCACGACCAGCTGAGAAACAATGGTAACCTGAAACACGCACAGGCAACAACACAACCAGCCCCAGAGAGACATGGGGTCAAACCCCAGTACCGAGAGCAACTGAAAAACAGCAGTTAGATAGCAACATATAATATGCAGATGTTATGCGTGAGAATAACTATGGGCTACAACCATAATCAGGGAGCCAAAGATCTCAAGAAGTAGCTCAACAACTGGGATCTGATCAACTGGAAGATAGTGGCCACGATGTGTGAGTATATGGGAGCTACCCACTCGTCTCAACACACGGTACCAGATGCATAACAATCACTCAACCCGTTGTTGTCCAACTCATGAGATGTGGGAGCTATCCACACGGCTCATAGTGGCTAATAGGCCCAACAGGGAGATGAGGGACACGGGAGTTACCCGCTCGACCTCCAAAACAAGCATCTTGGTACACACAGCTCAACACAACAAGGCACGGCTAACAAGATCTAAGCTCAATATAGGAAGTACGTGTATGCATATGCAACAGACAGCAGAAATCACACAAATAAGCATACACAACAAGCTCACATAATCACCCATGCTCATCCCAAAGCTGTAAACAAGCTCACATCCGTACCTTAGTCTTCTGAGCTATAATTACCACAAAAGTCCCGAGAAACACAGATCTGTGAACCTACTAAGCCAATAATAACACTATCTCAGAGACCGTAGCACAGAAACTACGAACTAGGAGCTACAAGCTCAATCAGCTATGTCCTACCCTTCTAACACAATAGAAGGCTCTAAATGAAGCACAAGGTAGGATCTTAACACTTACCCAAAGCTGAACCTGAAAAAAGGCAAGCCACACGGCCGAATGCTAACAGACTACACAAAGTAGCTACCTTCGCGATCCTCTTCCAACTCTCCAAGAACTTCCAAAAGAGGTACAAAACGAAGCACCTTAGCAAGAGGAGTCCAATGCTACCACTCTTATTCTAATCGGAGTTTTCTACCGTCGGTAATCAGAAGAAAAGACTACGATGAACAGTAACTAAGGTATCGCGACAGGATGAACTCACGAGAATTATTTCTAAGTATCGGGGAACGAATGATGTTCGAAGGGTCAAAGACCTCTGTTAAATGAGTCAAATCTGCTCAAATCTGATGAACAGTAACCACCAAAAAAATCGAGGTTCAAGTCTGAAATCTGCTCAGATCTGAGTAACACTCCAGATCTGGACGCTACACAAAACATACGTGGGACTTATCCAAACAACGTCGCACATAAATCCGCTTCCCCAACTAATACACGTCACCCCGCTAAATACCAGATCTGATCGCTAAACGACATCACACAACGCCCATCAAAACGTCTTCGCATCATCAACTAGCCACAGCACTAAGATCTGACGCACACCGACCAGTCAAATCTGAAATCCCTGAACGCACCGGTCTGCACCAAATCATGAACCCCGCCGGTCTACGCATCACTAAACGCTCACGCAACTCACATATGAAATACACCAAAAACGACATCGTTTCGCGACCCGCGAAGGATGTTCACTAGAGCGCCCAACACAAGACGTAACAACCAGATCTCACCATCAGATCTGAATACGATCAACCAATGCAGACCAACACTCAAATCTGATTGCGTACCCGCAAAATATTTCATTCAATCCAGATTTGATTCATGACTTATATGGACCCGATTACTTCACCAAGCATACCAGCTCAAAGCTGGTTCATCCCAGATCTGTTCAAGTCAAATCTGGTCTATGCTAAACCCGATTAATTAACTAATTAATCCGATAATCTTTCGGGTCTCACATTCCTCCCCTACTAAAAGAAGATTTCGTCCTCGAAATCAACCAACAACTCCAAATCTAAAACAAAACCTCAACGAAATCACCAGCAACGCTCCACACGCAACCGAAGGCTACTAACCAAGAGCTCAAGATAATTGGAACAAACAATAACAAACAAACCAGCTACTGGAAACAGATGCAACATCTACTCAAAAGGATGTGGCCATTCGGGTTGCATTTTCTCTTCCAACTCCCACGTAGCTTCTTCTCTACCATGTTTGCTCCATTGGACCATCACCAAAGGAATGGTCTTGTTCCGAAGTTGCTTCTCATTTCTGTCCAAAATCTGCAAGGGATATTTTACGTAACTCATCGTCAGATCCAGCTCCACCTCGTCAGTTCTTAGCACATGAGAAGGATCCGGCTCAAACTTCATCAACATCGACACACATCATGTAAGTAAGACAGATCCGATGGCAACAACAGTCGATAAGCCAAGGGACCGATCCTCTCTACAATCTCATAAGGTCCAACATAATGAGGAGCTAATTTTCCCTTGAGTCCAATGTTAGAGTAGATGCCCAACTAGCCAACTTGTGGCGTGTGGGTTTATAGACTCTTGTATGAAACAATCTTTATATATATATGATATTCGCATTCTTTTATATGGCGTCCTTTACTTTCATTATGTGTGTAATTATTAACAATTGCGTTGAGTAAAGACCTAGAATGCACTGAAGCGTATGTTAGATGTGATAGTGGGTATGACGGCTATCATGAAACACATCTAATAGT